>JAVHKZ010000018.1:43112500-43122500 GCA_035079395.1 Aspidiotus destructor
ACAAACACAGGCGTGTAAAATATTGCAGTAGGAATTACAAATGAAATATACGTGAACGAGACGACGGTGAACGACGACAACACTCACTTGTAAATGAAGACAATAATCAAACTGAATACAAGAAGAGAAGAAAACAAAAAGATTAAATCTCCTAACCTACACGATTGGACATGCTGGTAGATAAACAAGCAAGGATGAGGGTATTATGCTTACACATATAATTATGTATGTATTGCGGAGCCCATCAAGAAAGAGCAAGATTCATAAGAGTTGTATGACAAAAAGGATGAATAAGGCGTGATTAGAAGGATGACGTCATAGGAAGATTGTATAAAGAGTTGTGTGTGTGTGTGTGCATTGGTCAAACCACAATGCGTGGACATACACCACCAGTATAGGATATGACTTGGTGGACACTTCTTTTTACGCGGAAATTTTGAGGTCCACTTAAAAACTAATAACAGAATTGTGGTCCTCGGGTCCCAAAACCCCCCTTGGCAAAATATCGCGGAAGTCCACTTAATCACCTTAAAGTATGTGATGAGGCATGTACCCTGCTGCGCTCTATGATTTTTTGTTGTCATGAGGTCCACCAATATGCTACAAAAAATTGATATTGATAAGAATGTCCTCGCAAATTTGGATATATGTAGTCTGTGTAGAAGGTCCACTTAAAAATGAAGTATCAAACAGAAGTCCGCACAAAGAATTGCGGTTTAATACAGACGTCCACCTAACAATGTATGTACAGTATACTTCACATAGAAGTCCACTTGAATACTTCTGTTTTACACTGATGTCCACCTAATCTTTAAAAAAGATTAGCTTACACTATTTGTTTCTCACACTACTGATATGCACTTGAAAATTTTTGTCTCACGCTGAAGTCTACCTGAAACACACATATTTATTGGCAATCTACCAAAGAACATTTACCTCTGTGTTATATGGACCAAAGCCCAACTAGGTTTTTTACTCAAAGACCCATGCAGAAAAATGAATTAATTGCAGAGGCATCCACTTACAAATTGTTCTTTGTTGGAGATGACACAAAATTTTTTGTTTTGTACAAACAAGCAGTAATTGAAAAGATACTGCACAGAGTGTGTAGGTATTTCATTTGGTTAACGTGGTTAATCTTAATTAAGAAGAACATATTTGTTCCCTGTAATTTCCTTTCAATTAAGTTGAATTTCAGATTTTTTGCAGAAAATTTGGTACCTTTTTGTATCACGGCGAGTGAGTCCTATTATATGTATAACAGTGTGTGTTGAGTTTTTTGTGTTTGCATGAAAAATTGAAGTACTGAGTGACTTCACTTGGGAGTATGGCCTATTGAATGTTGTTTTTATTATGTATTTTTTACTTGGGCATTGTTCACAATAATTATTAAAAGAAGTGTGGAAGGTGAGAGAGCTCTTGAAGACTGCGTGAGGACAGCGAATGGAGGAGAAAGAGGAAAAGAAAAGAAGCATGGGCTAGATAGGTTGCGGGGGTGGTGAGACACACCAGGGCCATGGTGGGGATAGACGCATTGCTGTTGACTGTAATTTGCTGTGAAGGAGAGGAAGTGTTGGAAGCATTGGTGTGACACAATTTTGAAGGCTGTGTGCGTAGGGTGTGGCGAGTACCCTTGAATCATTTTGTACCCTGTTGCGTCAGTTTGCTGGTTGAATTTAAATTAATTAATTGATACAGTTTGCGTCTTTTAGTCTGTTTTCATTGGCTTTCATTGTTTTTGTGAGTGTTTTTTTGTTTTTTTTTTTATTTGTGTTTGTGTCTTGTGCGTTTCTATTTGGAATGCGGAGGAGGAGATGAAGGCGACAGACATGAAGTAAGTTATCTATTGTTGTATGTATATGTATAATTATTAATTGATTTATTAATGTAAACTAAACTGAGTGATGTTTGATGAAGATTATTATTGTATAAGCATTGCCCGTTTGATTTATTAAAGAAAAACAATACATGAGAGTGGAAGAAGAAGAAGAAGAAGATGAGTCATGTTGTGTATTAAAGAATTGTTGATTGATGGTAAAATGAAAGATGGGAAAAAGTATTGGGATAGATGGGATGGTTTGAAAGAAAGAAAGAAATGTTGCTTAAATTTTCGATGACAGATTAGTAGTGTTGGTGATTGCAGGAGAAGTGTTGGGGTAATTGTGAGGCTTGTTTTTTTTTTTTTTTTTTGTAAGTGATATATTAAGTATATGATAAATTGTAGGAGAGGGGGGTATTGTTTTTAAAAATGAAGTAGATATATTTAGGGTGTTGGATTATAATAAAGAATAGTAGATAGATTATAGTGTATGTAGTATGTATATGTGTATGGTAGACAGTATAGATACATACATACAGTGTGTACATACATATACCGGTAGATGAATGAATATTATGTATGTATAGGTATGTATACATAGAGTAGGGTACATACATTATGCATAATATGTAGTATATGTATGTATTGTTGGGGGGAATTGTAAGAAGGGGTGGTGGTGGTGGTGTGTGTAATAATTGATAGGTGTGTATGTGTGTGTGTGTTTACAGTATATATGAATGTGTGTGTTGTGTTTGTTGTGTTGAGGGGTGATGCAATAGGGGGTTTTGTGTTGTTGGATGGAGGGAGGTAGGTAGGCAGGCAGGCAGGCAGGCAGGCAGGCAGGCAGGCAGTGTAAAAAATAGTGTGACAGAAGGAACAATATGTAACGGCAAATTTTTCGACTTTCACTTTCACTTTCATTATTTATTTATCTTTTTTTTTCATTTTTTTCAATTTTTTTTCAATTTTTTTTCAATTTTTTAAAATTTTCTTTTTATTTTTTATCATTATTTTTTTTTCTGTTGTTGGTTGTGCTACAGTGCACTACACCATACTACACTGCAACACAAAAAATATGTCCGTCTGCCATTGAAGGGCACATGCTGACATTGGGCGTCTGTTTGCATCAATATTGACCAAATTGTAAGCAATTGTAGGGACAATGAGAATCTCATGTATTGGACAAGCGTTGACATGACAGTATAGAAGAGGCAATGGAGAAACTGATGCGTGTACTAGCTACACCTGCCGTTCAACGCAGGTGTGCTCACCCAGGCATCAATATTGGCCAATTTGTTACAATTATAGTATTATACATCAAATTAGTCCCACCCCAGTAGAGCTGTATGATTTCTGTGTGTAGGGTAGGGGTAGCCTAATTGACAGAGTTTCTTTTTTCTGCTTTGTGAAAGGAGGAGGATAATTTTTGTGGTTTGTGGGGGTGGGGGGAGGGGGGGGGGGTGAGACCTATATCCTGTTTGATGTGTATTGTGTTTTTTAGAGGAGAGGAGGGGGGGGAAAAAAAAAGGAGAATGTTTGTGGGAAGGGGGGGGGAGTGGATCCACATCCCCCCTCCACCCGTAGGGGTGAGGAGGTTAAAATTATGTATAATATTGTAAGCGATGTGTGTGTAAGTAACAAATGTGGGAAAAAAGTTGATTTCAGTCAATGTTTAGGTGTATGTGATGGATGACGCGCATGTTGAAAAATTTACAAGTTATTTCTCGTACAGGGCGGCGGGAAAGAGGTGTTGTTGCAAGTAGTGCATACAACGTTTTTGATGATTTTTCACAATATTTAATGGTGCGGAATGGAGTTTCCAAACGAGAATTTTGTAAGAAAATCAATTTTTGGTACATATATTGTGGGTGGGGTGTTGGGTGAGTTGGGAAAAAAATTTTTTGGACACATTAGGCACACGATGTGGTCACGTTGGGCCGAGTATGCGAAGGTTCGAGAGCGTGTCGGGAGGGTATATGTAGTCGACGAGTCACTTGAGTAGTGTTTAGTAGTGAATTGAGCGTTTTGGTAATGTTTTTACCAAAAGCGATTGTTCACCTAGACGCCACTCTAGAGACCGACTCGCCGGTCTACGCCAAACCAACCATATAAATTGGGCCGCGAGGTCCCTTTGACAGCAGAGCCGCGTACCCCGTTTCGGTAACGCGAGCGTCCGGCCTTTTGCTGGGTAGCGTCTCGTGTGTTCGCCGTGCGGTGGTGCGTACGCCTACCCGTGTGGTAGGCAAGCGGCACACCTGTCCTAGTGACGGGTGATGGTAGCGACGTCCGTCGCCTGTGCGCGGCGTTCGCCGTTTGAGCGTCAACTCCGTTCGCCACTGATGGATGAATGGTTAGCACGATTACAGTCGCGTACTCTCGCGACTCGCCTATCGTAGTTGTCGCGCTGTAATGGCGCGGCAACCTGTGTGTCCGTTCCGGGACGCAAACGTAGCGAGTAGACGTGTGTGTGCTACACGCGCACGTCTCTTGCGAGTTCCCGGAACGCATATGCGAGTGAGGTAAAGTGTAAACAGTTGTAAACGGTATGTTTCAACAAAGCGATATGTGGATGTGCGATGCCGCGTGCCGTCGTTTTTTGCCCGGCCGCTGTGGTTAGGATATGCCTGGCAAAGAGGTGTTTCGAGGAGTTCACGGTTAGCGGAAGATTGCCATAGCGGGCCTGTTCGTGCCGTGTCGTGTCGTCGAGTGCGGCGCGACCGACCGACGAGCTCGTTATGCGTCTCCACAATATTCCGTTGCTCTTCCCTCTATGTTGGTTGTATACCGAGCACGGTGGGAGTCGGGTGATGCGTGTACAGGTACGTCGGTGTTTGTCGCATCCTGTCGCTGTGTGGCGTGAGCGTATACGCGCGAGGGTCTCGCTCCGCGCGAGAGTCTCCCTCCGTGGTGTGCGTTCACATAATCACACGTACGCAACATCAAATCAAACCAGCAGGTGCGTTCGGTCTCGTGTCGCGCGTGTCTGTGCTTGCCATGGGCCCGCAAAACCGAGACTCGAGCCCCCAAAGAGTGCGTCATTCTGGCGCACTCTTTGCGTTTTCACGCTTCTTGTGCACTGCCATGCACCCTGCTCTAGCGGCAGTGGTGTGCGGTTAGTCGCGCTTGAGCGCAAACGGCGGTTCCCTGGTTGATCCTGCCAGTAGTCATATGCTTGTCTCAAAGATTAAGCCATGCATGTCTCAGTGCAAGCCGTCCTGTACGGTGAAACCGCGAAAGGCTCATTAAATCAGTTATGGTTCCTTAGATAGTACCCACGTTACTTGGATAACTGTGGTAATTCTAGAGCTAATACATGCCGACAGAGTTCCGACCAGCGTCGCGGCGGCTTGCCGTTCGCGGCGTTCGGAAGGAGCGCTTTTATTAGATCAAAATCGGCCAAGCGCAACGTTCGCGTAGCGTTAGTGGCCCGCGCAAAGACTTGACGACTCTGAATAACTTCGAGCTGATCGCACGGTCTCGCACCGGCGACGTATCTTTCAAATGTCTGCCTTATCAACTGTCGACGGTACGTTCGATGCTTACCGTGGTGGTAACGGGTAACGGGGAATCAGGGTTCGATTCCGGAGAGGGAGCCTGAGAAACGGCTACCACATCCAAGGAAGGCAGCAGGCGCGCAAATTACCCACTCCCAGCTCGGGGAGGTAGTGACGAAAAATAACGATACGGGACTCATCCGAGGCCCCGTAATCGGAATGAGTACACTTTAAAACCTTGGTCACACGAGGATCAATTGGAGGGCAAGTCTGGTGCCAGCAGCCGCGGTAATTCCAGCTCCAATAGCGTATATTAAAGTTGTTGCGGTTAAAAAGCTCGTAGTCGGATCTGTGTCCTCGCGACGTCGGACCACCCAGTGCTGCCACGGTTTCCGTGCGCGGCCAGGTGTTTGTTCCCGGCGTGTCAGCGGGACGTCCTGCCGGTAGGCGGACACGTATCCGTCGTGGCGCCTCGCGTCGCACGGATGGCGGCCGCCGTTTAAATCTGCGCGTGCGAATCCCTCGTGGTTCGTACGGCGGGCCGGCACGTTTACTTTGAACAAATTAGAGTGCTCAAAGCAGGCTTGAACGTGGCGGGGTGCGCCCTGCGTGCCTCGTCGTACAGCCCTGAATATGGTCGCATGGAATAATGGAACAAGACCTCGGTCCCGCCTCTACGCTGTCCTGCAGCGCGTGAACGTAGCCCTCGCGGCCGTTCCGTGCGCGGGTCGCCGGTCGGGGCCCCGCATTCGCGTCCGCGTCGCCCGGTCCTACCCTTGTGGTTGCGACTCGGTCACCGTGCGCGGGTTACGCACTGTCGGGAATCACCCCGATTGTTGGCCGGTTTTCGGGACTGGAGGTAATGATCAACAGAGACAGGCGTGGGCATTCGTACCGCGACGTTAGAGGTGAAATTCTTGGATCGTCGCGAGACGAACCGAAGCGAAAGCATTTGCCAAGTATGTTCTCGTCTGATCAAGAACGAAAGTTAGAGGTTCGAAGGCGATCAGATACCGCCCTAGTTCTAACCGTAAACGATGCCAGCTAGCGATCCGCCGGCGTTCCTCTGATGACCCGGCGGGCAGCTTCCGGGAAACCGAAGCTTTTCGGTTCCGGGGGAAGTATGGTTGCAAAGCTGAAACTTAAAGGAATTGACGGAAGGGCACCACCAGGAGTGGAGCCTGCGGCTTAATTTGACTCAACACGGGAAACCTCACCAGGCCCGGACACCGGAAAGATTGACAGATTGAGAGCTCTTTCTTGATTCGGTGGGTGGTGGTGCATGGCCGTTCTTAGTTGGTGGAGCGATCTGTCTGGTTAATTCCGATAACGAACGAGACTCTGTCCTGCTAACTAGGCGGGTTCCTCGTCGCCCGCGGATGCGTACGGTGCCTTCTGGGTGCTGTGCGCGCTGCGGTCTCCGACGAACCGGTATCCCCGAACGCGGTCGGTCGTCGTTCACGGCGTTCGGTGCCGGCAGGTTGTTCGTTGCGGCGGTGCTCTCGGGTGCCGTTTGTGGCGGATGGCCGGTTGGTGACGAGCGTCGCCGACGATCTTCAGCCGCCAATAGGGCTACCGCCGGCTGATAAAGCTTAAACTCTTCTTAGAGGGACAGGCGGCGGACAAATATAGCCGCACGAGACTGAGCGATAACAGGTCTGTGATGCCCTTAGATGTTCTGGGCCGCACGCGCGCTACACTGAAGGAATCAGCGTGTATACCCTTCCTGGGCCGAGAGGCTTTACCAGGAAACCCGCTGAACCTCCTTCGTGCTAGGGATCGGGGCTTGCAATTGTTCCCCGTGAACGAGGAATTCCCAGTAAGCGCGAGTCATCAGCTCGCGTTGATTACGTCCCTGCCCTTTGTACACACCGCCCGTCGCTACTACCGATTGAACGACCGCAGTGAGGTCTTCGGACCGAGGTGCGACGGCACTTGTGCCGGCTTGCATCGCCGGGAAGATGACCGAACTCGGCCGTTTAGAGGAAGTAAAAGTCGTAACAAGGTTTCCGTAGGTGAACCTGCGGAAGGATCATTACCGAATGTGTGTCTTTGCGACGCCGCTTGGTAGTCGGCTACGGACGTCTGATGGAGAGTCGGATTCAGATCCTTTCTCGATCGGCGCGAGTGGTCGACGCGTCTGTCGTCCGATACCGCGGTGAAATGTAAGCTCGCCCGGATCCGATGACGGCGGACGCACCCGTACGACGTTCGTTATTGTGCAGCGCCCGCGCTGCCAATAACGACTTCACACACTTTTTTGAACGAAAAAAATTGATGAGTATTCGCGCGCGCGTATACCCGTGGTGTACGCGCGTACTCATCGCATTCATTCAAGGCAGTAATGTCAAGAAAACCCCGAACGGTGGATCACTTGGCTCGTGGGTCGATGAAGACCGCAGCTAACTGCGCGTCGTCGTGTAATCCGCAGGTTATGCGAACATCGACAAGTCGAACGCACATTGCGGCCCTTGTGACCAATGAGTCCTGGGCCACGCCTGTCTGAGGGTCGGTTACCGTTGTACAAACGGGTTGCGCATCGCTATTGTTCACGCAATAACGAGCGCGACAGACCAGATCGTACGTCATCGTTGCGTCTCCGGGCGCAGCGTTCGATGTTAACGTGTGGGTGTTTTGCGCACACACACGAGACTGTGGCGTTTTCGCGAGCGTCGTGCGTACCTAGTGTGCGTGCTTCGTGAAGCGTACGCTGAAGTATCGGGTTTCGATCCGTTGTCGAATATTCGACGTCCGAGATGTAATGTCTCGCGACACTCGGCCAACCATGGAGGGCTTGGTGCCGAATGGCGTGCACACTTTGAAAGAGTGTGCGGTCTACACCCGGTGTTTGGCGATAACGCGCGTGAGTCTCGACTCTTGTCGTCGTTCCCGCATCGGGTGCACCGCACGCATGTGTGCCGTCGCCGGCGCCGAGTCACGCCAAGGTGCTCGGATACGCATAGCGTGCGAGTACGTTGCCTCCGGCCGTTGTCAACGAACCGCTTAGTGAGTGTGTGATGACAACGCGCGACCGATGAGGCTCGTTTCGCATGCGGCGCATCGAAAGAGCGACAGGCCATACTACTATTCGGCCGACCTCAGATCAGGTAAGACTACCCGCCGAATTTAAGCATATTAATAGGCGGAGGAAAAGAAACTAACTAGGATTCCCTGAGTAGCGGCGAGCGAAACGGGAGAAGCCCAGCACCGAATCCCGCGGGACATTTTCGTTTCGCACGAGGGAAATGTGGTGTTTGGGAGGGCTCATTATCCTGCCGAGTGTTGGCGATCCAAGTCCCCCTTGAACGGGGCCACGACCCATAGAGGGTGCCAGGCCCGTAGTGATCGCGAACGTTCGGTGGGAGAGTTTCTCCTAAGAGTCGGGTTGCTTGAGAGTGCAGCCCTAAGTGGGTGGTAAACTCCATCTAAGGCTAAATACGACCACGAGACCGATAGCGGACAAGTACCGTGAGGGAAAGTTGAAAAGAACTTTGAAGAGAGAGTTCAATAGTACGTGAAACCGTTCGGGGGTAAACGGACAGAGCCCGTGAATCTGGGCGACGGTATTCAGGATGGCTGGCGTGCTTTCGCGGTGCGTCGGTCGTTTGATATTTCCGTCGCCGATCAACCGCAGACGTCGCGACCTGTTCGCGGTCGGTCCTTGCTCGGAGGAGCCGCGATCGAGTTCGTTGCGTGCGCGTTTCGGCGTGTCACGCGGCGAAGACGCGGATCTCTGGCTGGCCGTCGGACAGTATGCTTAACGGTGTCCGGTGTCGTCGTCTCGTACGCGCGGCACCGGTACCGGTCAGCGACGAATTCTTCGGGCCTCTTTCCGACCCGTCTTGAAACACGGACCAAGGAGTCTAACATGCGCGCGAGTCGCGGGGTGTCGAGCGTACCTCGGTACGTTCGTTACGTTGCGAAACCCGTACATGTCGAAGGCGTAATGAAAGTGAATGGGGAAGATGGTGTTCCGAGTACACGTTCCGTGATCATTGGCATTGCGGCCGGACACCCGCATTCCCAGGGCGTCTCAACGGCCCGTCGCTGATGCGGACAGTCGTCTCTCGGGGCGGCTGTCGGTCGGCGACGAACCGAGGCGCACCTATAGCGTGCACGTTGGTACCCGAAAGATGGTGAACTATGCCTGGCCAGGATGAAGTCAGGGGAAACCCTGATGGAGGTCCGCAGCGATTCTGACGTGCAAATCGATCGTCTGAGCTGGGTATAGGGGCGAAAGACTAATCGAACCATCTAGTAGCTGGTTCCCTCCGAAGTTTCCCTCAGGATAGCTGGCGTCGGAAACGAATCGAGCGTTCGCGCTCGTAGGGTTGTCTCATCCGGTAAAGCGAATGATTAGAGGCATTGGGGCCGAAACGACCTCAACCTATTCTCAAACTATAAACGGGCGAGATCGCGGGCTTTCCTGATAAGCGTCGTTCTTCGGGGCGGCGTGAAGAGAGAGGGTCGGTCGTTTGGTTGCGTGCACTTGTGTGCGTGATCGGCGGTCGGCGCGAAGCCCGCGATGGAACCTTTGACGCCTAGTGGGCCATTTTTGGTAAGCAGAACTGGCGCTGCGGGATGAACCGAACGTCGAGTTAAGGCGCCCAAATCGACGCGAATTCAGAGCCCATAAAAGGCGTTGGTCGCTGATGACAGCAGGACGGTGGCCATGGAAGTCGGAATC
>JAVHKZ010000019.1:1800000-2262500 GCA_035079395.1 Aspidiotus destructor
GATATGAAATATTTAATAGGCTTCAACCTAGTATTCGTGATGAGAACCGGTTGTCCACGTTCACGCGAGAGCTGTCAGAGACCAATTTCATGGCCTCTTGTGAGCTATTTGTTGGTATATGTCTGTATAATTGTGAATTCTAATGATGCGAGTCTATGTACTTTGTATTTTTGTGAACTATGCGTGAAGTCTGTTAATTTAGAGGAAAAGAGTTTTTTTCGTGGTAGGCTTTCTTGCTCTTGATAATGCAGTCTGGGCACTGCGAAACGTCGAGCTTTCAAATATATAGTTTTCAGTGTACCGGTATGTTATGGTTTGATTGGTAGAGGCTCTGCTCGCACAAAAAATGTAGAACTTTTTTAAAAAAAGTTTTTATTTACGTTTCGACGCTTCTGAGGCGTCTTCTTCAGAATGGTACGAATAAGATAGTGATAAATGAACAGAACATGAACGACGATAAAAGAAAAACATGAAAGAACAAGATGATGAGTAATACTAATCATGAATTAGAGGGGCGTACGTAGAGCCTAATTTTTGAGTATCGCGTTTAAAATTAACAGTACGATGTTTTATAATTTCTATACATTCACGGATTCTTCTTTTGCGAGTATTTTTTTCGTAGGCTAATATTTTAGGGTTGTCAAAATCGAAATTATGATTAGTATCAGTGGTGTGTTGAGCTACAGCCGTGTTATCGTTATGGTCCCTCGCATCTTTCCTATGTTGAGTTATTCTCGTTCCAAGATATTGGAGAGTCTCACCGACATAAGATAGAGGGCAATCGGAACAATGAATTTTGTATACAAGTTCAGATCTCTTGAGGAGAGGAATAGGATCTTTCGTTTTGGAAAAGAGGATGTTATCGAGGGAGTGATAGTTTTTAAAGGAGACACAGATCTTATCATCAAGTTTTTTAAGAATTTTGCTAACGATAACACTGCTTTGACCAACATAAGGAAGACTGAAAAATTTAGGTTTATTAGTAGTGGTAGAGGTGTCTCTACGCTTAAAATTAAAATATACTGATCTAATAAAATGCTGAGGGTAGCCGTTGTTAATTAATAGAGTACGTAATTCATTACAGATATCATTATGAAAAGCCGGACTAGATAACACTACACAACAAAATAAAAAAATTGAAAAATGCAAGAACGAGATAGTACGATTCTAGAAGTATTTTCGATGCTGATCACAATGCCGTTGTCCGTTTCTCGAAATTGGCTCCGGTTTTCGAGAAATGATCAAATCAAATTCCCGCGATTCGTTGCGACGCGCGGCGTATGTTACCCAGCTATCGAATTTCGCGAGCACGGGAACATACACTGCGTGTCGCAACGAATCGCGGGAATTTGATTTGATCATTTCTCGAAAACCGGAGCCAATTTTGAGAAACGGACAACGGCATCGTGATCAGCGTCGAAAATACTTCTAGAATCATATTATCTCGTTCTTGCATTTTTCAATTTTTTTATTTTGTTGTGTAGTGTAATTTAAGCCAATTTTCTTTTAAATTTACGGCAGTATTGAATTTATAATGAAAAGGTTGATTGGAAAGGTAGTGTATTATTCTGCCGGTATAAGTAGGTTTCTTAAAATGTTTGAAAAGTAAGGTATTGTCATGATTACGAATTAAAGATACATCGAGAAAACTAATCTTATTATAGTCTTTTTCAAAAGTAAAAATTAAACGATTATGGAATGAGTTTAAAAATGTCAAAATATCATTGGTTACATTACTATTAACTATAAGAAGGGAGTCATCAGCATATTTGGTCATAAATTTAATGTCATTCTTAAAACTTTTTTAAAAAAAGTTCTACATTTTTTGTGCGAGCAGAGCCTCTACCAATCAAACCGTAATTGTTTTCTCTGCACGGATAAACTAATATCTTAATTCCGGTATGTTATGTTTGGTTTTCACTACCCCATTAATGTTTGTATTTCCTATCTCCTGATGGTTACTCTCTCTCTCTCTCTCTTCCCCCGTTTATTATTCTTTTAAATCTTCATCACGCTGCCATTATAAAAATTTATTTACGTATTCTATTGTTATTTCTCTTTCTATGTGTTCATTCGTTATTACTATTATTGTTATCATGCTACCATTACAAAAAATATTTTACTTATATTATTCAAGATTTCCGTACTTCCATTAACGTTAAGAAAATAGAAAGGAGCACCTCTAACGTGTTACAAATTGAACAGGCTGCGTCCCAGTCCGGTTCTTGTGAACACAGGATGTCAGCGTAGGAGAGAAATACACTCGAGAGTTGCGTGCAGGTAATTGAATCGCATCGCGTTAAGTGATGCGTACAGCGAGGACACAATTTTTAATAAGAACTTTTTTTGTGTGGGAGCTAAAATTCTCATTTATGGCTTAAATTTTATTCCTGAGTAATTTGAATATGTGGCGAAAATTTCAAGTCGATAGGTAAAGCGGTTCTCGAGTTATAAAAGGACAGACAGACAGACAAACTTTCCACTTTATATATTTAGATAGATACAGTAAATAAATTTTCTGTCTTTGTTTATTATATGGATCTCTATACCTATACTATGAGGTGTGTATATATGTTTGTACATCAGTATAATACTCCATAACTTTTGAACGCATTCACCTACCAAGATGCAATTGGTTTTGAAAAATTTTTCACTATTTGAGTGAAGCATTTAAATGAATTTTGACAGTTCGGCTCCCTCAGGATGGAGAAATGGGCGAAAAAATTGGAAAAAAACGAGGATTATCAACGTATAGTAAAACTGCTACTTACTGCACGCGGTGTTCTAAATGTTCAAACGCGTGGGAGAGAGAGAGAGAGAGAGAGAGAGAGAGAGAGAGAGAGGCGGAGGGGGGGAGAGAAAAAAAAAATTCAAGTGAATCCACAGTCTCTTTTGTTCTCAACTTACACATTGAATATTATTGATAAAAATAAAGTAGTGTCAAAAGTGCTGAATTTTTGAAAGATGTAGAGAGCTAGCAAAGCGGCTCCTTGAGCCGCAAGATACCTTTAAAATCCAAATAGCTACAAAACACAGATATCTATTCAACACACGGCTGGCGGTCAGGTGCGCCAGAGGCGCGCCGTCAACCGCTAGTTTACATAATAATTCTTTATTATTATTGTTATCATCTATATTTTTTCCTTATTGTTTTGTTATTGTTATTTCTATTGTAGTAGTCCGCCCTCTGCTCGCCCTATATATCTAGGGCAGTGGTTCTTAACCTATGGTCCACGGACCACGAGTAGTCCGCGAGATACCCGGAAGCGGTCCGCAAGACTTCTCAAAAAATCGAATTTTTAAAAATTTTTAATCGATAATAAAGCACTGACACATGTCACTAAATTGTTTCAAAATCACATGGTCCGCGGAAACTTTTGGTCCGTCCCTCCAAAAAGGTTAAGAACCACTGATCTAGGGGCATTGGGGTTTATATGATGTATTCTATGCATTCTTGATTTTAACAACTGTTTCCTCCATTGTGGAGCCACTATGTAACACAGAAGTGTGTCGTCCGCATAGGCAAAGCATCTCACCTACCTCTGTTGCAAATTCTTGATGACCGCATTATAGCCCAGGTTCCACAGGAGAGGGCCAACAACACTCCCCTGAGAAGAACATCTTTCCAATGTCTTCTCTGTGTTGCCAAAAACTGCGTTCTATTACACAAATAACTGGCGTAAATTCTTTGAAGGAGACCATTCCTCTCCAGTTCTCGTAGTGAAAAGGGCCACAACAGACGGTCGAATGACCCTTTTATGTCTAACTAGACCAATGCTATAATCCTCCCAGTGTATTTTATAATGATCAATCTTCTCACCGCTGCCAGAATGCAGTCGCAGTCTTCACAACAGCGACTCTTTCTAAAGCCATACTGGGATCGACACAGTAACGTAACCTCAGGGTTGCAAAAAATAACGGTTTTTTAAAAAAAAAAAACAATTTAAAAAAAAAAAAAAAGTTTAGAACAAAAAATTTGTTTAAAACGTTTAAAACATCCTCATAAGAGCCAATGTAAATTTTTCCAACTTGCCAGTTTAAAACATGTTTTAAACACGTTTTAAATATCATTTGTTTAAAACATCGCAACCCTGCATAACCTAGCTTTACCTAAGAATAGCTTCCCCCAAAAGAAATTCCTGTGGGCGCGCCTGCAATAAATTAAAACTCTCATCACATAATGACTTCCGTTGCGTTTGTTACATTTACATAACGGACATATGACATTCATACAACCAATATCTTTGAAAACCTCGTAATTAAAGTTGATATTGTGACGTTCTACCAGTCACCAAGTTTCCGCCAATGCCAATAACAAAGGACAATTGTAAAAAGCGAACTTTAGTACTGGAACCGCAAATACACTACACAGTCTAAACACTGTAAACACACAGTTAAACACAAGGTGTTCGCGTTGAAAAACACAAGAGCACGTTAACTGCAAAATACACCGTTAATCACTATACAATCGCGTTAAAGAACACAAGAGCAAGTTAACTTTATTGCTTCAGTATACAAACTGAACCATCCTTGCAGGTTACTGCCGGCTATTTATAGCCTTTCTCCTATTTCCGGATTCTTCGAGATATCTTCTAGAACGGCAAATGAGATATGCAAAATTGGTTGCTTGTGCTCTGGACTTTTCAAGAATGTTCGGCAATTACAGGTGCGCTTTCTAGTAGCGTCCGTCATTACTAAAAGTTCTGTGGTACGTGCAAGCTTACTGCTTGTGGCTTTGCCGCAGAACGTTACAATATTATATGTATAAGATGAAACGCGTAACAGAAATTCCACTGTCTTCACAAATTTTAATTTTTGGCAATTTTCCGGAAGCGGCGGAAGACTGAGCAAGATTGGTAAGTTTCCGTTTCTCATCAAAGCATCACACAACTTTCAATTCTTGGTCTTAAAAAATAACTTGGAGAAGTAATTCAGATAGCCAACTCTGATAGGCTCATAATTTGCAGCCTCATTCCAGAACGTACGTGTTGTGTTGGGTCAAACGGATAACTAATAACTACCTATGTACACTGCATCTAGGTTAACTGTACATTCGCTATTACAACAAAAATGCGCCCATTTCCGATACATGGGCAACAGAACTTACATACGTGTAATTTAGGTTCTTACTCCTAAGAATCATCAGGCATAGAAACTTAAAAACCTTTCTTAGAATTTTCATAATGAACTTTTGGAAATAATTTGTTCCTTATAACCTTCTCGAGTCTAATACCAATCTACAAAAATATCTACCAAAAAATGGTAGAGTTTAATCGCGTAATGCAAGAACGCGTTTCTCCTTTATACAATGGATTCTTTAAAGTTTTCGATGGGTGAAAGAAAAGAAGGGTACTACTCTAGTGCGGAGTAGCTTGGGAGGCCCGGGTGGAAGTGCTCGGTTCGGAGGAGAATCTCATACAATTTGAATTGAACATCACCACAGGTAAGTTCAATTTAACAAATGTACTTAATGAAAAGTAAATACTCGAAAGGGAGAGTAAATAAATGCAGAAAACCGCAGAAAAAATTATGCGACGAGCGCTTTCGGTTGAATAACCATATATCTTCAGGGACGAAATGAAAGCAACTGACAAGACGAAGGAGAAAATTAAGATTACGGTCAAACGAGAAATCACGGTGTGAATCATATATACAAGTTCAATCAAGTCATCTTCCGGAATGTACAAGTTAAAAACAGTAATTCAATCGGTGTTCAGATGACGAATTATTTCCATATGTTCGAGAGCTTTACGTTTACATTCAGAATTCTCCTTATGGAGGAGCTTTTCGGATCCCTCACGGAAACTGTGGCCACTGTTAGTTAAATAATCGGCGAAGGCTGGATTTCCCTATAAAGTTTCGCTTACCCCAATGCTTCAAATGCTCAGCTTCTTTCAGCTTCATCTGACGGCTGGTCTCACCAATATAAAAACCCCTACACTCCCTACATTCCATCTTATAGACGACGCTTCTCTAATCAACGGGTATGGGATCCTTCAACCTTACAAACAACCCCTTCACATTGGTAGGGTTGTAATAAGCTGGTCTAAAACCGAACGGGCGAAGGGCCCGACTCAATTGGAGGGAGAACATCCACAGGGAAGGGAGACTAATCCAGTGCATAAGACGATCACTGATCATGTCACGAGGAAGGAAGGTGGTGGAATCAGAGTAAATAGGGTTAATGTCAACGCAACGTGGACGTGATGGTTTGGAGGAAAACTACTCGGAGATTTCTTAATTCCACCACCTCGTGGAATTTTTTCTCGCTCTTAGTCCAGAAGCCATGTACATGACGTTCTTTGGCCACTGCTCCTTAGCAGCTGACAGGAAGGCGTCGGAAAAAAAATCTCAAGCGTAAGAAGAAGAAGAAGAAGAAGAAGCGAAGGATACAGAGTCAAATTCACATGATAAATCCTCTCTTTCGCGGGTTTACATGATTTCAGGCTAAAGACTTTAGGGAGGCTCACTCGCTCCGCTTGCGTCCGTATGTCCGCACGTCAGTATACCCTCCCTGACCTTGTACCTTGATTCCAAAATTTGCGTCTGTACTTTTCCTTATACTAATATTATACAGTATCCGAAGCTTGTACTGTCAAGGCTAAATAAACAGCACACTATGTACCATAGTATACAGTATAGGCCTTCATTATACTAGAGGTAACATACAGTATACAACGTTCTATAATATACACTTCACTGGGCTAAGCCTTCATTATACTAAACCTAAAGTGGCTCTAGAAGGGGGGCAAGCGATCTCTTTGACTCGTGGTAAGACATTTCTTAATTTTCTATGGCAAATACGAAGTTTTTATATTAGGCGTAAACTAGGAGATGTATACTATTATAGAGTACTAGGCTTATACTAGGAATTGATATACTATTATACTGGGCTTATACTAGATGTAGACCTGTATACTGGTTGGTGATTGAAAAATTTGCAAAGACAGAGGCCGACGACGCTGTTCGAACTTGAACGTTTTTGTTTGCCTTTGTTGTCGAATGTAGTTTTCAGCCTTCGGTGAGCCTCCGGTGTGGGTAACGAGCGGCAATTGAATGCATCATTTGCATTTGTTGTGTTTGGTCGAGAAAACGCGTTTCAATTATCAATTAATAAATCGAAAAATCAAAAAGAAAAAAAAAAAAAAAAAGATAATTTTTTCTTCATAAAATTTGCTTTTCAACGAGTGCAATTTTAAACAAAGGATGTGGCTATTCGTAGATACAGTCCCTACGTCTAAAAAGCTATTTGTAGGTACAGTAGTATTTACGATTAAAAAGCTATTTGTAGGTACAGTACCTATGATGACCTCCCTTCTGACAGACTGTTCGACGAAGCCTAATGAAAGATGTACGCGAGACCAGGTCTAAGGTACAATTCATTTAATAATGATTATGTGACAAGTAAATCCAAAAGAAAAATGAAAAAATAATTCGGTAAAAATCATAAAAATCCTATTAACATGTACACTGAGGACATTCTTCTAATTTTGGGAAACATTCCTCATGTATTGCTGTGGAGCAACAGTCGAGTGTGCTGACATCTGAATCTTCTTCTTTCAAATGTATGCCACAAACAGGACACTCCTGTAACAGAGTTGTACGTCGTCGCTTTTTCGCCTTCTCAATCGATACCGATATCTTTCGTTTAGTCGCTTTTAATGCTGCCCCGTCCGCTTGCGATCGATGGAATGAACATAGCTGCCGAGTGGCTCTATTTGGTCGTCCACGCACTTTTATTTTCTTCCGAAATTGTAGATTAGCGAATTTCCCTTTACGAGGTGGATCTACTTGTGTCGAACCGTTAGCAGGTGTGGGCAAAACTTCGCAAGCTGGATCTGAACTGAGAACTTCGTCAGCATTCCTGTCCCCTTCCAGAGGCTTCCCACTCCTGATCTTATTTTCAATTTTCTTCATACCTACTGGTCGGTACCATGGCACGAAGTTGAAGAAGCTATATTCAGTAGAACTGGCAGTACGAGGTTATCATAGAAATTACAGATTAGGGATTAGAGGGGGTGCTCTTATTTCGTCACACACCAGTCTTACACGTCTGTACATGTACTTTATACTGCAATGATTTACTTTCTGGCCTCACTCATCCATCATAATAGTACCGGCGAATAGCTTTTTGATCGTAGGTATACTGTATACCTACAAATAGCTTTTTAGACGTAGGTACTGTACCTACGAATAGCCACATCCTTAAACAAATTGGCCGAGTCAATTGCGAGTATTCCGTTATTGAAAAACACGAATTTAACATAGGCTCTTATGTACGTTTTGTCGTTTCTTCAAACAAGATGCCGGATTATTTTACTTCCTCGCGTAGGTGCACTAGTAGACCAAGGGTGGTATAAAGCGTCTTTTACACAACAGCGTTTCAAAAGCGTTTTGCCAAAAGACCACCAAAAAGAGCGTCCACAGAACTGATAAGCCAAACGGCAAAAACCACGACCACTTAAAATACATACGTCGCACCTTTCCTCCCCACCGCAATCGTGGTTTTTGCCGGCTGCACCTCATACACGTACGCTGTAAGCGTAACACCGTCGCACCACTTTCCTCACTGTAGATATTGAACCGTAGTTTTTAATGCTTAGCGCAGTCCACATAATATATAGCTAGTCAAAGAAACACTCGAGTATTGACACGCGCCATTTCGACTTCTAGAAAGAACGTACCCCCATAAGAGCACAATCATGTTAAATTTGTGTTTTTCAAAAGAGGATTACTCGATTGAAATGACCCTCGTTAAAAAGAAATTCTATGTAGAAAGCTCATTTCATGAGTTATTGATTGATGAATGGAACTCGTTTTTTTTTTGTGCACCTACGTACATTAGAGTCTTATGCGCGTAATTGCACAAAAAAAACGAGTAACGAATTCCATTATTCATCAATAATTGATAACTCATGAAATGAACTTAGTTTGTCGAGTAAAAATGTAGAGGACATAATCTATTCTACATAAAATTTCCTTTTTTTAACGAGGGTAATTTCAATCGAGTAATCCTCTTTTGAAAAACACAAATTTAACATGGGCTCTTCTAAGAGTACGTTCTTTCTAGGAGTCAAAATGGCGCGTGTCAATACTTGGGTGCTCTTGATGCTTCAGCAAAACGCTTCTGGAACGCTGTCGTGTGATAAGCGCATAAGCGATTTGATTTTAGGGCTTAAGCTTAAAGCTTGAACTTGAAAAAAGCTCACGCAGTAGCGTAAGCATAACCGACTTTTCTTGATATAATTTCTGAAATTTCATTCATATGAATCTCTGTCAAATAATTTAGCTTCTTGATGTTGGAACAAAAAAAAAATAATAATAAAACGAGAATATGAATCAGGCGAGAATTATAAAATATACGCGGCTATCTATTCAATACCATGGCTTACGCACAACACGTAGGTCTCTAATAAAAGTTGACTTTGTCGATCATATACAGTTTGTAATGGAAACTTCTCACCTTTGCGGACGAAAGAACTCTAATTGAGGACTCTTATACGTACTTATAGGACAGGTATTTCGAGAATTACTCGACAATTACTCATCCATTAAATATAATAATTACAAAACAATGACTTTGGACACACTTTGACGTAATGCAGTAATTATGAAGATGATGAGCTGAATATTTTCCGAGAAATAACAGTAAGAAATTGAAAGAAAATTGAGAATTATTCAACTACTCATCCAATCTAAAAAAAAAAAAAACGCGATCGCAGAACTTCGGGTTATACCCAACAACTTCACCAAAAATTAAAAAAATCCGACCGGTAGTTTTGGAGGAGACCCGCGAACAAGAAAATCTGTACATCAACGCGAGAAAAATATATAAGGAAAGATGAAATTTTAAAATTGGGCTAAAAATGATTCAAAACCTTCAAATCGTCGAGAAAGCTCAAAAATCTTCCCCTGTTGACTTTGTGTCGATGTCGGGTGTAATACCTCACTTTTCAAAAATGAAAAGTCGGTAAAAAGAATTCCTTTTTGATTGAACTCAACGCTTAAACTTGATAGGTATAAAATTTTTTTTTACCTAAACTTGAAGACTCACAAGTCTTACAGCTAAAAGGACAAAACACGTTTTTGTAGGAGAAAACAAGTTCTTTCAGAAAACAAACCTGGTTTTATGAGAAAAATATGTTTTTCCCTTCTCAAGTTTTAAGCATTTGTTCTGCTCATTAAGTCGCTTAATTAAGCAAATGAAAAATTATTTCGCTTGAGTTTATTTACCGCTTAAAAGGTATGCTCTACACAGAAAAAAATACTCGTAAATATACGAACATATAGGTTCCGAGGCGACTAATTACGATCCACAAAATGAACCAATTGTCATGAAATCTTTCCAAGTGTTAGATGAGTGTTTGATACAGGTCTAAAATTAATTCAGAACTCGTAATATTATTATTTAGAACTCTCGTTATCGACGCTCAAAAAAGCTTGAAATGTACCTACCTCTTTTCGATCGTTAATAATGAGAGTTCCAAATAATATTAGAAGTTCTGAATTAATTTTAGACCTGTATCAAACACTCATCTAACACTTGGAAAGATTTCATGACAATTGGTTCATTTTGTGGATCGTAATTAGTCGCCTCAGAACCTATATTTTCGTATATTTGAGCGTATTTTTTTCTGTGTAGAGCATAGGTACCCTCAAAACTTGAATTAAACTGAAGCTCACCACCAGGTTGTAGTAGACTGTAGGTTGAATAGATCTTTTTTTCCAGTCCAGAATCTAGACATAGATTATAGGTACCTATGTAGTACCTATGTAGTGAGGTTGATATCCATGAAAATATTGGATTTAAATATAGGTACCTACGTAAAGCTATAAATTTATTTATATTTCAAGTTAGAGCATTCAAATACTTTTATGGAAAAAAACCTTAATTGAATAGTAAATAGAAAATAGGTCTCAAAAAATCTAAACAGAAAACGAAAATAGGTACGTATTTACCTAAGTATATCATTTTTGCACATCTCCGAGTACAGCATACATGAAACATGATCTTTTGACATGTTTCATGCCTTTGCTCTCGCCTGACCCCACCCCCTAATTTCGAAATTTGCGTCCGTACGTCCGCACAACCATGACCTTGACACTTGGAAGAATTTCTGCTCTAGACCTTCCCCGAGACCTTGTACCCTAATTCCAAAATTTGGGTCCGTATGTCCGTACGTCCATCTGGCCTCTGCTGTATATTAGTATACAGGCAGTATACTAGGCTCATACTGTCAAGGCTGAATTTAAGGCACTAACAGACAGGTGGACTTGTTGCTTTTGGAAATGAATGCGATGAATGACAGCATCAAATTCACAGTATAAAAAGGCAATGAGACCATCAACTATTTGGACCTTACACTCACACTGGATAGTAATAGGATAGAGTACAAAATCTACAGGAAGCCAACGCACACGGACACCATCATCCCAAATGACTCCTACCACCACCCTAAGCACAAGCTAGCGGCAATTCAGAACTACTGCCATCGAGCTATTTCTGTACTAAAGAACAATGAAGAGAAGAGGAAAGAAATAGAGGTAGTAAAGCAGATCGCAAAAACCAATGGCTACCGTAGTGGTGTGGTGGAGGCAATCTTTAGGAAAATGGAAAATAAAAAAGGAACCCATGAGAGCACGGTGAGAAAGTACTCCGGATCAATACCATACATAGGAAAGTTTACAAATAAAGTGATGAAGGCGTTCAATGGCTATGATCCAGAATAACTTACCCATGGTGAAAAGAATTAGCAACGACCAGACGGAAGCCAAGTACGAGGGGAGCTTGAGTGGAGTTTACAAGCTCAGTTGTGACCAGTACGAGGGCATATACATAGGTGAGACTGGGAGAAAGTTTGAGATCAGGAAGAAGGAGCACAAAAAGTCAAAGGAGAAAGAAGATGGCAAATCACTGTTTGGCAAACACTGTAATGAGGAACACCACAATGGAGATGGGATATTTGAAATCATACGTGTAGAGAATCGCTTGAAAAGAAGAAAACTCTGGGAGCAAATGGAGATTGCAAAAGCCAAGAGGAAGAAAGCCTTCCTCTTGAACAATGTGGTCACATTCGACAGCGAAAAATTATTCGGCCTGGTGTTTGGACGAGAGAAAAAGAACAGAGTTGACCAATAAGATGGCAGGAAACCAGTTAGCCATTAGGAACACCATATTTAGCTTTAGAATGAGAACCAATCACTAAGCACTAAGCAGCATGTTTTAGCCAATAAGAACGCATTGTCTAAATAGTGTAAGAACAAGTCTCTGAGTGAACCAATCACAGCACAGCATTGTTACAGCCAATAAGATCACAGTGTTATACTATAAAAACTTTTGTTTAAGGCCTTTTCTTCAGTTGCGACACAACTGATGATGGGATAACACCCAAAAGTACTTTTGTAAAAGCAACTATTAAAGTAGAATTGTACATTTGAAAAGACTTTTTCAATGAATTTAAACGGTATACAATGTACAGTACAAGCCAAAAGCCCGCGCCTTCAGCGCGTTATCCTTATATTTGCATTTCAAATCAGACCGCCTACAATAAGTCAATGTCCAATGTACATGAATATTGAACAAATCCTAAACCACATTAACACCGATCTCAGTTAACCTCTCACCCTATGTATAATCAACAAAAATTCCATACCGTAGGTCGTCGCAGTATCAGCTGTGACATTCACTGACTAACAACAAACTTCCCTACATAGAATCATTTCCCACTTCAGAGTCGTTTTCCAACTATGATCGACGCTGTAGATAAACTTCAGTCACCCACGCCACTCACCCGAACCCCCTTCCCCCGCTCACACAACACCAATGATTTTTTTCATCGATCAACTTTCTTGTAAGTTCTGTACCTAATATTGCTTTAATATTTCCTCCAACAAAACCAAAACTCCTTCAATTCCACGGATTTTGTTTCAATTGGAAGAAATCACATTTTCTTGCTTATTCGACTCCTCCTCCCCCCCCCCCCCTCGTTAAATATACCTGATCAGAAATTTTACTATCAATTTATCTAGGTATCCTCGTGAGCTCCTTCCAATGACCCAATATTGCAATAATATCTCTTCTAATTGATCCAAAGTCTTCATCAATAACCAAGATTCTGCTGCCTTTGGCTTCCACCATCCGCGCGATTCATTCAAACCACCTTCTCACGAAAAACTTGAAGCTTGACAATCAATCAACTATTTTCTAACGTTGTCTAACCTCTACCATTCCCAAAAAATAAATCTCGGTAAATTAATTACGCATACACCTTAATGGTATTTTCCCAAGAAATATTTTGAAGCACAATTCCAAAAAATTTCTCAGGTTCACAAAATGATATTTTTTTTGTTTTTGTTTCGAATACGAGTACCCGAGTACTTGAACCTGAGAAAATCATTCAACATGAAAAAATAACAACTTGCAGCATCTTTCAATTCAGTCTCTCATTTTTTTCAAACTTTCTCTGTAGCCATAGTGGTCATCACATAAATTATTCAATCCTGACAAAGGCTACATATTTTTTTTCTCATGGATTTTGTAATACTGCTATCACCCATTGAAACTAATATTCAAAGCCTTCACCAATAATTGAAATTTTACTGGCTCTGCTTTAGGTACACGCGATTGACTCTTTTATCCTCCTTCTACCCCCGGACTGGACGCACCCCAAAAACTTCAGAATTCATTAACTTTTTTCCTACGTACCTCAAAACTTCCTTTGGCAGTTGTTATAATTCATATTTTGTTCTCCTTCAAACATACTTTCAAACCCCAATTCTTAGAAATCTCCTCAGGTCTACAAATCTTTTGAATTTGGTGAATTATTCATTAAAATGGTCCGTAAAATCTCTTCTCTTCACTGGTCATCTTCTTACTGTGACTAACAAACATTTCCACATTTCTCTATTTCCAACATTTATACATCCCAATTGGAAACCTATAATCAGGTACAACTCTTCTGTTGCCTATAAACTTCTACCACTCCATTACCAACTTACGTTCAAAAATCTATCAGTTTTAGCACGGGACAAAATAATATAGCCTTTTTATTTGTTCATACTCGTATCATAATAGTTATAGGAAACCTTTTTTAAATTTGATAACTTTTTCTTCAAAAGAATGGGTAAATTACGTATTATAAAACAGGCGCACGACTCTGATACACTAATTGAAGTCACTAACTTGAACGTTATTTGTTGAATGATAGTAAGAGAATGCGAAAGTTGTATAAAAATTTATCAAGGATTGTTACATGATTTCACTCGTCACTTGATTTTAATCATCATTTGATTTTACTCATAGAACCCCTACACATCGATGCATGTATAATAGTAACAGCCTTCATTTCTGATAAACCGGTATGTAGGTAGTAAATAAGAAATTTAGAACATATGAACTTTAATATTAAAGATGATGGGCTTAGGCCTATCCAATCCTCCACCAACAATCTCTGTCTCAAGCAATGTCTCTTGCCTTGTACAAAAATCTTTGCATTATTTAATAAAGGTGCAAACAACGACCCACATATGCAACACAAACTACTTGTGTGTAACCCAGGTTCCTGCGTCTAAGAATCAGGTATTGAAACTTTGAGACATTGCTTAAAACCTTCCTGATGAACTTCTGGAAAAAAATTGCACCCTATAACCTTCTCCAGTCTAACACCAATCTACATTACAACCGGATAACTATTTAACCCGTATACTCTAACATTCAACCGCACATTTGCTACATGTGCTATAGGCTTACAATATTGCAGCCTCATTCAAGAACGAACATGATGTGTTGAATCACGGCCGGTTAAATGGATACCCAACTATTTAGATAACTATTTACAATGATAGGTACCTGCACATTTGCTACAACAACAAAAGTGCACCTTTTCCCAACACATAGGCAACACAACTTACACACGTGTAATCTAGGTTCCTACTTGTAAGAAATTAGGCATCGAAACTTTGAGACTTGCTTTTAGAACTTTCCTAATGAACTTTTAGGGGGAAAAAATGTACCCTACGTCCATCTCCATTCTAATTCCAATATACATTTCAAAGTGCAACTTGAAATACCAAAAACTGGTCGAGTTTAATTGTAACATGAAAACGCGCTTTTCCTTTTTATAATAGAAGAAAAAAGAAGATACAGGCCTTCATTATACTAGGGCTAATATACAGTATACTAGGCTAAGTTTCAATATACGTACTAAACCTAAAGTGGCTGTAGAAGGGGGGCGACCGATCTTTCTTTGACTTGTAGGACAGTTCTTACTAGTTGACATACTATACTGGGCTTATACTAGGTGTAAGTATACACCTGGCAGGTGATTGAAAAATTTGTGAGTACACCCTTCCCTGAGGTATGTATTATACCAACTTATACTAGGATATTGTTCTTTTTTTTTTGTATACTATTACACTAGGCCAATTCAAGAAGTAGGGCAAACAAGCAGAGTGAGTGAGCTCCCCACAAGCTGTTAGCCTAAAATATTCCAATTCATTTGGCTTTGATAGAAAATTTTTCTATGTGGCTCTGCTAGAAGATTTTTTCTGACTCTCATTGGCTAGAAGGCGCTTGGTACCTGCAAGTTTTCTTCAATTTACCTCCCATAATATAGGTTCCCAATCAATACACAATAATATTAATGTATACCTACAAAATTAGTTTTATATGCTTTTTCCTAACAGACCTTTTATATTAATACCTACATATAGCCTTCTGGATATTTTTTTCTTCAAATTTCACCAATTCTAGCACTTTATTTTGATCATACAAAATAATCACAATTTATTCTTTTTCGAGGCCAAATAATCCGGCTCCAGTCTCTATTAATGACACTTCTTCTTATCACTTGAGATACCATATTAAAGTTCAAGCATGAGTGGCTTATCAATTGGACGACGGTGACACTGTCTTTTCTTGCGTATTCATGTGTTTCAGCTGATTAGCTAGCTTTTCGGACTTGATTTCTTGTGTGAGGTCTTGATATAACTGATCAAGTTCTTGGTTCATTTCAGTTTGTGCATTATCACATGATTCAATTTCTTCTGGACTCTCTGACTCAAAATATTTCTCCTGTTCATCTATTTCATGTTGATTCATATCGTCATACTCAGGATTACAATCCACTTTGCTGAAAAAGAAAAACAAGAAAAATTTGACTATTATCACACAAATACTTACACAAAAACATCCAAAATTGCAGTTTAGCCAGCAGATTTACCTATAATCGAATTCATCTTTTCCTTGCAAGAAACTATTGAACATGAAAGAAGTAAATTCATTGATTCGAAGTAATTTTTCTTCCTCACTTAGGTCTCCCTTTGCATTGATATTGTTCTTTTGACCACCATACTTGTTCTTCCACCTTGTACGGCCAATAATATGATCCTTTTTATAAGTGCTACCCCAAGGGGCCCAGTCGACTACATCAGTAGTTGATACAACGCTACAAGTTGTATCTTTTGTGCTGTAGCCTTCGTCATCTTCAGGCGTATCATCACTAGAGCTATCACCTTCTCTTTGTTCATTTTCCGTTCGGAGTTGCAGTTTCTGAAGAGCAGCCATTCTGTCTTGGTCAAGCTGATCCAGTAAAATATGAGCAAGTCTGAAAAAAAAAATGAAGGAACTTGAAAATTTATTGAAGAAAACAACAAACAATTCGACTTATCATTTTTGAATTCTCAGTTTCCAGTAAAGAAATTATCCAGATCAAATGATTGATTAGTACCTTACGTACTAGAGTGTTGGAAGTTTTAATAACTTGATTCGAGATCTTATTAGAGTCAGAGTAGAAAGATGTAATCATTGTAATCCGATTCGCCAAGTTATGACCAGACATACCAAACAAAGGTATACCTACTCAAGAGAGTAACGCGAGGAGTAACTTGATATAGCCACAGAAATACAGAGAAAAACACTGCACTGGAGCGCTTTCAATTGAAAAACCTACGTCAATGTGGATATGAAAGTAACTAAACCAACTACGGCTAGAGGAAATCATCACTGAACTAGCGAGTCATCACAATGTAAATTATACTCAGTCCTTACATTGTCAAGAGGAAGATTACTTGGAAATGCGTAGACTTCACCACCTTCTCCACCTGTAATCCGACCTTGGATAGCAGAAAGCGACAAAGCGTTGGATAGAAAGGCTTCCGGTTTTGGGGAACTTTACTTTTCAATTAGGTCGTGTTCTCTGCCCCTTTGGTTTTCGACCGGTGAACAATAATCTTAATTCTGTGAAAAGTCTATTTGTCAGGTTAAAAGGAGCGGTGTTTACGAGGTGGGGTGTAATGATTGTATGTAATGGAGTTTATATCGGCGAGACTGGCCGTCAGCTTAAAATTAGAATAGACGAGCATAGATAGGAAAGAGCGGGAAAAGAAGAAATTAGATGATTCGGCGTTTGCGGACCATCTAATTACCAGCTGCCATAGCTTCAAAGAGGAATCTGCGGCCCTTCTCCGTAGAGAAAAAGCTCGTATTTCAAATGTATTGCGCTAGAACATATTGAAATTATTCGTCATCTGAATAACGATAACTTCAACATGCTCATCAGGTACACATACCTGATGAGGGCTTGATAGAACTAGTTTATGAGTATGATTCACATTGTGATGACTCGCTAGTTCAATCATGATTTCCTCGGATGTTCTTGTTTTCAGCCAAAGTTGGTTTAGTGGTGGAATCCAGATTGCATCCGAGACTACAAAATTAGTCACACACTGATTGCGTCGACGAAAGCAAATTTTTGGCGGCTCCTACGTAATGAAATTGATTTACTCGTATTGTCGTATTGATGCAAAGACACTGTAACGCGTCGGCTAAAATTTCAGTTCGCTTCAACTCGTTCGGATTTTCTCTCACTTGCTAAAAAATCGGCATTTTTTCTAAATCCCCTAAATGGTTGATAATTTTTCAAGTCCCAAGGTCAAGTAAAGGGGGAAAAAAAAGGAGAAAGACTTTTCACCTCTGTGTACGTCCTTTTCGTACATCCCCTTCTTTCTTTCCTCTTTCCTGCCGGTTTTTCCCGAATTACCGATTTAGCTGTTATTTACATTTAAATCTGCAACGCCATTGTAGTCAGATCTACTTGCACAAATACTTCCAAGTACGCAGCTGCGCATTGTCTGCATGAGAAATGATAAGGTTAGGTTTTTCACTGATAATATTATTATTATTTTTTGTTTTTCATTTTTGTACATTTAAACATTTAAATAGCAAATTTATAAACGAGTAAGAGTTTCGGTCACTTCAGAGAGAGATTTTTACGCAAAAATAACCCCCCCTCCCCCCCCCCCCAAAAAAAAAACAAAGAAAAAACAAAACAAAAATGAAGGGAATACTCTTATTATTATGAAGACAACATGCAAAGCACAAAAAAATCATACGGACTAAACTGAAAAGTCAACTAACTGTCAAAAGTTGTAATATCATTTGAAAATTTTTGTAGGCCCTACAAACACAAGCGTCGGACAGATACAGGTATACCTCTCGCTCAAAGGAGATAAAACACCATTCTATCCTATACTCACACGTATAAACGCTTAGCAATAAACTTTTTACAATAAGTCAATAAAATGTAAACCGTGAGGAAATCCATTTTTCCATCATGATTTCATGACTAGATATAGTATATTTTCAAACAAGTTGATTGAAGTGAAAATTCGCTGAATAAACAAATTCTCACTTTGATCACTCGTATCAGGAAAATATTTTCCTCAAAAAGACTTGGTAAAAATTGCCATCTTTGAGTAGAATAGCACTCTACTATTATGTAATGAAATAAATGAACGAGCAGTTGATGTATGGGACTCTAAATAAGACAAGTGTGGGCACTCAAAAAGTATAGCTGTTAACGTGTGGTTCTGTTCTCTGCCACGAAAATAATTGTTTCTTGCAGGAGACGTACTGCAATTATTCGAAGGTCAATTCCAACACAATAGCTAAGGCGTTTGAAATTCTTTTGATTTTTCTCGAAAAATACAATTTAAAATAAAAAATCGATGGGAAAAGCTTCTTTTCTTTTCTTTTCTATGATGTTAGAACGACGTTTTGACTTTATGTAAGGGTGCCGTCAAAATTTAATTCACCCGCGGCTAGATTAGCGTGACAGAAGAAAAAAATTGTCACACACATACGGGGATTAACGTGAAAGAAAAATGAATTAGCCAATAACGTTTGAGTTTCAGTTGATTGAATTTTGTTCTAACGTCATTTATAGATAAAAATATCCTATAAGTACAAGGGAATTAAAGTGAGAATTACTGAACGATTACGAACCGAGTCGAAGACGAGGTGAGTAAACGCACGAGTAGCAAATTCTCACTTCAATCTCTCGTATTAGCAGGGTGGCCAGATTTTTCCAACAACAGAAGAGTATTTTGATCAAAAACGTATCTGATAAGCAAAAAAAAAAAAAAAAAAAAAAGTCACAAGTTTTTTTTCGATTTTGAAAATTCAAAAAAAAGTATCAAAGAGTATGGCCATTCTCAGAAAAGTGTATTTTTTGGTATTTAAAAAAAAAAAAGAGGAAATATTCTTTTCCGGAGCTCCAAAAAAGTATAATAGGTACTCTTGAAAACAGTTTATCTGGCCACCCTGAATTAGGAAGATATTTTTCTCAAAAAATGATGGTAAAGATTGCTAACCGTGGGTAAAATCGTACTTTACCATCATGTGTTGAGGAAAAAAAATATTACAATACATACATGCCTGTATCGTGCGCGTTCAACCAATCGACAAATTGCTCTACTCGCCTCCGGCTCAGATTGCAATTTTTGCCTTGTTGGGTAAATACTTACTTAGCCCACAATTATAGTAATAATACTGTTTCCCCTCCTGTAATTTCCAATCCAATGAAATCAATTTCAGAATTTCACATGAATGATTTGAAAAAAAAAAAAAAAAAAAATCCAAAGTTGGTAATACCCTGATAAGAAGTGGTCGTATTTTTTAATAAAGAAATTAAAAAGTTACCCGTGAGCCACTGGATTAAAATCGGCAACTACTTCCAGATTTCGCTTATTTCTTGCATTGTGTACATGGAGTGCTTCCATAAATTAAAATGATATCGATTAAAGATAACAATGAACAAGATGCACGGCTTAGCTTTAGAAGCTACCGCGGATTAATTTGAAATCACTTTAAAACAAAAGAAAAATTGCCGAAGAGCTAAATTGATAGTTTGATAAGAAAATTTTTGAATTTCTTGAGTTTGTCATCGTCCGTCGTTTATTGAACAGAGGGTTAATCGTATTACTTTTTGTTCGATCAACGACAGCAGTTAAATACAAAAACGTCAATTTTTAATTTTTAATCCACGATTAACATTTAATAGACAATACTTTCGAAGTTTAGGCAAACTGAATAAACGACGAATTGATTTTAAAAATTTTTAGAACCTATTATGAAATAACCAGTCCTTTCATGAAATATAATTGACTAAACATGAGGCGAATCCGAGGTTCATACGCTGATAAGAAATTTTAGCGAATTAATTGATGTTTATGAACCAAAAAAATTATATTAGCGGGTGGAAGAAGGAGTCAGCTATCCAATGAACTAATCATCTCAAACCGTTCATAAATTGAAACCATCACGTTACACTACGAAAAAAGTAGACAAGACGAGAAAAAAGCGATGTCACTTGACCGCCTTTTACAGAATTCGGTTCAGTTGTGGTCCATAGCTGTTATAAAGACTCTTAGTGCTCGAATTGGTCAACACAACGGACACTACGCTCTCAACTCTCATCCTTCCCCACGTTTTTACCGCCGAAAATTTCGCGTCGGTTAGTCATTGTTTCTTTTCCAACAGAACAAGAATACTGGTCTATTTCTCTGCAATTTTCTTCAACCTCGAGTTGCCTCAATGGGTCTGCACGGACTATTAATTTACAATAACATCATAAATCTGTACTTGTAAATACCGGTCAGCAACTCAATTTTTTCTATCGCTGATTCACTCAATGGGTTTATTTTTATATTTCGTCAGTTCATATTTATACTCCTATGCACCCATTTATCTTCATTTTAACTTGACAAAATTATCTATCTATCGACGCTATGGCTATCATGAGAATTCATAAAATGTTGATCATTCCATAAAATAGCAAATAATAGTCTCACTTCTGTCAATTTCCAAACAGCCTACGAATTGTATGATAGATCGGATTTCTCAATACGCCCCTAACATATACAGTATATCAAATTACGTACTGATATTGTTGATAGCAATCAAATTGGACTTTCGGATTCTTGACAAAATTACCGAGCAACTGATCGAATAAGAGAGGGTTCCGTTTCCTCATCTCACCAACACTGAAATATTCGCTTTCCGACATGAGTTTTTTCATAGCCTGAAATCTCCGGTTTTTTACTACGACCTGCGAAAAAATAATTATGCTCAACCTCACGTTTCTTCAATCCTTTCTGCTATTTGTACCTACGTCAAAATTGGTAGTTTTCTTCTCCTTCAATTGTGACAGATAGAACTGAACTTCGTACGATTTTCTATCATCTGGTGTGTTGAAATACGACAGATGCTCATGCAATAGATGATGTCCAAATCGAAAGAGGAACGTACTGCGATTCCGATTCAGCACTTCTTCAAGAATAGAACGTTTCTCCAGAACACTCAGCTCTGGCTCGTCAATCTGTTGACTTCTGAAGTGAATGCCATCACAATTGCATAAAAACGAGAGAATACGATCTCGTTCTTCAAACTTCTGTCCATTTTCTATAATGGTGGAGATATCAGGTAGCGGCTCACATTCACTATCAAGCTCGCGATCGATCTCCATAGGATATTTTCGCGTGACACTAGAATCACAACAGTTGTCGAGATCTGCTGCTAGGTACAAGAATTTCGCCAAATTATCATCTGCTAAAATAAGGCCCTGAAATCGGAGCTAGAGGTATTCTCTAAACACTTTATTTTTCGATTTTTGGATGGCTACCCCGCGATGATAAGGCGCTATAGGGGGAAGACGTAGCGATCATTCATACTGAAAGTTAACTCGTTCTGTACTTGTCGAAAATAGCAAGGCAGAGTTTGCTTTGTGTAAACAGAACACTTGTAGTTACGACAGGTATAAATAATAAATATTAAATAATGAAAACGCCAGTGGCGCTGTGCAGTGGAAGCGTAAGCTTACAGATTGTAAGCGCATCAGCCTGCGTATCTGTTGACGTCACTAATAAAATGCTCCACTCTACCATGGCCGTCTCTAGTTTCAGGCCGGAATATTCGAAATTCGACAACATTGCACGGGGCTAACATTTGTACAGTCTCTTATGGGAGAACATCGAAAAACACTCTTTGACACAAATACGGTGAAGTTTTCAAAAAAAAATGAAGAGAATGTGATTTGAAGAACCAACGATTCTCGATTTTTTGAGCCGCGTTTTGTTAAGATTGATCAACTACGAAGCGAGTTATTCGCGTTTTAAAAAAAAAAGGCAGACAGAGGGCGAAGCGCGGTACATGTACTGCACTTCGCCCTCTGTCTGACTTTTTTTTTTAAAACGCGAATAACTCGCTTTGTAGTTGATCAATCTTAACAAAACGCGGCTCAAAAAATCGAGAATTGTTTACTCTTTCGATGTATGTATCAACTTTTTCCCTTCGGAATCGAATACTATTCGCAAATCAACGATTAATGTGTTTTTTGAAAATTTTGCATAAGAGCGTGTATAAAACTCGGCCCCGTATTTTTCGTCACCGCGACGTTGCCAGCTTTAATATTCCGGCCTGAAACTAAAGACGGCCATGACTCTACTAAACTTTACTGTCAGTGTTGCCTAACACGAATAACAAAAAGATAAATTACGAAAGTACAAAATTTATTTCAGGAACTTCAAATAATTACACCCATAAGTAAAGTAATAAGAATACTGAATACGGAATAACGAAAAGCTGGTAGGTATACAACCATCATGGCTTACGCTGTCTTGGTACCTGTCGACAGAAAAAGGAGAGAAATACTCCATTAATGTGAGCCGAATATTCTGTCGACTATCGAAATATATTACAGTAAATTAACTTCAATGTAAAGTTATCGAATCAAGAGAATTGTATTCAAATTGCATCTGCAGAGAGTTCTATACAAGGTATGAACTCTATCGAAAGGTTACAATTTGTAAATCGTATCATTGCGTCAGCCGTAGGGTTTCAAGACAGCGTAACGAGCGCATAATCCACCTTTCTCAAAATAACAATTCAAATATGTTAAATCAAGACTCACTTGTGGAACAACCTGACTTGCCGTTTCTTCAGCCATTAATAGAGGATGTAATTCAACGGGATAAATACAAAATAAAGAAAGAAATCGAGAGAAATAAACGCACGAATACAGACTGCGCACATTCGCAAGACAAGAAATCAACAAGTGTGCACTCGTGCATAACCAAGGAAAGTGGCTGCGCTCGCTCGCTACTAGGTAGGTTTAGGTGTCCTTGAACAAGTCTCTCGAAGAAGACCATGACGTCATGGTGATTTTCGACACTCCCCCAGGACAGTGCATGGAACATGGACTGTCCCAATACAGTGACAAGTTCAAGGGCACATACTAAGGGCACATACTATAGGTATGGTCGTCAAAGGAGGGAACAGGAACTGTATGCCCTCTATCATAAGCTGTCTCCAAGGGATACAGTTTATCAAAACTCCAAGTCTCAGTCTTTTTCTTAAACATAACCTGAGAGGGACCACCGGGATGAGGAACACCATAATACTGCTTAGTAATGGTGATCTCGGCGGTACAATCCAGAACAGAATCCACAACTGCTATTGGCCAAGCAGTGCGAGGAAGACTAGGTTCTTGGACAAGCACAACATCGCCAACAGAGGGACGGATGGACAGTGATCCCCGAGGATGGCGATGGTGCCGAACCTGAGTATTGCGGAGGCTGGAGAAATACAGAGAGTGAAATGCTCTCCTATAATTCTCAACAAGACCTTGAACATGCCACCAACCAAGGAGGAGATTATCCTTCTTAGAAGGCACATTTTCATGATAAATCTCAATAAGATTTCCTGACTGAACAACAGCAGGTTTCAAGAAATGGTTGGGAGTAAGAGGCTGAATGGCCTCATCAGAAGATGTGTAGGTCAAGGGACGGCTATTAACAATGTTGGCAACCCAGCGTAGAGCAGTCTCCAGCACTATTTGATCAACTAGTGATTTACCAATGGCAAATTTCAAACTTTTCTTACAAACTCCTACTAGGCGTTCATAAACACCACCTGACCAAGGTGAGTAGGATGCGATATAATACCAATCAATTTGGTGATCACGGAAGTAAGTATTCATCTTATGCTCTTGCCAGGTGACCTGAGGTCCAACAAAGGGTTGGGCATATCTGAAGTTAGTAGCATTGTCACTAACTATCATGTGAGGGGTAATGCGAGTATTGCAAAACCTGTCTAAAGCTAAAAGGAATTGATCTGCAGAGAGATCTTCAGCAATTTCAAGGTGTACAGCTCGAGTAACAAGGCATGTGAATAAACAGACATGCACCCTTTTAAGAACTCGGATAGGCTGTTGAGGTATCATAATGTTATCCCTTTGATGGGCAGGTTGTGGAAGAATTTCTTGACCACAACTGTCAGTTATACAATATTTCTGCCCTGAGACAGATGTCAAGGGGTCTGGGAGTTTCAAGGTGACCATCAAGGGGCCAAAATAATCTAGACCTGTATTTAAAAATGGTATCACAGGTTGGATTCGAACGGATAGTAAAGGATTCATTTGTGGGCGCTGGTATGCACCACCTAACCATCAACGACAAACAGCATATCGATGTATCAAAGATTTTACGAGGGATCTAGCCTTGTCCACCCAATATTTCTCACGAATTTTTGCCAGTAGGTGAGATACACCGATGTGGCAATTTTGACTATGGGTGAATAATGTCAGCACCAGAGGACTACCTCTTTGTTTCTGGCCTGGTCCAAAATGAGGGCGAGGCAACAGAGCAGGACACGCTGTATCATATGGAAAATCAGATGGGTCTAAGCGACTTCTATGACGAATAATACCATGAGATATGAACAAGTTCAATTGAGTTTTACTCTGAATTTTGTTCAAGTCATGAGGAAAGTATTTATTTTGAATCAATCTAATAAGTACTTGTTCAGCATAATTGCGTTGCTCTCCAATTGAAGTAATCTTCTTCACCTTGAAGAGCAATTTCAGCACAATTTGGAAGAAATTTATATATTTGTTCCAATCAGACCATCTCTCTTCTAGTAAATAATTTCTATACTGGTTAGTTTTAGAACACCAACCAAATATGGGTCGAGACAGTATGCTGTCTTCTATTGGATGAGAAGTGGTAATCAGAGATGTACAAAATGGTTGGATAGCTTCAGGAGCTTCTGGCCAACTGTGCAAAGATGACAACCATTGCGGGCCTTTCCACCATAACTCAGAAGTTTCCAAGGTTGCTACAGACACACCGCGAGAAACAATATCTGCGGGGTTTTCATTTGTAGGAACATATCGGACTTGTAAGAAAGGTGTCTTTTTAATTTCATTAATTCTGTTTCTAACAAAAACACCCTTTTCTTGAACAGAATGTAACCAGTGAAGAATTGTGGATTCCCTCCTTCCGCACCATGATGGCATCGACGCGTTGAATACTAATATCAGTCCATACTCCCATTCATTGGTAGTTTATATAGTCAAAGGCTGTCCATCATACCTGCCCCTATGGACCGTTTTTTTGTGACGTCACTCATTGCCAACTCCCTACCAACAATGCCCAAACACTTGCAAAAACACTTCAAAAACCCTTGAGTGTGACTGTGATCAATTGTATCGTTCTTGGTTCTATCCACGGTATATTATAGAGGTATTGACACAAGGCAAAATTTCTGTCACCCAAGTTGTGCTAATTCATACAGAATTCCCCTACGCTCACGGCGATCGTTCAAATACCTTCCACACCCCACCTGTGACAGAAGCTTACTGGAGGTACCCTAATGTTGCCAAAATTTCCGAGGGTTGTAGAAGATGAAGACATTCAGATAGGAAGATTTTTTTTCCTTAAATATGAAGAGCATAGTAAATAGTCCATTTGTACCAAGTTTCAGATTTTTAGGTCAATACCTGACTCTTGTACAAATTTTTGAAAATTGCTGAATTTGCACTACGTAGTATTTGTGTAGTTCTCCTGTTTAGTTTTACCTTGCAACAATCCTAGCGTAGATTGTATCAACTGACACAACTCAGGCGACAGTAGCAAACACGGCTGCTATATGTTTGTGTCAATACCTCTATAATGTACTGTGGTTCTATCACAATAGGGCTTTTCCAGTACTCCATATTGCATACTCATTTGCCTGCCCTGTTATCAAGTTGGTAGTGTTTGATAACAATTTAACATTGGTCTTATGGGTATTGCTGGATTGCATACTCATTTTCATTCCAGAGCGTTTTGCCATAAGAGCAATGTTAAATCGTTATCAAACACTACCAACTTGATAACAGGGCAGGCAAATGAGTATACAATATGGAGTACTGGAAAAAACCCTATATTGATCCTCATAAGAAATACACTGAAACGGTTTGATGATATGTTCAAATTGAAAAAAAAATTAGGGATAAATAAGCAATTGAACGCGTCTCCAGAAAAAGGGCCTAACTTGACTTGAGCCCTTTTTTGTTTTTTTGCTTTTTGTTACTCTACACTCATTTTTTTATCACGATGTAAAATTACAAAGCGCTATCTATTGTAAAAGAGGAGTAAAGAGGGGTTTAAAGATTAGCCTGTAGTGAAAAAAATGGAGTTAGGAAGGAAAGAGGAGGAGAAAACTATTTCCAGTGAAGTCCAACTGGTCAATAGCTCTCCAAAATGAACTGGTCGTCCTGAGGAATTGATGAAAAGTCATTGTCCACCTGATTTTGTATCCTCAAGAACCAATCACAGCGTCGTTGCTCTAATATCTACTGTAAAACTAGAAAATAAAGATGTCGTCCCAAAAAAGCATTATGAAAATTTTTCCACCTATTTTTTTTTCTTCCCATTTTTGTATATCATCATTGTCATTTGGCCAAGTAATAAATTCACATGAAAAATTTGCATTTTGTCACTTCAGAGAGAGATTGTATCGCAAAAATAACAAAAAAAAAAAAAGTCGTTTGAAAAAGGGCCTAACTTTGGCACTTTTCAGGTCCATATATATGGTCAATAACTTGATGCAAGTTCCATTTTCTATTTTGATTTTGAATTTAGAGTGTACACTCTTTCATTTCATTCATCAATCAATCCGCCAGGAGCCATAGTTTTCTCGGGGTAGCGTTTTGAATCTTCAAGCACGTTTTTCTCAAAACAGGTTTTTTCAAGTTGGGCCCTTCTTCCGGAGACGCGTTCAATTATGTGTTTATATTCAGAAGTAGGAAGTTCTCAAGTATTTGAAAATATACCTGCGGTTCTTTATTTATTTCTGGTTTTCAAATCTGAACGTAAGATCGAAACGCTCCTGTGTATTTCTTATGGAGTTTTTTTTTGTTTACAAACCAAGTTGGTAATTTGGGGTAAGATTGACAATTTTGACGGGCTGTAGCATGGCTGTAGGGTACGTTGGAGTAATCAGATGTGGAGTTTGTGACGTCACAAAAAAACGGTCAGCGCCTTAAGTCGACAATGATTGTTTACATTGAGCGAGAATACCTATTTTCCAACACCTTGCTGGTGGATGCTTGCCTTTACAGGGTACAGCTTTACAGTATTACAGTGATGGGAACCATTGATAGACTATCGATACTATCGATAGTTTTTTGAAAACACTACCTGGGAAAAACAATAGTTTTGTGAAAAACCATCATCAAGACAATAGTATCATTGATAGTTTGAGAAACTATCAATGGCTCAAAATTCTTCTCTTTTTCATCAAAATCACAAAATTGGTGAGAATCTCCACTGTGGCTAATGAGTAAAAGTGAAACTGGGATATGGGTGAAACTCGACGTCTGAATGATAAAGAGAAAAATATTATTACTAGTCTGAATGATAAAGAGAAAAATATTATTACTAGAATCGGGTGAACGCAGATCTGCCGTACAAAGTACAACGGATGTATCTGCAAAATAACAATTAGGAGAAAAGGGATACCTGCAGCTTTTCCCTCCATGATAGTTTTTCATGGTTGCAAAATTGGAAAATTTTTATTCTCACTTTTTGGAGACAACTTTAATGCTAGAGGTGGCCACAAGAGAATGTTTGGGTTGAGCCGAAGGTAACATTGATAACATTTTTTCATGTAAACATTGCATATACATCCTAATTTGGAGTCCTAATCTGGATTTTGGACTATATCTACACAAAATCTATTTTTCAGAATTCCTATGAAATACGTGTCTGTACAACAAAACTATCATTACCATTGTATTTCTTGTTGAAAATTAATCAAGATTCTCTCCTTTCATCCTCTGTTCTCTCATTTTGAAAATAAAAATCTTTTTCTCCTGATTGTTATTTTGTAGATACGTCCGTCCTACTTTGTACTGCAGAGATACTATCGCTATCTGGTTACAATTTCCAAACCATACAAAAAACAACACGGCTTATTTATAACAATAGGATTGTACAGCTGAGTTAATATACAATATTGCATACTGATATCCCTGATTCTTATTGTAGTGGCAGAGTAAATAGCATTGCTCTTATGTGTAGAACTGATTACATACATCAAAACCATAGAGGTGTTACATTGCATAAGAGCAATGTTATTTTCACTGCCACTACAATAAGACTTAGGGGAGCCGATAGGAAGCATGCATTTGTGGAAGAGCCCTATAGTCAGTGTTGTGCAATCCCCGAGAACAAAATTTTTGACCGGGAATTCCAAATTCCCAACAATTTTGCGGGAACGGGAATCCCAATTGGGAATTGCCTGAAATTCAAATTGTAGACGCTAAACCAAGTCTAGTGCACCCTATCTACAAATTTTGCTCAATTCTACTGATGAATTCCCGCTATCCTGGTTTCAAGCATAATGGGCCTGTATCATCTGCTAAATAACAGCTTTGTCAGGAGATGTGAAGTTTAAAGGCAATAACTCAATAAGCAATAATGGAGGAACAAATCCATGCAATCTAATTTACTTGAACATTTCAATTCTGAATTCCAATTGAAGACTATTTTGCGAAGGAAACGTGTTTCTTTTTAAAAAATAAACATAAAAATCATTCTTTAAAAAGAAAAAAACATGTTTTTAAACAAAAAAATCTGTTTTTCTCTTGGAAAACATGTTTGAAACATTTTATTGGGAATTCCCGGGAACTTTTGAAGCGGGAACAGAAGTGCGTGTTCCCGGGAATTCCCGTGCACAACACTGCCTATAGTCAATGGTAGCAGCTTGCAAATGTAAATTTTCCATATATGGACAAGAAGTGCGCAAAACTGAAGTACCTACCTGGAGGCAAATACGGGAGGCCTATGCCCAAGAGTGGGCAGGATGACGGCGTATCAAAATTAAGTTTACTAACCCACTACTGAAAGAGTGGTTGCTGCGTCGCGTGAGCAGAAGTTCATACAGAGGTTTCAATTTTTTGAGAGCAGTTTTAATTCATTGTAAATAAAACATGGAATTATTTTTTTTCGCTTATCATTTTCATTAGACTTATGAAAACAACTCCTGCTACTTAGAGCAAATCCCTTAAACCATAATTATATTACCATAGACTGAACATTGGCCATTTGAACGTGTAGAACCGCGTTGACAGAACAATGTGATAGGATTACAGAAGTAGAGATAAGATGTATGTTCTAGCGCAGTGAAGCGCAGTGGGTAATTTCTCTCATTTTTCGTTAAATTTAAAAAACCTCACGAAGAAGCAGAGGGAGCAATTTCTCTCATTTTGAGGTTAATTTCTCTCATTTTTCATTAAATTTTAAAAAATCTCAAGAAGAAGCAGAGGGAGAAATTCTCTCATTTTGAGGTTAATCTCCACCTTTTTTGGTATAAGAAAATAAAATTAACGCACAAACGTTTCCGAAAAACATTCAGACATCATTTTACTCGTTTATCATACTTTTTTCAGAGAAAATCACCAATCTGGTATAAGAAAATAGACTTTTTAAAATTAGACTGCATATTCATTCTGACTTGTATTTCTTCAGAGAAAATCACTGATCTGGTATAAGAAAATAGACTTTTTTAAAATATAATTTTCTAGACCGTTCCGAAAATATTCAGACATTATTTTACTCGTTTCAATCAAAATATTCAACCTTTCTCTCTGTGTTTCTCATGTAGGAGTTGAGACCTACCTTTTTAAATCTTGATAGAAATGATGTTATTGAAAAGAAAGTATAAAACTTATAAGTAAATCTAGTCTACAAACGTTTATTGACTTAGAAAAATATGGATACTTGTGAGAGTAGCTACCAAGACAATGTCTATGAAGTTCATTTTGAAGAAAATCCTGAAGAGTATATGGAAGTTATAAGAGCAATCAAAAATGCAGAAATCTTATGATTTTAATAGAAATTTGAAAGATTAAAAATTTTTGTATCAGTTCTGAAAGAAATTCAGAGGTACAAAAATTTTCATACATTTTGTATCAATTTGTATACAATTTGTATCAATTCTGTAAGAAATTCAGAGGTTTAAATACATTTTGCATCAATTTACATCAATTCTGAAAGAAATTCACATGTTCGAAAAATTTTCACAATTTTATAGAAAATGAGAGAGACCAAAAATTTTCAAACATTTGTATACAATTTAATAGGAATTTAATGGATTCTCACTTTTGTATCAATTTTCAATGGGAATACAGAGGGATTAAAAATTTTCATACTTTTATATAACGCAGTCTAGCGCAAGCGCTTATTAGTCATTTTTGAGACATACCCTATTTTTTAACAATATTGAACACGAGTGGTGTATTAATTTAATTCATGAATGCTATAAAATCTTGACAATTTGGATGGTTAAGAATTACCAACATCTTGAAGTATATAATATGTACTTCGTATCGTATACGCTTTGTATCGCGTTGTACATTCACCTCATGTATTTCAGTAATGAATACACATTGAACAAACTGTATTAATACGCTTCATTAATTTCGTCTCTACTTATTTCCATTTCCACCTTATTTCCACCTCGGATCAGCACCATAGTACATGACTGGAACTAAAATGGTGGTCTAGTATACCCATGTGAAACATTACCGCGTCGTTTGTACAGCGCATGCATCAATCCCTACTGCTTATGGTGTTCTACTACTTCACTCTCTGACTTCACTTCCGTACCTTTATATTATACCGTGGTTGACGCTGGAATAAATCGTTAAAGTACTACATTGCATGCGCTGCACATTTGAAGTTAAAGTCATTGTTAAGATTGTTCGTTTATCGTTCACTCGACAATAAAATTATGCCGTTTACACTGTCTACTTTCGAGAAAAACTACATGGAATTTTTTGACGGATTCAAAAAATTTATGAAATACGTACATGCGGGCGAGTTGGACGCCGCCTTAGTAACCATGTGAGTGATTTTTTCAAAATATACATCCATGCATGTAAAGTGTTCTGATGAATATCTTCTTTTGAGCAGTAGTCAACTCGCTCGGAATACTCCACATCGTGAAGGTGATGAAGTCATGATGCCCTCCGGGTCAGAAGCTGAGGATTACAGTCCAACAAAACACCGTAAGTTTTCACTAATGTTTCAAATATTCGAGATATTATACTATTCAAAGTGGGTTTCTTTCTACAGACCTGCGTGTTTCGGAAGGGGATTGGAAATCTTTACGTGGACGTCTTGAACACAGTTTCAAGTATCATTTCTGGCGTCTTGATAAAAAAGTCCAATTGAACCAGGCACGTTCATTATGTTTTGCGATAAGAGTGCCCGAAGACGTATGGAAGGAATGGCACTTGTGAATACGTTTAAATACATTAACAGCTATTTACAGTGTACGTTTTAAAGTCATTGAAAAGCTTTTTGATCCCATTTTTTTTTTTCAATTTCTATTTATCGATGGTTGATTTTGAAAGTATTTCTCCTTGAACTCGATTGTTATATCAGTAACACAAGTAATTCAATCTAAAAATTTATTTTAACACGATTTTCAAGGTGATGAGAAAACGAAACGAAGAAAAACCTCGAGACGAAGGAAAATCTTGAGCAAGATAGTAAATACTCTTGAGAACGTTCAACTTCTTTCGTAACATTGGGTAATCGACGAGAGTGATATTAAAACGAAAGCAGAATGTAGAAAGGTCACTAATTACATAGCTGTTTCAAAGTTCTACTAAGTTGACGTTAGTCATGCTCATGTAGATATTAAAACAATCATTGTATTCAGATATCCTATTCAAAAATCAAGTCTTCAGATTGTAATTTCCTGGAATGAATTCGTTCGTATTTTCATTAATGATAGCACTCGATAGGTTATTTTTGAACTGTTGACGTATTCAGATTTGAAACTTAGTTCTCAGTATTTGTAAACTCGAAATTCAAAGCAGAGATGTTGCACGATCGTAAATTTTGTTTCGGTAATATTGTTATTTTCAAATTTTCGTCATAACAATCGAAAGGATTTCTACTTTCGTTTCCATGTTTTCATGCAAAATGCATTGATTTTCCCCGAACATCTTGAAAAATTAATTCGGTTCCTAGATTTCTCGTCATAACGAAATTACTTATCTTTGATTATTTCGTTTCTGTTTCATTATTTCAACCAGAAAAATTTCGTTAATTTTGTGATTCATTTTCGTGCAACATCTCTGATTCAAAGGATAGCTAATATTTTTTCAGGTTCTTTAGCTTGGTTACTATTCGAATGTAAAATATCAATAGATCTTGTGTTAAGATAGGAAATTCTAGAAACGTTGACAGTTGTAACTATTTTACAATCTGATTGTTGAAATATCGATACGTTCGTAGTTCAAATTACGTTCATAGTCAAGTCTACAGAGAAACAGCAGCTTACTACCTAATAAAGTACTCATCGTAATATTCGAGACATAAATAAGTATGAGAATCCGGACTTCGCGACACATCATCTCCGTTATCTGACGAAACCTAAGAGTAGAAAACTACCGTCAGTCTCGATCATTTTTTATGATGATTTTATTTATTCTTACCATTCGTTGAATTTTTATTGTTTTTTATGAAAATTGGTATCAATGAAAGAGGACATTTTTATCACCAAATCAACCTTGTAAAAATTCGTAGAAATTATTGGAAAATCCCGTGGAATTTATTTAGAAAAAAGTTCTGATGACAAACTATTGCATCTTACAAAAAGAAAAGAAAGAAAATTATAAAATTCTATTAAATATGAGAAAGAGTGAAATTAAATCGACGAATACGCGTTACGAAAACGACTTCACTCGACGATAGAAAAAAACAATACAAAATAGAACAAAACAGAATGAAACAACAAAAAAGATATACATCAACAAGAGAATTACACTTCAGTTCGAAAAAGAGAGGTAACATGACTAAATATGGTAACAAATTTTGTACGGATAATAATTTAAATTTTATGTACAATATCTACATCCGTAGTTTACATGTATGTGCAATTCGAGAAATGAAGGCTAGTTTTAAGTTTGTTCGAAAATTCTCCGCCGTTCACGTGATTTCCTTGATGACAAGGAAAATTTGAGGTAGTTTGAAAGTCGAAACAAACCTTCCTATCTCTCTCTGCGTTTCACATGTAGGAGTGGAGACCTACCAATGCTCGCATTAAAAGGTTCGGTTTTACCTTTTTTATAGAAATAATTGTGATGGAGTAAGTTATCCTGTATTAAACTCTCAAACTTACCTAAAAATAAAATATTATAGAGCAAGTTATCCTGTTTCCCTATAAGTAGTATATAGGTATTAACTCACAAGGATTCTAACTTGCATTTTATCAAAATGAATACATTTAATTAAAATTTTCTGCAAAAGGATTTGTAGATGAAAATGTCATAGGAATATCATTTTGTTCAGCTGGATTCTCAATTTTCCACTCATTGGCTAATTGAGGATAATTTTTGAAAAAACAGTCTACTTCTTGTTTATGACTATAAAATTTATTGAACGAAATTGTAAGTTGACCAATTTTTTTATAATCAGCCCATAATTTTCCTAACCAACGTAATCTGTTAGCATAAGAGCTAGAAATATTAAATTTCTCTTTAATTATTATTTTAAAATTTTCAGTTACTCTCCCTGATAAGAACTCTACAACGTACATTTGGTAAAAAATTTCTAAATAAAAACCATAAATACATAAAGCATTTAGTAACTGATTTTCTAAGAAAGAAATGTATTTTTTTCCATTTTCAAGAAATTTTAATACATCATTATAATTAGCAGTTGTCACATCGGGTAAATTATTTTGCAGCAATACCTGAGAACGTAGAAATTGTTTTAACCAGTTATTAAATTCCTCACCGACAAGCTTTGGTTTTGCTTGAGGTTTTTTGAACAATTTCATTATTAAACCACAATAGCGAGGTGGAATCTTTATTTCCCCATGCAAAACTCGACAACGAATCATTTCCAAATCACTATCACTACGTTTTGCAGATTTAAGAATTAAAAGAACTTGCTTCGTTTCATTAAAAACAGACTCTATTTCCGAGCGAGAGCACATTATAACACGTTATTTTAGTACAGTAACCACACGATTTTAAAAATATCATGTGTGTGGCTTCTTTATAAGAATTTGCCGAGAATGTTCAGAATATTCTCGAATAATCCTTCTCGAAAATTACTAGTACATTGTCACTGAGAATGTTGAGAATATTCTCGATTAATCGAACACCTCGAAAATTACTAGGGAGTACATTACCACTGAACAGTAGCATTGATAAGCAACCCATCTTCCGCAGATAAATTATGCGCATTCCACTCAGCTCATTACATCAGCTGACGTCCAAATACAAATGTAGGTAGGCTAGATATTACCGTAATTTTCTATTATTTGATTATAATTTCACATGATGTCAGAGTGAAAGAGCCCTTCCCTCAACAAAAAAATTTTTTCTCGAAGAAGCTGAGATCAGACTTCCTTTGACTTGTTTTTCCAACTAGCCTATACCTAATACATTTTTACAAGGTTATTGCGAAAGTTAATGGATGAAGGTAAATTTACAGCTGATGAACTAGATGAGTGAGAGAGAATTATGACGTTAACATTCAAGTTCTATACTGTGACGTTCTTTTCACAAAAATTTTCTCTTGACGTATTTTCATGACATCATGGTAAAATCATAACTTTAGAATGAACGAGTGGAGTCCTTCACTCTGTTAACATGTACCAAGTTACCGTTTTCTCATGACGTCACGGTGAAGGAGTCCTTCACTCTGTTAATATAATTATATATGAAAATTTCAGTTCAAATTTGCCGCTCTTTTTCTGAAGACGTCAGAGTGAACTGTATGAAAATTTAAATTCAAATTAGCCACTCCTTTTCTCATGACGTCAGGGTGAAGGAGTCCTTCACTCAGTTAACATGTATGAACATTTAAGATCAAATTAGCTTTAAATTTGAATTAGCCTCTCTTTTTATGAGTGAAGGAGTCCTTCACTCTTGTTTTTTGTTGGGCTAATTCCTTGTTATCATCCATTATAAAAGTTATTTATATGTAAAAATTTATATGTTTTATTTCTTCCATGGTCAACATCCTAATATTCAGATTCTTTGAGACAACTTTTGTAGAATACTCATTATTAGAACTCACACACCTATATAAAAATATGAATCATTAATTTTTATAATTCTTTCTATCCGATTCATTTAAATTAATTGTTTCCCACTCATCACCTATATCTGGAGGGTTTTCTGGAAATGTATTTTTAGAAATATTACTAACTCTACCTCTAGTAGTTTTTATGTAATTTGTGCTAGTAGTTATTGACCTATTAACCTGATTTGATAAACAAAATTGACCTAATCTATTTCTAGGAGTGAAAATATTTCTCTTTTTGGTCACGTGGGGAATATTCCACAGTTTCAATTTTTTTCGCACAAAAGAATCTGACACATTATATTTTTTTATAAATTCAGATACTGGATTTTTTATGAAATCAAAATTGATCATCAATTCTTTCATTTTCTCGAGTTCCATTTATAAATAAAAAATTTCTATATATTATGGTATACTGTACATAGTACATGGTCCATGGTTTGATATACTGTATATAGTATATGGTTCATAGTATGGTATACAGTTTGGTACACAGTTTGGTACATGGTTTAAAAAAAAATAAAGAATTTCTTTATAATAAATAAATAAAAAGCAAGATGATTCTCTCAGTAATTAATAACTACTCAATTTCAAAAGAAGAAATGGGTTATGTTAATCTACTAGTTTCAACGTATCCTGAAATAAAGGAATTGAAAGACACAATAAAATCATCGAGTCAAACTATAATTAATCAATTACATGAAGTTTATAAAAAAAATAATTTAGATTTGACAGAATTTGAAAATGAGAAAACATGTATTTTGAAAGTTACAAACTTATTTTTCTGCTTTAGAGTATTAATAGCTGCAGTTAATAAAGCAGGAGGTCAATTAAAGAGATTATCTCATGCTAATAATCAAGTAATGAAACAGAAAGATAATATAATTGAAGAAAATAATGAAAGAATGAAACAATTAAATAAAGAACTAGAAGAAATGAAAAAAGAATTAAGTGAAAAGGGTAAAAAACAAGTAGAATCTATGCAACTAAAAAATAAAAAAATAATTGACTTGAAAAATCAAATTGTTGTAACCCCAATGAATTTTGGAAAAGCTAAGGCAAATAGTGTTGCAGAATTTACTGAAAATTTAGGACTTTGTTTTTCTGATTTTAACATTGAAGATGGATATATTAACATTGATGAATCTCAAATAATTGTAAATGGAAAGTATATTAACGAAAAGAAAAAAGAAATTGGATTGAATGGAAGAGATGCACCAAGAGGAATTAAAGATAATGATGAGATAATTATTAAAAATAAGAAATAAAGGTATGTTTGAACGGTTTATTTCTTGGAATGTCTTGGAAGATTTTAGACATAATTTGAACATATTTTATAACTATTTTATTCTTGTTAAATAATTGGAAGGTTTTACGTACCTATTTTTTATGTCTTGGAAGGTTTTAGACATATTTTGATCATATTTTGAGAAGGTTTTATGTTGGTTTTTATAACTTGGAAGGTTTTGAGAAGGTTTTTGTCAGCGTAGAGTGCGCTCCTGTAGTAATCGGGCTTCCAGCCTCAACCACTTACCGGTACCGACTACCGTGGTGCTCGCTTCGCTCTGTGTAGTTTACTGTACTATAATGTGTGTACTTGAACGCTTAGTAACGTGTTGTTCATAAAGAAAATATAATACAGTTTTTACTTACGGTTTATTTTAATTTCTATATTACGAAAGATGTAAGTGATATTAAAAGATATTCTGACAGTTTTTTCCTTATCAAATTTTTATTATAAATTTATTTCTCTTTAAATACCTAGTTGTATATAAGCATCTTATACTAGTTGCTTCATTAGTTGAAGGTCAAGATGGAAACAGTCAGCTTTGCTGAGCGGCTTGATTATATTTTACATGATACTTGCAAGTCAACTTGGTTAAATTCAGAGAACAGTGAAATTTTAACAGAATTAAAAGAATATAATGTTGATGAATTTTTACGAAAGTTGATGTCTACAATTCATTTGTTGGAAAATGGTAAATACTGTACTAAATGTAAAAAAATGAAGAATATAGAAGAATTTGGTAGAAATCAAAACTGGTGTAAAGAATGTAAGAATACATTATTCAAAGAATATTATAGTAAAAATAAAGAAAAAATGAAAGAAAATTTGAAAAAAGATTATGAAAAAAGAAAGAATCTAATGATATGTACTTGTGGTAAAGTCATAAATTCTGTATCTTATAAAGCACATCTAAAAACAAAATCTCATTATAATCTTCTCAATGAAAATAAGAAAAATCCTTATTAAATTTTTTTCCTTATTAAATATAATAATAAAAAATGAATTCCAAAAATCAAGTCTTAATAAGTGTTATAAGAAATGAGAGTGAAAAAAGAGATACAGATATTGCTCAATGGATTCAGTTTTTTAAAGTACATAATTTCTATGCAAATAAAACAACAAAGCAAATAGAAAACTATTTAAGGAAGTATAGAATTTATATAGCTTTTAGAGGAAGAGAAGTAGTTGAAAAATTGAATGAATTATATTCTATATTATTACAAAAATTATCTCAATCCAGATTACTTCAACCCCATCAAATGCAAATTACTTTTACATTAACAAAGGAAGAAATAAATAGATGGCTTTCAGGAACTCCATTCAAGTTTGATGATGATATATTCAAGTCAAGTAAGGAGAATGATTTTAAAATTAGACCTAGATTTGTAGATGAAAATTTTAATAGCAGACCTACACAATTTGAAATTCAAAATGAATGGGGAATACAAGACTTGGGAGAGTTTTTAGATTTTATGAAAAAACCTACTTTTGGACTTCTCAAAAAATGGATACATTTACATAATGGAATCAGAGCTAATTTCTGTGTAACTGCAACTTATGAAAGGAGAGGATCTACAGTTATTGACTCTAATCAAATGTATTTACAAACCGAAAATTATACATTTCTTTGTGAAACCAACTTGAAAGAGATGTACAATAACATTACTGATCATATAATAGGAAGACATGAAAATATACAAGATAATTCAGAGGGTACTCAATGGGTTTTAGTATCAATTGATAGCTTCAGAATTAATATAAATAGGTATGATCCACTTCAAGCTGGTTCTTACATTGAACTTCCTAAAATTCTAGCAAGTAAGAAAGCTATCATAAATGTTAAAAATGAGAATGATGATAAATGTTATTTATGGTCTATTTTAGCTGGTCTGTTCCCAGTAGATAAAGATCTACAAAGAGTAGGTAAATATCGACAATATGAACATATATTTGATAAAGCTTTGAAAGGAATTGATTTTCCTATGAAAGTTCAAAATAATAATAAATTTGTAAATAGAGTTAATGATCTTAATTTGGTTGAAGGAGGATTATCAGTTAATATATATCATCATAATAATAGCTACAAAATTTATCCTTTATCAGACATAACTAAGGATGAAAAAAAGAATCATATTGATTTACTATTTCTTAAAGATAATAAAGGAAAGACTCATTACTGTTTAATCAAAGATTTATGGAAACTAGTTGGAAAACAAACTACAAAAAATTGTAAAAAGAAATATCTTTGTAAAATGTGTTTGAACAGTTTTTCTTGTGAAAATGTATTATCTGATCATAAAAATTATTGTGGACTCAATAAACCTGCAAAAGTAATTCTACCTAATAAAGCTGATAATATTGTTGAATTTAAAAATTATAATCATTCAATGAAATGTCCATTTGCTATATATGCTGATTTTGAAAGTCTTATAAGAAAGCTTAATAAAATGAAACAAATTAATGAAAAGATGGAAAAATTATGTAAAAAATTAAATAAGACAAAACAAGAAGTTGAAAAGTATGAATCTTATACAATAAAGCTTCAGAAACATTTTCCGATTAGTTTTGTCTACTATATTAAGTACGCTAATGGAGAAATCAAAGAGAATCTATTTGAATATTTTGGATTAGATGCACCAAAGAAATTGTATGAGAAATTGAAGGAAGATGCGATTTCCATTGCTAGAGAATATTTAGATAAGAATGTAAAAATGAAAGAATTATCTGAGACACAAAAAATAGAATTTGAAAATGCTAAAAAATGTCATATTTGTGAAAAAAAACTTGAAGATAATCCTCCCATGATTGAGAAAGATATAAGAATAATAAATAAGAAAATTGATATTATTTGTAAATCTCTATTATGGATGAAAGATAAAGAAGATACCAAGCTTAAAAATGTTGTTAATAAAGCAAAATTGAAATATGAAAAAGAAGGAAGAGATATGAATACATTTTATGAAAACTATATACTTAAATTAAAAAATATAAAATTAGAAGATGAAAAGAAAGAAAAAATACTCCTTAAACTTATTGAATTTGTAAAGAATACTGAATATAGAGATAATAAGAAAAAAGAATTATATACCGAACTATCAAAACTGGTGGAAAGAGTAAAATTTGAATATCAAAATGAATTAGTAAATAAAATAAAAGTTCGAGATCATGATCATTTAACTGGAGAATATAGAGGAGCAGCTCATAGTAATTGTAATCTTAATTATAGAGTTCCTAGGTTTATTCCTATTTATTTTCATAATTTTTCTGGATATGATGCTCATTTATTTGTTAGAGAATTTGGAGAGGATTATGATAACATTAAATTAATACCAAATAATGAAGAAAAATATATTTCATTTTCTAAAATTGTAAAATATGATTCAGGTTTTAAAAATAAAAAAGGTAAAACAGTTAACTATAATATTGAGTTGAGATTTTTAGATTCATATAAATTTCTATCAAGTTCATTATCTGAATTAGCTAAAAATTTAAAAAGATGTCACTTCAAAAATTTGAAGAAATGGTTCAATGAAAAGGTATCTAAAAACTTATCTGAAATGGAAAGGAAGTATTTATTTAAATTATTGAGTAAAAAATTAGCCTACCCTTATGATTATATGAATTCATTGCAAAAATATGATGAACAACAACTACCTTCAAAGGATAAATTTTATAATCTATTAAATGATGAGCATGTTGATGATGGAGAATATCATTATGCACAAGAAATTTGGAAATATTTTAACATAAAAAATATGAAAGAATTTACAATGTTATACAATACAATTGATGTACTCCTATTAACTGATATTATGGAAAATTTTAGGGAAACATCTCTTAAAATATATAAATTAGATCCAGTTTGGTATTACACAACTCCCGGGTTTGCTTGGGATTGTATGCTGAAAACAACTAAACAAAAGTTGGAATTATTAACTGATGTAGATATGTTATTAATGTTTGAAAGAGCTAAACGAGGAGGAATTTCTCAATGTTCAAATAGATATGCAAAGGCTAATAATAAATATATGGGAAAGAAATTTGACAAAACTAAGGATTCTGTATTTATTCAATATTTAGATGCAAATAATTTATATGGATGGGCTATGAGTAAATACTTACCGTATGGTGGATTTGAATGGAGAAATCCAGAATATTTCAATAAGAATAGAATTTTAAAAATGAAAGATAATCAGGAAATTGGATATCTTTTTGAAGTAGATTTGAAATACCCAAAGGAATTACATGATAAACATTCTGATCTACCCTATTGTCCAGAAAATGTAATTGATAATAATCAACTTCCAAAATTATTTACAACATTATATGATAAGAAGAAGTATGTTCTTCATTATTTAAATCTTAGACAAGCTCTTGAAGCTGGATTGAAATTGGAAAAAATTCACAGAGTTATAAAATTTGATCAATCCGACTGGATGAAAGTATATATTGAAAAAAATACAGAACTAAGGAAAAAAGCTAAGAATGATTTTGAAAAAGATTTCTTCAAACTAATGAATAATTCTGTTTTTGGTAGAACTATGATGAATGTTAGGAAGCATGTGGATATAAAATTAATTTCAGAAGGTAAAAAATATACTAAGTATGTTTCTAAGCCTAATTTTGAGAAATCAACATTTTTTGGAAAAAATCTTGCAGCTGTACAAATGAAAAGAACAATGATTAAATTTAACCAACCAATTTATGTGGGGGTAGCTATTTTAGATATTTCAAAAACATTAATGTATGATTTCTATTATAGACTAAAAGATAGATATGAATCTAGAATAAAATTATTATATACAGATACAGATTCATTAATTATTTCTATAAAAACAGAAGACTTCTATGAAGATATGAAAGGTATGATTGATGAATTTGATACATCAGATTATAAAAAAGATAATATTTATGGTTTACCACAAGTTAATAAAAAGGTATTAGGTAAATTTAAAGATGAAATGAATGGAAAAATATTAGAAGAATTTATTGGATTGGCTTCAAAATTATATTCTAATAAAGTTTTTGCATCAAATAATGATGGAATGAAGAAAGCTAAAGGAGTAAAGAAAAATATTGTTAAAAATCAGATAACTCATAATGATTATAAAATGTGTTTAGAAGAGAAAATAACTAAAACTATTAAACAGAAGATGATAAGGAGTATAAGACATAATATTTATACCATTGAACAGAATAAAAGAGGATTAAATTCATTTGATGATAAAAGATGTTTAGTTGATGGACAAACTGATACATTACCCTGGGGTTATTATAATATAATACCGAGAGATAAATTTATTCAACATTTGAAGAACCTTAACAATTAATGAAAACATATAAAAATGAATGATTATAATAGTCTTAGTAAAACTAAGTAGCTCAGCTTTGCTGAGAGTATTAATGGAGAAACTATGATTTTTTCAATGAATTACATCAATTTCAAACAGAGCCTGATCTTTGATATAAATCTGGAAGAAAGATGAAAATAAATAAATAGTGATAAGTTCTCATAATTTTCAGTTCACATTATATAGATAAAGTAAAATGTTGTATGATAATAATATTAAAGATCTTCTTTGGTCAGCAAAAATAGTTGTTTCTTATTTTTTAATTGTATAAATAAAGATTTAAATATCTTGACTGATTCTTTCAAAATATGTCTTGTCATAAATCAACTTCAAATAAAAATAAACAAAAAGATGTGTTTGGAAAGATAAAATCATGTATAATTGAACACATAAAAAGAAATGATGATTTGATTGAAGAACTTCAATCATTTAAAAATGCTGATGATTGGGAGAATTTAATATAATCTAATTCACATATAATAATTTCTTTTAGAAAATGTATAAAAATTCTTGACTCTTTGAATTTCTTCTAGAAGGTATAAAAATTTTTAATCTTTCAAATTTCTATTAAAATCGTCAACTATTTTATAAACTTCTGATGCTGATATTGGTTTAACAAAAGTAAAACTTTTATATAACTTTTTATAATCATCATAATTATTTAATTTTGGAATTATCATTCCTTCTTTATGTTTAACAAATATTTCATCAAAATTAGATTCTTCTGTAATATCTATAAGGAGACAATCTGTAGCTATATAACATGTTTTATTATCAATCATTTTAATTCCAAGTTTTAATTCATCATGTTCTTTATATTTTCTTATATTATACAAATATTTTATTTTCATATCAATATTTTCCAAGAAGTTGAATTTTGTGTGAATCAAATCAACTACTTTTTTATCTAAAGAACGCATCTTTATATATTTAATTTATAATTTCAGTTTTTTTTAATAACTTTTTTGAAAAATGAAAGTTAGCACAATTTTGACTAAATAAAATGAGCAAAGATAAATCTTCACTTGGGAAAAGTTAGCACATTTAGTACTTTTAAAATATCTTGAGAAATTTTCCAGCTATAAATGAGTAAGTGGGGTGAACAGCCGCCTTTTAAAAAGTTCGTCTACTAAACCAAGATTTTTTGAGCCTGAATGAAATTAGCACAATTTATGAACGAACTTAAACAGACTTCTATAGACTTGACTTACAATAGAATAACTAAAACTAAAAATTTAGTGAATAAAGTGGAGATTAAAAGTTCAAATTTGAGTATGATAAGAGAGTAATCTTACCTAACTATACCATATGGGTACTGAGTTGTTGGTACAAATTAAATTATCTGCAATTTTCACAATAAAAACCTATATGATGCTCTTCAAATTGTATTGAATATGCACAAAAAGTGAAATAATAATATAAACTATTACTATATATAGTATGATTTGGCAAGTAAATATAATGTTATAAACATAGAGCTCTCTTGTTACCTTATTCAATATAACTATGAAGATTCTTTAGAATTATTGAAAATGAAATAAATATACCAAAGATTATTATAAACCCTCCTCTGAGTCAATATCTGATTCAAAATCATCCTCTCTTATAGGTGATTTATCATAGTTATCAATAGGTCTATCTATCTTCATTCTATCTATTTCTCTCATTCTCTCTCTTGCCCTATCCTTACATTTTTGAGTAAATTTTTCATATTCTTCTTCATAGTCATTATAATTATCTTGCAGGCTGTTTTGATTTTCCATTTTATTATCATTTATATAAGTAGAAAAGCTATAAAAAGGTTGATTGAAATAACTGTTTTAAAAAATAATTAGGTAGGTCTACTATTTATTCATTTATTTATTTTCTGTTCCCTGATTTCTCAAGTTATCACAAGATGTGCTAGCTGATAGTAAGCTATTATCTGGTTCATTGATTATCTCTATATCTGGTTCATTTATTACATCTATATTTGGTTCATTGATTATGTCTGTATTTGGTTCATCTATATCTGATTCATTCTCTGATTCATATCCCAGATCAGCTTGAGGTTGTGGATCATAGAATCGAATATCGTCAAAAAGTGGACTACCACCAAGGAATAAGATTTCTGCATTTTTGATTGCTCTTATAACTTCCATATACTCTTCAGGATTTTCTTCAAAATGAACTTCATAGACATTGTCTTGGTAGCTACTCTCACAAGTATCCATATTTTTCTAAGTCAATAAACGTTTGTAGACTAGATTTACTTATAAGTTTTATACTTTCTTTTCAATAACATCATTTCTATCAAGATTTAAAAAGGTAGGTCTCAACTCCTACATGAGAAACACAGAGAGAAAGGTTGAATATTTTGATTGAAACGAGTAAAATAATGTCTGAATATTTTCGGAACGGTCTAGAAAATTATATTTTAAAAAAGTCTATTTTCTTATACCAGATCAGTGATTTTCTCTGAAGAAATACAAGTCAGAATGAATATGCAGTCTAATTTTAAAAAGTCTATTTTCTTATACCAGATTGGTGATTTTCTCTGAAAAAAGTATGATAAACGAGTAAAATGATGTCTGAATGTTTTTCGGAAACGTTTGTGCGTTAATTTTATTTTCTTATACCAAAAAAGGTGGAGATTAACCTCAAAATGAGAGAATTTCTCCCTCTGCTTCTTCTTGAGATTTTTTAAAATTTAATGAAAAATGAGAGAAATTAACCTCAAAATGAGAGAAATTGCTCCCTCTGCTTCTTCGTGAGGTTTTTTAAATTTAACGAAAAATGAGAGAAATTACCCACTGCGCTTCACTGCGCTAGAACATACATCTTATCTCTACTTACAGATACTTGGGGGCTTTAATTGCACAAGCTTAAATCAGACAGTGCCCCCACGGATCCATATTCATCACAGTAGTGTGTTTGTGTAAGTGTGTTTTTACAGTTTTTTTCTTATCACCTCCTACATTCGTGATTTTGGGACTATGTTCAGTCAATGGTAATATATGGTCTAGTCTAAGGCAAATACTGAATTCAAAATAATTTTTCAAAAATTCCCTTATTTACACTTCGCGTCCACTAGACAAATGCACAAATCACTCTTTTGTCATGAATTCAATTGCAGCGCACAGGTGGCTGTCTGGTCTGAATGGGAGTACAGTCTTTCTAGGGGTCAAAATGGTGCGTTTCAATACTCAGGTGTTGCATTATTGACGCGCGCCATTTTGAACTCTGGAAAAAACATACCATTGACTATACATACTTTGTAAGCAGATGTACAAACCTATTGTTAAGATGTTGTTGCTTTTAGATAGTTTGCGCCAGAAAAACCATCTGTCCGCAAATAGAATGGTACAATGTAAACAATTCCCCAAACCGCTTCCTCCTATTCTAATGTTGTTGTACATTGTAGTACTTACAATTTTTGTGAATTTCTTTCATTTCATTTTTTTAATTTTCACTGCAACACCTATGTTTTTTAAATGACAAATTAATGCAACAATTCACATTTCACTTCCGCATTTTACAATTTTACATCATTTTCCTGAAGACTGAAAATTGGAGCTCTAATGATAAATATTGGATATAAACTTGGATTTAGAAGGGGGAATAAATAACGGCACATTAAAAGAAGGATCCACACTAAATTTAGAAAAGATAAAAAATTGAATTTGAACAACAAAAAATTAAGTAATGCACATTAACTAGTGCATATTTAAAAATATAATTTGAGTAACTCTATCCAAAATCATTGCACTCTGAAATTTTTCCTTTGTTTCGCATGTCTACATAAAAATGTGCCTAATCAAGTAGGCCTACTCATGTTCGCTCCTTCCACAAACCACCTAATAGATACAACACGCGTGTTACAACCTGTTTGAAAATGACAATTTGGTAACAGAAACTTTCTGTCGGCTATAAATATTTGCTTAAGCTCCAGTATACTTTTTTCTTCATTACTAATACCATTGACTATACATGTACCAGACGAATACTCGCATTGTTGAAAACGTTGTCACTTTGAAGGATACTGACACCAGAGTGTGCTGCGTGTTAATACGTTGGTGTAAGAGAGAGGGAAGGATGTTCTGTCTCTTTCACTCTGCAGGTTAACACGCAGCACACTCTGGTGTCAGTATCCTTCAAAGTGACAACTTTTTTAACAATGCGAGTATCCATCTGGTACGTGTATAGTCAATGCTAATATACCTACTATGAAACGCGGAAGGCCTGCAAAAGCAAAAAAAGCAAAAATCAGGGTTGCGATGTTTTAAACAGGCTGTGTGTAAGACGTTTAAAACACACAAAAAGAACAAAACATTGTTTTAAACGGGAATATATTTAAAACACTGTTTTTTTTGTTTAAAAACTGTTCTTTTTAATCCCATTTAAAACATTAAAAACTTTGTTTTTTTTCCCTATCTCTAAAAATATGGTTACTAAATTTTCAAATTATGGTTATCAAGACATTTACTTGAAAAAAAAAAAAACAAATTTATTCAATATTATAATTTATAATCAATGCAAAACAGGAAATGACTGAAATGTTTTAAACCAAAATAAACGTGTTTTTGGTTTTTTTTTTTTTTAATACCGTTTTTTTCGCAACCCTGATTCTTCCAGGGTTGATCAAGTTGGAAAAAAAATTTAAGGTTGTTTTAAACCACGTTTTAAACGATGTTGAAAACGTTTAAAATGTGTTTTAAACTGAAGAATAAAAACCATATTTCAAAACATGTTTTAAACGTAAAATCTGTTTTAAACAAAAAAAAACGTGTTTTTAGTTTTTTTAAAAAACTGTTTTTTTGCAACCCTGGCAAAAATTCATAAAAAAAATAGAACATTGCCCTGTTAACAGTGGGGTCAATTGAAATACATATTTTTCTAATGGCGTGTACTACTGTATGCAAAGAGTGAATCAGAGAAATAGCGCATACCAATAATTGGCCACAGTTGCCATACATTGGTTTTTAGACCCCTTGTAGAATGCTTGAGGATCAGTCTCAAGGGGTGTTATAGATTCTATACTTGTAAGGTATTTTGAAAATGAAGAATGGATGTATCTATAATGGTATTTGCCACTTCTTTTGTATAATTAGAGCCTGAGATATGACCCCCCTCAAAAACCTGACCAATAAGGGGCACTTTAGCTTATAGAGTGCATGTTGTTTAAATTGAGTACCTATTATTTAGTGTTCCTCCTGTTTTTCCAATGTGCTGTTCTTGTTTTAGAGTCTTTTTCATTTTTAAATGTGCATTGCAATATTTTCTCATTCAATTACTTTTTTTAGAGCACTTTCTATTTTTTTGATGTTCATTGTTTTAAAGGTAGGTGTATCCCTGATTTAAATGTGGAAAGTCCGTATTTTTAGTGTCCAATTAAATCACACCCATTTAGAAGTAGGATTGAATAATATTTTTACAATTTTTTGAGAAGCTGGAGTTGATCAATGAAGTAAAAATAACTATTGTTTATCCTTCTATTTAAAATTCTTGTATTCAAGAAAACGGATCACGCAATTTCTTTTCTACCCATTACATGCACAAAGTTGTAAGTACTCATCTGCGTTAATGCATCAAACAAAGATGACAACTGGGCTCAACAACTGGTGTCTCTATTTACAGCAAGGTCCCGCGCAATCAGAGTCTTGCAGCTAGCCAAAAACTGAAATCAAGAGCCGATAAATAGCCGTATTTTACCAAAAAACGGGGATATGAAAACTAGCTAGCTTTTTCCTATACAGTGTTCAAAAGCCAGCTAGAAGCTATATTCTTATGCTTTCAAAAAAAAATGTTCTTTTCCCCATTTCTTGAGAAGAAAAGAAAGATCTCAACTTCTAACTCGACGTTTCAACTTTCAAGTTTCAATTTTTTCTCAACTCCCATCTCTCAAAACCCATGTCCAGACCAAGTCAAGCAGTGGCGTAGTCACACCAAAATTTTGGGAGGGGTTTCAAAATTTCAGGGGCTGTTTAAAGGTTGATAATTTTATATATTATACGTTTTTTCTTTTTTTTCTTTGTTTTTTCTTATTTTTCTTTATGTAAAAAAAAATTTCAGGGGGGTTTCAACCCCAACCCCTCCACCCATAACTATGCCACTGGAGGCAAGTCCCAATTCATGCGTCGGTGACAGGCTTGAAAAACTTCATGCTTTGAAAAAGATGCTACCCCGACCTGATTTGAATTAAATAACTGATTTTCAGTTTTGCGCTCCGGCAGGATGGCAATCACGCCCACCTGTCACGGTGAGTCATTAATTGAGCAAGATGAAGACAAAAGCTAGCTTGATTTGCTGAAAGGCCAAAAATTGAAAACCATAGCTATATCTTTTAAGGTCATTAGTTTAAGCCAAAAGCTTAAGCCAAATCATTTGGCTGCAATCTGCGCGCAACAAACAAGCAGAAGCTGTCTGAAACTATCTGCTGACTTGCCTGTTTTTCTAGCCCATGCAGTCAAAGAATAATAAGATACGCTCAAGTTGACCTGTATGGCTGTACAATGCTATCTTGGCCACAAGTTAAGTAGGTATGCTATGAGGCTTTTCCAGCGTTCCATATTGCAAACTTATTTGCCTGATTCATATCAATAATATTGTGAGCTTCATATAGTCCCTCTCAGCTAAGAGTGTCAAAAAGTCAATGACGATGCGGTATCTCAGGGGAAGAGGAGGGTGCGATATTCACACTGAACGCACAAGCGAGCTTGTCTGTTATTAATTGTGAAACAACATGTCAAAACACAATGCGCCACTTTACAGTGTGGTATTCTTCACCTTTTTTGACACTCTTATCAGGGTGCGTAAGTGTGAGCTCACAAATGAGCGTCATGGTTCATAAAAAAATGTGAACAAACAAAAATACATGTAAATTCTCATAAGAAAAGAAGTTGGTCGAAAAAATTGTTCAGTAAATCAAAACCAAAGATATTCAAGAGATGGATTTGTAATATTTTATAATCTATAATGTTCTAGCTTTCTCCTCAAATATTTTCTTTTTGATAAATATGTACAGTTATGAATTTAATAGCTCCAGTGTTGATTTACATTCAAAAAAAAAATTCAAATGAACCAAACTTTTCTAGACCAATCAGAAGTCTTCAAGAAACCAATCAGAATCTTGTATTTGCGTATTGCAGGATAGTATTAAATATTTGAACGGTAGCTTACGCGCCCGACTGAGACATACTACATTGATCTTATGTGATATTAACGCCGGACTGAGAATGAGTATGCAACCTTCCAGAGCCCATAAGATCAATGTTAGGGAGCCCACAATATTGATAAGGATCAGGCAAATAAGTATGCAATATGGAACGCTGGAAAAGCCTTATTGATAATTCCACTTTTTTCACTTTGCAAGGCCTTTTTGGTTATTCACTTCAAATAGCTCAAGTATTGTGAAACTCTCTGACTTTCTTGTTGTTTTTTTGGTCCGTTTGTATGAAATGAACTGTTTGAAAACGGTAAAAAAAAAACGGAAATTCTTCACTAGAAAACATTGATACACATACACCTTTGACTATACAAACTTCAAACAAGTAGAAGTACCACTCGTTTGAGGTTTGCATAGTTGAAGGCATATGCAAACTAAAATGCACAAACAAACGGTGAACGGCAAAAGAACAATCTGTACTTGTTACCTTTGGGTAAGGCACTATAGACCATATAGTCAAACACTCTAAACAATAATACTAGAAACTGTATCTAAATACATTGAGCGCTTTTGGTCACACAACAAAGTGCATCTAGCGGCGTGGTGTGTGCAAATCTCAAACTGTTTGGGCACGGCGTACCTTATACAAGGCTCTAATGCAGCGATGTCACAACGTTGCACTTGAAAAGAAGTGGATACAGATTTACACATAGGCTTATGGGAAAAAGTGAGAAAAAACCAAAGTTCAGATTTGTACGCAATACATACGCTGCTTTTGACAAAAAAAGTAAGAGAATATATCTTGAAGAGCAAACAATTCTCTATTTTTGAAGGCCTATTTCAGTAAAATTGGTGCAGTACAAGAGAAGTTATCATTGTTTTAAAATTGAAAATTGGATAGGGGACAAAGTGTGGTACAGTTTCATTATCACACCGCACCAATGAACGTGAACCACCCCAAAACGTATCTGATAACAATCCACTGCGCGCTGTTGTCATTTTCTACATTACGGCCTTGTATAAAGTAGACTGTGGTTTGGGCATGGCCGTCTGAAAGGAAGGCCGGAACATGCAGATCTGGCAACAGCTAAGTAGGCCGACCAGTTTACATGTAAATTGATGCAAAATTTTGCAAATTGAGTTTAATACATTTTCTGATAGAGAATTTAATGACCTACAATTTTTGTTCTCTTCAATTTTTTACCAAATTCAACAAATACTCACTGATTCTCAAAAAACCACTTTTTCCCCATAAGAGCACATGTAAAAGTTGGCCAACTCTCACAGCGTTGATGTTCTGTGCATGTTCCGGCCTTCCTTAGAGACGGCCATGGTTTGTGATGTCAAACAATAAACTCACAACCACCCGCAAAAAACATACACAAATTCTAGGGCTTGAAACCATAACTGTAACCAATAACCATGACCGCCATGACCTAATCAAAAAAGTTCATCCTAACTGTGACAGTGATGACCACATTGTACTTCACAAATCAGTTATTGTAACCGCAATGACTGTATTGAGAAATATCTTGAAGTAACCATAACTGCAATAACGGTTATCGCAGTTATGACCGTTTTAACCGGTTACACTGTTTTCACTGGTTATCACTGTTACAACCGTTTTAAGCATATCATTTTCCATTTGGTTACCGGTTACAACCGTTTTAACCGTATCATTTTTAGGGTTTGCAACCAAAATGATTTCAAACAGTTAATGGTTATCAGTCAAATCATTCTCAAAATTTAACCGGTTATTGGTCAAACGGTCAAAAAATTTTCCAGAAAATATTGGTTATAATTGTTATAAAACGGTTATAACAGTTATAACCGCTTTATAACCGCTATAACTGTTTTATTTTCACAACAGGTAATGGTTATTGGTCAAATGGTTTTGAGAATTTGAAACGGTTATTGGTCAATCAAAGGTTAACAAACTTTTTTTGTTTTGGTTATCGGTTATAACAGTTATATAACAGTTATACTGCAAACCCGAATCATTTTCCATTTGGTTAATGGTTACTCTTCAGAATTAAATTCATAAATTGATATTGATTATTTTTCTGGAGTAATGTCAGTAATTAGTTAATCAAACGACCTATCTCTCATCTCATCTCATTGATTTTCAAGAAAATTCTAGTGATTGTGTAGCTGTATAACCATGACTGCTATGACCGCCATAACCGCCATGACCAAAAGGGATGATTGAATTCTGACCGCAACCGCTATAACCCTATTGGCAGACCCATTATTCTTGACCATCACTGTCATAACCAAATAGACAACCAAATAGGCAAAAGTTGGTTTATAACCGTAACCACGGCCTACTTCATACAAGGCCGTAATGCAGCGATGTCACAACGTCGCACTCAAAAAGATATGGATACAGATTTACATGTACGCTTATGGGAGAAAACAAGAAAAACGTTAACCGCCCCAAAACGTAACTGATAAGAATCCACTGCGCGCTGTTGTCATTTTCTACATTACGGCCTTGTATAAAGTAGGCCGTGCTGTAACCATGATAACGGTAAAGGTTGATTTGGTTACAGGCCCTAACAAATTCATAGTCACAACTTTCACAATTGATGTTAGTTCCATCCACTACCGCTAGTCGCTTGCGACTACAAAATTGAGGAGAGTTTCCAGTATTTGGACTTGACAGAGCAAACGCACGCTAGTATCGCGGCTACCTCTCTTACCACACCTTGTTATCAACTGTAGGGTACAATTTTCGCTCTATAGGATTTCAAATGGGAATTTTTTCAATGAGCTTTCACTCAAATATAATTCAATTTCTTGAAAAAGTGTTTCCTAGATATTAATACGATGGTTTGAAATTATGTATATTTGTTTTTGTTGGCCTTGTAAATGAAGTTCTGGTGAAATGGTGACAAACTGAAAATGTTTCTTCCATTAACACGTGTGCATTTTATCCTACAGTTGATAAGGTACCTCCAGTGCGTCTGTTTGTAGTGGTGTATGTTTTGTCAGTCACTCCGTTGTCAAGTCCGAATGGACTGTATTTTTTTGAAGTCCCACCTTAACACAGTCTTATCCCAGTTTACCGTTTGTGTTCAAAACAAAAATTAACTCCATAAGAAATACACAGGGCGTTTTGATCATTTGTTGATATTTGAAAACAAACAATGAATAAAGAATTACAGATACATTTATGAATACTTCAGAACTTCCAGATTCTGAATAAGAACTCTTCTTTTCTTATCATTTTTTTTTGTACGTTTAAATAAGAATGTATGATCAAAACGTTCCTATGCATTTCTTATTCGCGAAATACAGAGCGGTGGCGCTGCAGGTAGCGATTTACAGAAACTGGATGAGAAGGTGATTGTGTATTTTTTGCCACAAGAAGATACACTCATAAAATCAGCTCTAACTTGTTTAATATGAATTTCTATCAAAAAGTACAGAGAGCAAAAATTATAGCTGTCCAAATCTTCTTCCTGAATAACCCCATTTGGAATTTTTTTCAGAACTTTTTTCATCACCATCACCTTCTCGTCTTGATTCACCAATCAGAGAGCCCGCCAATAGATAGCGCATCACTCAATGTATTTTGAGAATGGGAATCAATAGTTTGTTTTGAACAAATACAGTAAACTGGAGTAAGTGGTGCTTCACAAATACAGGTGGGGTCGTTCATGTTTTCAGAACGTTAATATAGTAACATACACCGCCAAAGCAGTAAATAAACGACATAATCAGTTGTCACTTGTTGGAGGACTGAAGACAAGAAATAAGGTGTTTGGGTCCAGTGTAGACGTTTTGGTTCCCGACGGGGTGAGGACAGTTACAGACCACGCCCATTGATACATTTAACGCTGTAGCTGTAGGCAGCGGTGTTGTCAAAAATCACCATGACGTCATGGTGTTCTTCAAGAGACTTGTTCAAGGACACCTAAACCTACCTAGTAGCAAGCAAGCGCAGCCACTTTCCTTGGTTATGCAAGAGTGCACACTTGTTGATTTCATGTCTTGTGAATGTGCACAGTCTGTATTTGTGCATTTATTTCTCTCTATTATTTGTACATCCTCTATTAATGGCTGAAGAAACGGCAAGTCAAGTTGTTCCACAAGTGAATCTTGATTTAACCTAGTCAAATTGTTATTTTGAGAATGGTGGATTATGCACTTGTTACGCTGTCTTGAAACCCTACATCTGACGCAATGATACAATTTACATTGTAACCTTCTGATAGAGTTCATACCTTGTATAGAACTCTCTGCTGATGCAATTTGAATACAATTCTCTTGATTCGATAACTTTACATCAAAGTTAATTTACTGTAATATATTTCGATAGTTGACAGAATATAGACCGTTTTTTTTGACGTCAGAAACTCCACATCTGTTTACTCCAACTAAGACACTAGAGACGGGAGATATGCTGGGACTCCATATTGTATAGAATTAAGTCTGTAGCTGATGGCTGCACTCCATTTGATTTCTGCGTCTTCTGCGTCTTGTGTTGGTGTGAGTGTGTGCAGCCTATGTGGTGGTGTGTTGTAATTCTATACAATATGGAGTCCCAGCATATCTCTCGTCTTTAGTGTCTTACTCCAACGTACCCTACAGCCCGTCAAAATCGTCAATCTTACCCTAAATTACCAACCTGGTTTGTAAACAAAAAAAAACTCCATAAGAAATACACAGGAGCGTTTCAATCTTACGTTCAGATTTGAAAAGCAGAAATAAATAAAGGACCGCAGGTATATTTTCAAATACTTGAGAACTTCTTACTTCTGAATATAAACACGTAATTGCTTATTTATTCCTAATTTTTCAATTTGAACTTATGATCGAAACTTTCCAGTGTATTTCTTATGAGAATCAATATTGTGATAGAACCAAGAATGATACAATTGATCACACTCAAGGGTTTTTGAAGTGTGTTTGCAAGTGTTCGCGCATTGTTGGTAGTTAGTTGGCAATGAGTGACGTCACAAAAAAACGGTCTATTCAGCTCACATTAATGGAGTATTTCTCTCCTTTTTCTGTCAACAGGTACCAAGACAGCGTAAGCCATGATTGTTGTATACCTACCAGCAGTTTTATTCAGTATTCCTAATATTCTTATTACTTTATGGGTGTAATTATTTGAAGTTCTTGAAATAAATTTTGTACTTTTGTAATTTATCTTTTTGTTAGCGTGTTAGGCAACAAAGTTTAGTAGAGTGGAGCATTTCTATTAATGACGTCAACAGATACACAGGCTGATGTGCTTACAATCTGTAAGCTTACGCTTCCACTGCACAGCGCCATTCGCGTTTTCATTATTTAATATTTATACCTGTTGTAAATACAAGTGTTCTGTTTACATAGAGCAAACTCTGCCTTGCTATTTTTGACAGCTGATAGCAGAGCGTGGTTCTATTTCACGTTCTCTGATTTTCAATTTATTGAAATATTTGGTATTTCATATTGTTTGAAATTTACCATTTATTGAATACTGCGTTGATATGCTCCAACTCTAATTCTGTCAGTGAAAAAAAGGAATTACGCTAGGTTCAATTAAATAAAATTTAACCTAAATAATTTTTTTATATTAGGGTTGATGCGCTATAATTCACCATTTTATTGCATGTTAATATTTGGGTTATATATCAACTATAATTATACAATGTCGACAAATGCCAAGCATTTTGAACTGACTGCAGTATTCATATAGTGTGTACTATTTGAATACATATTGCACTGAGAACTGACACCTTTAAGGTGAACTGAAAGCTAGCTTGCACATTCACATCTAAAATTGGATGCAAATTCTCAGGTCCTGGAACCAAGGATGAAATCATAGTTTGAGGTCATATGTATTTCATGGTAGACGCCAGGAATTTGACAATATTTATAGACTCTACATTAAGTGCATAGGTACCTAATGTGCAGGTGAACAATTGTGTGTATTTGGCCAAGTACAAACAATTGGTGCTCTCTTTCTAGATTAGTACATTTTCTAGAAATTTAATAGCAAGCTTGAATTTATTTGACTGGAAACAAGATTTCAGCCAACAATATCCTTTGTTCTGCTTATTAACAATGGTTGGTGGTCATTTTGACCTATGCTATTGCATGACAGTTGGAATCTAGTTGGATAGATGAAAACTGATGTTGGAATTACCTGATTGCATCTTGTTGTGCAACATCATGATGAATCTACAGAATGGATAATGAAGGATCCCATTATTCACTGTGTGAGACTAACCTGACACCTCTACTGGGTGCGGCCAGTAGATGGGGACCTTGAGTCCAAGGTATGCTCTGCCTGACAGGAGCCGGTTCTGTTATCCCAGGCCCAAGAATGGGTAGGGGACATCAGTCTTGTGAACTCAAGCAAGATGAACATTAGTTAGAAGCTAGTGTGATATGACCTCCTAGTCAATCCACTGTTAGTGTAGAATGACTACTTGCTCATGCAGTGCTGCGTTTACAGCTTGTGCCAATGTTGCACTGAGCCTCTAGTGCCAGATACAGCCATTACCGGTTAGGCACAAACAGACAATTGAGGAGTACAGCCACAACCGGTTATCCTCTAGACCGCACTTGTAAATCCAACAGCAGAGTATGCTGTAGTGCTCTGTATATAACCAACCTAGATGTAGGGTAAATATGACACTGCCTGCATTGAAAAGTATCAGATTAGCAGAGACTGTGTCCTAGGAACTTTCTCCTGGTTGATTTGAATGGAACTAGTACCATGATTGGAGTCGCTGCTTGCTAATACTAATGATAGCTTTAATGCTTAGTGTGAAACGCCAAACTGTTGGAATCAAAGCATCTCTAGGGGAGTTGCTTTTTGAAATTAATCCTGATATTTGTACAGCCTCTAGATTTGGAAACCGTCATGGCGGATGCCGATGGTGCCATAGAAGCTGCATACATACTTGGCAATACCACTGTTAAATCATCAAGGCGCTCAGCTCAAGCTGAGAGAATTATATCAGAATTGAATAAGATAGAGTCTGACCTCACCTCTTTGAGAAATGAGGATAATGGCGAACGTATAGATGAGCAGCTAAAGAATATGACTGATGCGGGTCGCAAGGCTGTGGGCCTTAAAAACGCTTGCAAATATATAGAAGATGAAGATCCGTGCTCTAGTACTGGCATCAACCCGTCGGGCTTGTATGTAAGGAGGACTTCTCTGAAAACTTTCAATGGAGACCCTAAGAACTGGACTACCTGGTATGAAAGTATCAGAGTTGAAGTCCTTGAAAATAGCTCATTTGACGACACCGGTCGAGCCTTAAAAATCCAGGAATTGGTTACCGACGAGGCTGCGCAGACCCTGAAGGGAGTTAGCGCCATCGCAGCCACTTTGCCTTCCATGCTTTCAAAACTAGCCAAACGACATGGAAACCCGGCAAAGATCATCCAAGGTCTGAAAAACAACTTGGATGCTGTAGTTGAAGTTGGCAATGTTGAACTCTCGCCTGAGGAGGACCGCCGAAAATTTGATCGAATGACGAGTTTGATCGCTGGCTTGCAGCATGCTGGCCACACTGCTGATGATTGAACTATGATCCAACACATAATGAAACGCATTAGCCGTATGTCAGGAATTTTAACATTCTACAAATTGGGCATCACAAGCCAAACCGCTGACTTGAAATTATCGGATTTCACTCCTGCTCTAGACAAGATGATCACCATGCTGGAAATAGTCGACACCTTTAGAGGGCAACGGCCGCCGGAAGAAGATGGTCCAGTAGTGACGACCCTCATGAATAAGGCTAAGAACTTGCCCCGACGCAGAAGAGCTACTAGCGCTGGTCCTAAGCCTGTGAAGAAAGAGAAATTGTCGGGCAAGTCTGAGACTGCTGACAATTGTAAATTTTGCAATGGGTCTCACCCAACGCGTCAGTGTACGGTATACAAAACACTGTCAACAAGAAAGAATCGTTTGATGACCCTTGGTCGATGTTTTAGATGCTTTAAACACGGGCATTTGGCTTCAAAATGCCCAGCAAAGAATCTGGTATGCAATGTGTGCCAGGTAGCTGACCATGTTGGACCATTGTGTCCTACACTTTGTGAGAAAGATGAAGGTGAGTACCTTACCTTTCTTCAAACTTTTTATTGCATGATTGAAGGTGCTCATGGCAAGAGAGTCCTTGCCAAGGGCATCCTAGATCAAGGAAGTAATACTTCCTATATATTAGAGAAGTTAATTGAAATATTAGAACTGGGTAGTCATCCCAAAACGAATTTACGCGTCCAGACTTATGGAACTGAAGTTATTTCGACTGTACAATCCCAAAAGGTTACAGTTACCTTATTTGGGAAGAATGATTTATCTGTTAAATGTACTTTGAATTCCTCCCCTTGTTTGACAGGTGCAGGTCGTTTAAATCCTCCTCCAGGTTTTGCGGCTGCAACTTTACCTAATGACCGTTGTTATGCGGATCCTGATCTCTTCACATCTCATCAAAGAATTCTTGAGGTATTGATAGGCAGTGATCAATATCATTGTTTTGTGAGAGAAAGAAATACCTTTCGCCTAAGCCCATCATTAGTTCTTTATGATACTATATTCGGCTGGGTACCTAATGGTAGTGTAGATTTCTCTACATCTCTGACAGCAGAACCAAAAATTCTGCCCTTTAAGACACTCCATGCAACAGCATCAAATTTCCACCCACTTGACAGATTGGAAAGTACTGTTGAGAATCTATGGAGCCTTGATTTGCTTGGACTTTGCAAGGATGAGAATGATCCTAACGAGGCCCAAGTATTGAATTATTTTCGGAGTACCACAAAACGCGAAGATGGACGGTTTGTGGTGAATTTTCCTTGGAAACGTGATTGTAGAATTCTTCAGTCACATCAGAGAATGTGCGAAGCTCGATTACGCTCACTCATTAAGACTTATTCACCTGATGTCCTGGTTGAATGTAATAAAATCATCCAGGAACAAGAACTCAAAGGCATTATAGAACGTGCGCCTGTAGGTTCACCCTACACAATTCACTATATACCGTTCAAGCCTGTGGAGCACAACGGTAAATGGCGCATTGTGTATGATGCCTCTGCTAAAACAAAATCCGGACCCTCCCTAAACGAGTGTCTACATGCCAGACCTCCCTTGACAAAGAATGCCGTTGGCATACTTCTAAACTTCCGACTACGGGAGAAAGGATTGGAGGCGGATATTGAGAAAGCCAACCTAATGGTAGGATTGAATATTATTGATCGCGATGTTGTGAGATTTATATGGGTAGCTGACCCTTCTAAGCCATTAGAAGGAGCCAATTTGATTCGATACCGATTTACTCGAACTCCATTCGGAGTGAACTCGTCACCATACCTGCTGAATATGGTCTTACAAGAATTATTATCTGAAGACCCAGAAAATTGGTGCTACCCTGTAGCTCGCGACAAATTCTATGTTGACAACCTTTTACTTAGTGTTGACACTACTGATGAAATTGTTTCTTTGTATAAAGCTCTCACAAGTAAACTTGCTGTAGCTAAATTCAATCTTCAAGATTGGGTCAGTAATGACCAGAATGCTATTGCCCAAATTCCTTCATATCATCAAGGGAATAATTCTGGTGTAGTCCCTGTTTTTGGTATGAATTGGCATGTTAAGGATGATTTATTAAGATATAAATTTGAAGAAGAGACTATGCCTGATGTGGGTAGTATGAAATCAGTACTAAGTAATTTAGCTACTGCTTATGATCCTTTGGGACTAGTGGCACCTTGTTTGCTCAGTCTCAAACACTTAGTACAAGAATGTCATAAACTTGGTCTTAATTGGCAGGAACCCATTCCAGATACTATGAAATCTCGATATACTAAGGCTCTTGCTGAAATGAATAAGTAAATTAAAGACTTTGTCTATTCCAAGATATCTATGGAATGGGCCCATGCATAATGCCATTTATGACCTCCATGTGTTCTGTGATGCTTCTGAGAAAGCTTATGGATGTGCTATTTATTTAGTGAGATTTAATGATGATAATCCAGATTCTTATGAGTCTGTTTTAGTGTACTCAAAATCTCGAGTTGCGCCTTCTAAACCTAAAAGGAGTATCCCTGAACTTGAACTAATGGGAGCAGTGACTGGCAAACGAAGCCTTGCCTTTTGTGACGTCTACGACGTCACACGTTTGAAAAGCGCGCGAATCTACCAACTATTTGAAATTGTAAATACGTCACGAACCATAATTATAACACGCGCACCGATTATCTCGATTATTCCCCCTTGCCTTCTTCGTCCTCATTTCTCTCTTGTAATTTATCTTCTTTCTCTCACCGTCCTGTACCGTTAACTTAGGCGTCCCGCTTAAAAAAGATGATGAAATATGTTCCGTTTTTTCACAAAAACGCGGTGACTTTGGACGCACGATTTTGGATTTATTCATTCGAGTTTCAATTATCATAAAATTAAGTTGTTAGTACCTATGTACCCCTCTTCGAATTAATACATTTTATTCACGCTGTTGAACTTAGAAGTTTTTATCGTTCTCACCGTCGATCGTACCCTTAGTCAACCATCACACCTTTGTTAAAAAACAGTTTGATATCTCAATTAATAGCACAACCTTGTGAACAGATGCAACCACAATTCTTCACTGGTTACATTCTGTTCAAGAAAAGGGTGTTTTTGTTAGAAACAGAATTAATGAAATTAAAAAGACACCTTTCTTACAAGCCCGATATGTTCCTACAAATGAAAACCCTGCAGATATTGTTTCTCGCGGTGTGTCTGTAGCAACCTTGGAAACTTCTGAGTTATGGTGGAAAGGCCCGCAATGGTTGTCATCTTTGCACAGTTGGCCAGAAGCTCCTGAAGCTATCCAACCATTTTGTACATCTCTGATTACCACTTCTCATCCAATAGAAGACAGCATACTGTCTCGACCCATATTTGGTTGGTGTTCTAAAACTAACCAGTATAGAAATTATTTACTAGAAGAGAGATGGTCTGATTGGAACAAATATATAAATTTCTTCCAAATTGTGCTGAAATTGCTCTTCAAGGTGAAGAAGATTACTTCAATTGGAGAGCAACGCAATTATGCTGAACAAGTACTTATTAGATTGATTCAAAATAAATACTTTCCTCATGACTTGAACAAAATTCAGAGTAAAACTCAATTGAACTTGTTCATATCTCATGGTATTATTCGTCATAGAAGTCGCTTAGACCCATCTGATTTTCCATATGATACAGCGTGTCCTGCTCTGTTGCCTCGCCCTCATTTTGGACCAGGCCAGAAACAAAGAGGTAGTCCTCTGGTGCTGACATTATTCACCCATAGTCAAAATTGCCACATCGGTGTATCTCACCTACTGGCAAAAATTCGTGAGAAATATTGGGTGGACAAGGCTAGATCCCTTGTAAAATCTTTGATACATCGATATGCTGTTTGTCGTCGATGGTTAGGTGGTGCATACCAGCGCCCACAAATGAATCCTTTACTATCCGTTCGAATCCAACCTGTGATACCATTTTTAAATACAGGTCTAGATTATTTTGGCCCCTTGATGGTCACCTTGAAACTCCCAGACCCCTTGACATCTGTCTCAGGGCAGAAATATTGTATAACTGACAGTTGTGGTCAAGAAATTCTTCCACAACCTGCCCATCAAAGGGATAACATTATGATACCTCAACAGCCTATCCGAGTTCTTAAAAGGGTGCATGTCTGTTTATTCACATGCCTTGTTACTCGAGCTGTACACCTTGAAATTGCTGAAGATCTCTCTGCAGATCAATTCTTTTTAGCTTTAGACAGGTTTTGCAATACTCGCATTACCCCTCACATGATAGTTAGTGACAATGCTACTAACTTCAGATATGTCCAACCCTTTGTTGGACCTCAGGTCACCTGGCAAGAGCATAAGATGAATACTTACTTCCGTGATCACCAAATTGATTGGTATTATATCGCATCCTACTCACCTTGGTCAGGTGGTGTTTATGAACGCCTAGTAGGAGTTTGTAAGAAAAGTTTGAAATTTGCCATTGGTAAATCACTAGTTGATCAAATAGTGCTGGAGACTGCTCTACGCTGGGTTGCCAACATTGTTAATAGCCGTCCCTTGACCTACACATCTTCTGATGAGGCCATTCAGCCTCTTACTCCCAACCATTTCTTGAAACCTGCTGTTGTTCAGTCAGGAAATCTTATTGAGATTTATCATGAAAATGTGCCTTCTAAGAAGGATAATCTCCTCCTTGGTTGGTGGCATGTTCAAGGTCTTGTTGAGAATTATAGGAGAGCATTTCACTCTCTGTATTTCTCCAGCCTCCGCAATACTCAGGTTCGGCACCATCGCCATCCTCGGGGATCACTGTCCATCCGTCCCTCTGTTGGCGATGTTGTGCTTGTCCAAGAACCTAGTCTTCCTCGCACTGCTTGGCCAATAGCAGTTGTGGATTCTGTTCTGGATTGTACCGCCGAGATCACCATTACTAAGCAGTATTATGGTGTTCCTCATCCCGGTGGTCCCTCGCAGGTTATGTTTAAGAAAAAGACTGAGACTCAGACTTTTGATAAATTGTATCCCTTGGAGACAAGATTGAAATAGTGAACGTTGCGATTCATCATGTTAAAAATTGAACAGAACTTTACAGAAACGCATTACTTTATTTGAAAAACGAGTAGACCGGTTTCGCAAAGCGCGGTAACGCTGCATCATCAGTACTAAACTAAAGAATATCAAGAGATTCTTAGAAAAGCTAGGACAGTGCTGAATCATTATTCGCGTACAATCTTGTAATTAGATTAGTAGAATTTGCAAAATGTATGTCATTCACAAGGTGGAACCGGTCTAGTCGTTTTTCAAATAAAGTAATGCGTTTCTGTAAAGCTTTGTTCAATTTTTAATTTTCCCTTGGAGACAGCTTATGATGGAGGGCCTACAGTTCCTGTTCCCTCCTCTGACGACCATACCTATTGTAGTATGTGCCCTTAGTATGTGCCCTTGAACTTGTCACTGTATTGGGACAGTCCATGTTCCATGCACTGTCCTGGGGGAGTGTCGAAAATCACCATGGCGTCATGGTCTTCTTCGAGAGACTTGTTCAAGGACACCTAAACCTACCTAGTAGCAAGCAAGCGCAGCCACTTTCCTTGGTTATGCAAGAGTGCACACTTGTTGATTTCATGTCTTGTGAATGTGCACAGTCTGTATTTGTGCATTTATTTCTCTCTATTATTTGTACATCCTCTATTAATGGCTGAAGAAACGGCAAGTCAAGTTGTTCCACAAGTGAATCTTGATTTAACCTAGTCAAATTGTTATTTTGAGAATGGTGGATTATGCACTTGTTACGCTGTCTTGAAACCCTACATCTGACGCAATGATACAATTTACATTGTAACCTTCTGATAGAGTTCATACCTTGTATAGAACTCTCTGCTGATGCAATTTGAATACAATTCTCTTGATTCGATAACTTTACATCGAAGTTAATTTACTGTAATATATTCCGATAGTCGACAGAATATTGGGCTCACATTAATGGAGTATTTCTCTCCTTTTTCTGTCGACAGGTACCAAGACAGCGTAAGCCATGATTGTTGTATACCTACCAGCAGTTTTATTCAGTATTCCTAATATTCTTATTACTTTATGGGTGTAATTATTTGAAGTTCTTGAAATAAATTTTGTACTTTTGTAATTTATCTTTTTGTCAGCGTGTTAGGCAACACTGACGGTAAAGTTTAGTAGAGTGGAGCATTTCTATTATTACGCCGCTCTAGATTCAAAACCTTGTAACTCACATTTTTGGTGATTTGGATGCAGCTGGCTGTTGCGCATCATAATTTTGTCTCGCCTGTAAAATTACCGAAATTGGAGTTACAAGGTTTCAAATCTAGAGCGGCGATTAATGACGTCAACAGATACGCAGGCTGATGTGCTTACAATCTGTAAGCTTACGCTTCCACTGCACAGCGCCATTGGCGTTTTCAATATTTAATATTTATACCTGTTGTAAATACAAGTGTTCTGTTTACACAGAGCAAACTCTGCCTTGCTATTTTCGACAGGTGTGAACCGGAATTGTTATCAGAAATTATAGATGCCTAGAAGAGACAAGATAGCTAACTCACCATATATGTAACGTTGAAAACTGGTGCACTGCATTTTTGTTGTGTGTACAGTAGTGATGGGCCACCTCCGGCGGTACAATCGGTACTACCGGTTGTTTCTCACCTCCGGTAGTCAAACCACCGGTAGTTAAACTATCGGAGGAAAAACCAGTATTATTGACAACAACTGAAAAGAAACCAATAGTTTGAAATTTTGGGAAAATCTGGAGAATTGGTGCTTATGTCACTTGACAGTTCATAATTATTGATTGGGTGTAGTGCCTAGGCACACCCAAACTGATGCTTCCATGCTTGTAACTTATTGAAGGCTTTTTGTAAGTTCTCAATCTTGACCAAGTTCAAATTTTGCTGTACAAATGTGACTAGTGGCTAAATCTGACTGCTTACTACAGAACAATGGACATCAATGACTGTTCAATCTCTTTGAATGGTCTAAGGTTCAACTTCTGCAGTTTAATTGGTCACCTCCGGAGGTACAACCGGTACTATTGATAGTGTCTTGAATTCCCCCTTAAATTAAAATTTCTGAAATTTGGAGTACAACCGGTACTATTGGTACTACCGGTTATTTTTGCTGGTAACCTCCGGTCTACTGGTAGTAAAGCTTTGACCAGGGTTGCGATGTTTTAAACAGGCGGTGTTTAAAACATGTTTTAAACACGTTTAAAACACACAAAAAAAACAAGACATTGTTTTAAACGGGAATATGTTTAAAACGCTGTTTTCTTTGTTTAAAAACCGTTTTTTAAAAATCCCATTTAAAACATAAAAAACTTTGTTTTTTTTTCCCTATCTCTAAAAATATGGTTACTAAATTTTCAAATTATGGTTATCAAGACATTTATTTGAAAAAAAAAACAAATTTATTCAATATTATAATTTATAATCAATGCAAAACAGGAAATGACTGAAATGTTTTAAACGAAAAAAATGTGTTTTTTGTTTTTTTTTTTTAAAAAAAAAGTTTTTTTTTGCAACCCTGATTCTTCCAGGGTTGATCAAGTTGGAAAAAAAATTCAAGGTTGTTTTAAACCACGTTTTAAACAATGTTGAAAACGTTTAAAATGTGTTTTAAACTGGAGAATAAAAACCATATTTCAAAACATGTTTTAAACGTAAAATCTGTTTTAAACAAAAAAAAACATGTTTTTTGTTTTTTTTTTAAAAAACCGTTTTTTTCGCAACCCTGGCTTTGACGACTATTGGTCTACCGGTTGTTTTAAACTACCGGTTTTCACCCATCACCAGTGTACAGCTGTACACAGCTCAGCACACGGCCTATTTTAACATTGCGTCTTATGGGGTTGACACCTTTTTTTTGTATTTTCTAGAAAAATAATGCCTAAAATGAAAAATTGATGAGAATAAAATTTATTTCCTTTGTGATTTCCTTATTTATCAAACCAATTTTGAAATTTTTTTCACAAATGTTCTCAGAAAATTTTTTGAGTAGAACCATTTTATGGGAAATTACAAGGGAAAAGATTTTTGTTCTCATCCTTTTTGCGATTAGAAGCATGGTTTGTGAGATATTTACAAAAAACGAGTAAACTCCATAAGCTGTAATGTTAAATATTAGAGCACCGACACGGCGTAGGTGCTCTAGTTAAATTAGTTAAATCGGCCGTGGAGTGTTTGCAGCGCCGTTTCCCATATAGAATAACGTTGTGAGCGTTTTTGAAACATGAAGATGAAATCTAACATGACGGTTGAGTTAGCTATCTTGTCTCTTCTAGGTATCTATATCAGAAATAAATGGTATCCGCAATCCGGACCTGAATTTTTGGGTTTGGAAGCAGAACCAAAAGGAAGCGGATCCGGCGATTCAGTTGAAGGACAAATGGAGGCGGAATCCTAAGAAAAAATAATAACGGTTCACACCCTTGGCTGTAGGACCTAAACATCTTATTTCGTCTCCAGTGTTCCAACGTACTTCTCATCACTTTTGGCGGTCTGTTACTATATTATGGTCTAAGGACACTATACAATATAATATCGTACTTTGGGCAACGAGTGAGGACATGAGCCGCCATATTTAGTAGTTACAGCATGAACTTCCCTATTCCTGTTACTGATAACAACAATTTATCACACTTTGAAAATTGTGAAAGAACAACTTAACTAATGCGCCAAACTAAACTAAAAATCAAAACTTCACACGATTGAGGAATGCAAAATCACTATATTGATCGCACAAAATTCTCACCTATTATAGGGAACTGTAAGGATTAAAAATGACGTAACGACTAAATATAGCGACCCATTGTCCTCACTCGTTATTACTTTGGGTAACTTTGGGTAGACCTACATTCTTCATAGCAGTGAACACGTCAACTCGTCAACACTCAACTTACGCACACTACCCATAGGTAATATAATTGTGTTGTATCAACACGCGGACAAAATCAAACTCACTTGATTTTGTTGACTACTAATACGGTGAAAATTTTGAACATTGAAAGCAGAATCACTCACATCAAAAAAATGGTGTGACAATTGTTCATCACATTTTTCTTGGAATTACTATTACTATTGGGAATTAAGCGGGTTACCTCAACAAAAACCAGAATCATTTCAGATCGTTGATTTCGATACACATTAATTGAACTAGCTACTTATGACACTAAATATTCTGTCTTAGAGAATTGAATGAGTTCGGAAGACACAGTATCGAGTAGTTTTCCGAATTATGATTCACGGCTAGACGTCTTGAGTAAGTCTTGAGACATTTAAATTTGTCTATGCCATATTTTGTGGATAATTGGTTCTTTTGAATATAATAAGAATCACATTTCCTCAAGAAAACTTCGTATTACGCAAAGGAAGGCATTGTTCAAAAAACTTTTTTTCCCTTTCATTCTTACTGCGCGAGGAAACACAAATGATGGATTGGTAATGTTTACCGCAAACGGAGAAAGCATAATATACGAAAATGTTTCATTTCGAGGGCTAGACGAACCGAAACAACTCAGGATTTATAAATAATTTTAATTTTTCGATATAATACAATTCTATCACTTGCGCCCAAATATAAAATTTCGGCTATTAAAGTTGGGCAACCCATAATAATGATAATACAAGTACAAATATAAATAATAAGTTACGTTCAGGAAATGTTCTGACCAAAGGCATACGCATTTACTGCGAATCGCTGGATGAGGAACTGCTACTATCCGTAGACATAACTTCAATATCCTCATTATCTTTATGGTTTCTTGTATCAATCGATATAGTACTTTGTCCAGGCACGCTCATATGTATTTCGCCGCTCGGATGCCAAGCGAACTGATTAGTAACAGCTGCAGGAGGCTCTACTAAACCACAAAGGTGCAAAAGTAGTCCTAGTTGTGAAAACAGAATAAGCAATTCTTATAGTACCTGTTCCTGACGTTCCCTGGATTCCACGGTGTATATCGGATAGGTTTCCTTGTTGCAACATGGGTCCGTTGATCGGCGGGTCATTGTATCTCGACAGTAATCCTAACCTCATGTCCAGATCTAGAATATGAATATTACTTGAGGTAACTTACCAGGTAGTGACTGTGCGAAAATTGAATGAAGAGTCAGGTACTAACCCGTGGGATAAGGTCTCCTAGGATCACCTGGTTGCCAATTCAAAGGCGCACAGACCGCCTCGGAAGAACTAATTCTGTGAGCATACCTAATCAACTCTTCTGAAGCTATTTGTCTAGCATTTGCTTTGTCGATTGATTCCAATTTCTGACGGGCTTGGAAGATAGCAGTCGCCTACGATAACGATAATGGCATTCATCGGACCCAAATATTCAACTTTTTCAAGAAGTATACGACCCAAACTCACCAAAGTTTGTTGAGCTTCTTTTATCTGGAGCTCGAATTTTTGGATGAATTGATCTTGACGTAAAACCTCATTTTTCAGTACGTTCATCTGTTCATTGATCACGGCTTGTTCAGCAGCAATTTGCAAAGTTTCCTTGAGTTCGTTCTCCTTTGTTATTAATAACTTGGTCAAGTTGAGTTGATCGGCGCCGATTGAACGCTGGTGCTTAATGGCAACGGCATTTTCCAACATTTCTCTGGCAAAAAAAAAAGACAAAGGTTTCACTGAATCGAAGGACAAAACAAAGAGTGAAGGGTTGGGTGACTTACTTGATTATAATTTCGATATCATCAATAATTAAGAGTAATTTATCGCGAGTTCCCACGGAAGAGAACTTAGACGCCATAGAGATGTCCGATGAGCTGGTTGTGATCAAGAACGAGAACCTTGACACCTAATCAAGAAATATGTTCATTAGTGGTTCTGGTACAGCGAATGGAAGATACTCAGTCCTGGATGTATTCCTCAATACAATGAATTCCATCTCGCAATGACTCAACAGACGATTGATTGTTGAACACTGAATTGCACATCAAATAATAGTGAGCTGATCAACAATGTAGAAGATGATAATATATAGTACTCAACTAATTTTCACGCATGATATTCCAGTACGCTAAATAGTCGAAGTAAGATTTTAACTTTTAGACGTTTTCTGTTCTTATCGCAGCGCAAAGAGACGACTTCTGGAGTTCTTGGGGACCGCTCCAGATACTCCAGCAGCTCGCGCCACGACTCACGAGCAGCTCACGAGTCGGTATTTCACGTCAAATTGAGAGGGAAATTGATTCCAGTGGTCTAGACTAAGGCACTGCAGGTATGCGCATCTATAATGTAAGCAACCAAAATCAGGAGGATGCATACTTGGAGGGAAAAATTTTCTCCGTTTCATGTACTTTGAAGATGGATCCTGAAGTATTTTTCAACAAGAAACATAATGCCGTTCTCCATTTTTCAGTAGGAAGTCATAAATCTACGCAATTTTCTTTTCAACTTAGAAAATTTTTCTCTCCAAGTATGCATCCTCCTGATTTTGGTTGTTTACATTATAGATGCGCATACCTGCAGTTCCTTAGTGTAGACCAAACTTGGGGGCGTTCGAGAAAATTGGGTAATGCTAAGTTCCCGGCAGGTCGCCAACGTGACGTCACTTCTCGCGCGCGGTGAGTATAAGTCGATGATTCGTTTTCGTTATCGATATTTCGATATCAAGGTTTAACATTCAGCATGAATGGCAGAGAAATTAATTTATTGTAAAGAAGAAACGAGAAAGTGATTTAATAATACCGTAAACGAAAATTGAGACGTACAAACAACAAATTAATAGAGATCGTTCTAATAAGAATGTTCACTCGAGAAATTAGAAAAAAATAATTCGTAATAAAATGGGTAATTAGAAGAAGATACATCAATTAAATGATTTCGAGATCCGGGCAGCCGGTCTCAAATTCAAGATTAGAGTTCATTGTGTCTGAAAACAAATTGACAGAAGGTGGAACATTGTCTTTCTTATTTAATTTTTTCTTCTTTCGCGGAGGTAATTCTCGATATTTTTTATTTTTCTTGGAACTCTCATTCACGTTTACCTTAGGGCGAAGAATTATGCCTTCCGTCGACTTGGAGCAAGAGAAGGCTATTTCCTTCTGAATATCCATCAGACTCTGTCTTTGTGCTTCTAAATTTTCATTCTGGCCGGGTTTCAAATTGTAAGTTAGATCAATAATATTTCGGCAAATTTCACGAAGGTTACAAATCATTTTTTTTTCCTCGTTGGGTGAAGTACTTGTGTCTTGATGATTTGTACTATCTGCTAACACAGGTCGCACCGTTTCTTCACAAATATCAGTTACATTTTCATTCTCAAGAACAGTAGTATTACTACTGAAAATTGAAACATTTTCATTTTTAGAAAAGAAAAGATTATTTTTATAATCCTGCGGTAAATTTTCGTAAGCAAAACCGGGGACGTACACAAAAATGGCGCACAAATGTTTACAAGGTAACCGATGTTTAATAAAATCGGAACATGTACAAGTTGGAATATTAAAATTAATTCCATGAAATTCATCCGCATTTTCTTCGCTTCTCACTAGAAAATGACCATTTTCCTTCTGAACGATCATCTTACTGTCATAAACACTAAGAGCAGTACAATAACGAGCGTAAACATGCTTCACAAATGGAGTGGGTCGCTCTCTAAGAAATGCGGGAATATTTTCATTAATTTTTTTATAGTTTGCATCGAGTTTACTATTGATACTCAGATAATTTTTCTCCGCATACGGCACAAACTTTTCAACAATAAGAGCAACAGTTCCTGTTAAGGAGACATCAGTACTATCCTTTAGAAAAGCAGTACTTTTGAAGAGGCGATTCTGAGATTCGACGCCATTATTGGTCGTAACTTTAATTTGATAGTTTTCGTTGAAAAAAGCTACCACCCATTTGTGTCTTCGAGGATACCAGAAATTAAAAACATAGTTCTGGAATTTTTTGTTCCTCTTCCAAGCATCTGTATTTTCCATAAACTCCAATTTAATCTGGAATTCTTCCTCCGATAAAGACTTCGCTAAATTACGAAACAAACGTAAAAGTTCTTCTCGATCAGTTGGATAGTCCAAGTTATCAGTTTTTTTAGTCCACCGTTCCCAATCTTGTTCGCGATGAAAATCACAAATGAATGTTGGAACACTGAAAACCGCCTCAATAGCGTTTATTTCGGCTTCCGCACAATCCGTTAAAAAGTACTCAGGTCTCCAATTGGGATTCCATTCTTTTATAACATTCAAAGCTTCTGTAATAGCTTCAGTGTCCTCAGATTGAATGATAAATGATGCAACGGGAACGTAATTGACATTGGTCTTGACAACTAGAAAAAAAAGAGGAAGACTATAACGCATAGTTTTGTAGGTGGCATCTAATAAACCCAGGCTTCCAAATTCCTCCATCATCTTTCTCTGCCATGCGGACTGATACACAAATAAGAGAGGAGTTACAACGTCATTTTCCTCAGCAAATGGTCGAAAATAGAAATTATGTTCTGGATGTATAGATTTCCACTCCTCAATCCTATTTTCTAAAGCTATTTGATCAATCGAGGTTTTCTTTTTTGTGAAGATTCGACGAAGGACATAATTCCTCACTGTTTTACTATCAGGATGGAAAGCCCTTGAGTATGGAGAGCACACATCAGCAGTCCGACGAGTGAAATCCTCCAACATCGATGAAATAATTCTAATACTGGTGAATCCTTGATCTACTAAGCGCTCAATTTCAGTAATGATTGACTTGTGAACTGATTGATTAAGCAGTGACGTTTGAATAGAATGATTGTGAATGTTGGGCAAAGAAATTCTGACAAAATACTTCTTTTTGCATAAGACTGACGTTCCTTCTTCAAGAGCCGTCTTCAACTGCTGGAGAACCTACAATAAAACATGCATTGAGTAAACGACATGAAAATTATACTTCTGTAGCAAAATTTTGACTAGGTCGTGTTCTCTGTCGAATTTTGAAAAGAAAGGGGGAGAATTGATTTGAAAAGTGGACAGTAAAAAACACTCAAAGAAGAAAATGATATCAAATTTCAATTTTCATCAAAAAACAGAATTCTCAAGCTGTATTCCGACAAAGGACACTTTTCAAAATAAGATGCAGCACAGGCGTCAAAGAAAGGGTGTTTTTCTCAGTAAACAGTAGACAGGATTCAAAAATAACATTTTGCAAGCCAGATTAGGTACCTCCTTTTTTCGCCTCCAGTTGATGCAACTGCTCGTGACTTTGTACTCCGGATAAAATAAAATTGTGTGGATGACTAATTTTGCGGTACAGTCAAATTTTTTAGTGTTATACAAGCGAAACCTCTTCTTCTTCATAGATGGATGATCATTCTAAAAATAAAGAATGAAGGAATGCACTCGAATCTCTCTCAAATAATTTGCTACACATACGAAATTAAATGCCTACGTGTTCATGACACATACCATATTCGGAGGATTATCTTTTTTGGCTAATTGTGGACCATTTCCGCATGTATAATGCTGATACGAATAACTTTTGAATGGGGAGCCGAAGTAATCAATTGGTAAAGTACCTTGACTGTACTGAAATCGTAAGTTACCTGAAATGAAAAAGACGTAACTTCTTCATCTTGGTATTTGTGTGAAGGCTTACTCTTCTTTATATAAATTCTGAAAATTGTAGGTACCTTTCATCTTAGGGTTATCATGATCGAGAGAATCAGCTATACAAAACTGATAACCTAATTCCGCTATAGTTTTCACCAATCTCTCGTTGAAATCAGGTGAATTAATCTCAGTTTCGTATTCACCTACAATGAATTCGTCAGTCTTCTCTTTTATTTCTAAGATTTGTCCCTTGGAATTCAGGAACTGCTCTTCAACTTCCATCTAGTCCAGAAAAGAACATGTCAACCGAAAATGAAAAATTTATTGAAATTTCGATTTTGCATGTTTTGCCAATGATGCACAGACTAAGTGCGATGTCGTCACAAAATGTATCATACTCACCAGACAACGTGATTCAATTTATTATTACCCGCGGATGAATTGTGTTTCGGGTAGGTATTGTGCTTTGTAACACGTGAGTAAATGGCAGGTGTTTTAATTGTCATACTCAGCAGGTAGCCACTGTTATTTTCTTCGAGAAGTAGGATAATAATAAACCGGAAAAACAACTTTACGAGTGGCTTCGATGCTGTTTCGTCCGACTGTATTATCGATATTCGATTCGATATGATGATCGGTTCGCGCATGACGTCACGTTGGCGACCTGCCGGGAACTTAGCATTTACCGAGAAAATTTCGTTCGCGTTCGTTCCCGTTCACTTCTGAAAAAAAAACGTTCGCGTTCGTTGGCGTTCCTTCATGAGATTGCCTCCGTTCGCGTTCGTTCGTTCCGTTCGTTGCGATTTTAGCGAACCTATGAAATGCAACTGCGGAACGACAACAATCGGCTCCGGAGCGCAATGAACCGGCTCCGGAATACAATGATCCGACTCCGGGATACAATGATCCGACTCCGGAGCACAATAAGCCGACTCCGGAGCAATACCGATCACGAGAAAGGGAATTTTTGTTCACCTCAGTGGCGTCATCTACAGTTGAACACAAAAAGCAACAAACAAGTCCTTCATCTCGTTTGTTTGCAAATTTTGGTCGTTTGTTCAGTTCGCGTTCCTTCCATAGAAATTTTCGTTTGTCGTTCGCGGTCGTTCGTTTGTTCCTCGCGCACGTTCGCGAACGAACTTTCCCCCATGTTTGGTGTAGACCATGGCCTTGTTAAAACTGTAGAGACGTGACGTCACTACTGAGTTTCAACTTCAATTTGTATTATCAGGTTGGGTAACCTACGCCAGTAAAAAGAGGTAGGCATTGACTATACATGTACCAGACAAATACTTGCATTGTTGAAAACGTTGTCACTTTGAAGGATACTGACACCAGAGTGTGCTGCGTGTTAATACGTTGGTGTAAGGGAGAGGGAAAGATGTTCTGTCTCTTTCACTCTGCCGGTTAACACGCAGCACACTCTGGTGTCAGTATCCTTCAAAGTGACAACTTTTTCAACAATGCAATTGAAGTTGAAACTCAGTAGTGACGTCACATCTCTACAGTTTTAACAGCCTTCTACAATTACAGACTGGTAGCATCAAAAGTGCGACAACGTTGGTCGGCCCCAAGGTGTTTGACCTATGTTGACCGTTTTTTGCTTTGTAACGATCTGGGAAATGAGATCTTAGACTTGTAAATGTGTCTGTGTGTGCATGTGTGCATCAGATCAATTTGCGTGTAATTCGGAGACATACGTCAAGGTTTTATCATGGACGTACGTTATTCATCAAGTTTTACAGAGAACAAATATCGGTATCTTCAAACTGACTTGAAAATTGAATTCTTCATCAAAAATAGTTCCTGAAATTCATCCATAGATCCTCATGCTATAAATTTTCAACGAAAGAAGATATATAAAACCTTCATTGTGATCCAAAATTCTGGAAATTTTTGTGATATACGTCATAGACCAATTTCCCAGTGACGTCACATAACACTGCTGCACGCTGTTGCTGCAGTTCCCCTTTCCCCTGGCTCTGAGCCGCGTGAACAAACAGATATTTGCTCATGTAAGAATAACATAGGGAGCAAAGATCATTACATTACCAAATAAGAATGAGAAATTTCTTACGTTGTAGAAATTCAGTATAAGAGGCTAAAGCATTGTAGATTACAAATATAAACTCCAATTCCTCAAGAATTTCACTATTCTCAATTGGTAAGATAATCATCTTTGCTCTCTGTGTGATTCTTATGGGAGCATATCAGCTATTGTTCACTCAGACCGCAGATGCAGCAGTAAGGCATGATTTCTGACATCACAGGAAATTGATCTATTTATTTTTTGTACGGCAGAGGTTTGCTCAGTTTGACTGTAAACAAAACGCAACCCGCATGCACATATAAAAATACATGGGACACGGAACCAGAATTGACGTCACCCAGTTCCGTTTTACATTGTTTTAAATGGAGATCAGCTGATGTAGCGCCTTGTTGTTTACATTGAACTGAGCACTCCTTGTTTCAAACACTTTGGGTCGGCCCTCTGGTGATAGACGTTTTGGTAGCAAGTGGCAAGGAGCTATTGTACCGCACTTGGTTCCCTATCCGCCTTTTCATTTTCAAAATAATGATTATTGCTTGTTCTACACGTACTGAACAGATTCTATTGATGTAGGGCTCAAAAAACAGGAAATTGTTCACTCTTTAAATAACTCCGTTGAGTCATGTTTGTACACCGCACCATGTTTGCAACAAAATTGAATATTTGATCTTTTCTCATATAACGTAATGCTGAGGTTGGCCCTTTGGCGTTGTTGCCAAAATTGCGTATACCGGCCTGTTAATTGTAGAAGGCCGTGGTATAGTCAATGGCTGTTGTCATTTTCTACATTACAGCCTTGTATAAAGTAGGCCGTGATATGAACCACCCCAAATTGTAATTGATAAGAATCCACTGCGTGCTGTTGTCATTTTCTACATTACAGCCCTGTATAAAGTAGGTCGTGCCATTAACTAGAGGAATTCTCGCTCAATGTAAAAGAAAACATACGCCGCAAGATAAAGCCAAAGGATAAAGCTATTATTGACTATACATACTATAGTACATTCCAAATATGAGTGCCTGCTTTTGATAAGCAGAAGCCTGCACTGGTTCAAAGGAAGGCCAGAACATGCAGATCTGGCAACAACCAAGTAGGCCGCCAGTTTATGTATGAATTAATGCAAAATTGTGCAAATTGAGTTTTAAACATCCAATAGAGAATTTAATGACCTACACTTTTTGTTCTCTTCAATTTTTCACAAAATTCAACATGTACTCACTGATTCTCAAAAAAACAAGTTTTCCCCACAAAAGCATATGTTAAAAGTCGGCCTACTTGAACAGCGTTACCGTTGTGTCATGGTCGTCTTTAGTTTCAGGCCGGAATATTAAAGCTGGCAACGTCGCGGTGATGAAAAATAAGGGCCGAGTTTTATACACGCTCGTATGCAAAATTTTCAAAAAACACATTAAGTATTCAATTCCAAAGGGAAAAAGTTGATACATATAATGAAAAAGTAAACAATTCTCAATTTTTTGAGCCACATTTCGTCAAGATTGATCAACTACAAAGCAAGTTATTCGCGTTTTAAAAAAAAAAAGTTTGACAGAGGGCAAAGTGCAGTACATGTACCACGCTTTGCCCTCTGTCTAACTTTTTTTTTTAAAAACGCGAATAACTTGCTTTGTAGTTGATCAATCTTAACAAAATGTGACTCAAAAAATTGAGAATTGTTGGTTCTTCAAATCACATTCTATTAATTTTTTCAAAAACTTCACCGTATTTGTGTCAAAGAGTGTTTTTTGATGTTCTCCCATAAGAGACTGTACAAATGTCAGCCCTGTGCAATGTTGTCAAGTTTTGAATACTCCGGCCTGAAACTAGAGAAGGCCAAGGTTGTGTGCATGTTCCGGCCTTCCTTTGAGACAGCCATGACTGGTTACCAAAGTAAGCGGGGACTCTCATTTGGAACGTTAGTGTGTTTGCTTAGTGTGTCTGCATTAAGAAAAGGCCAATCGAGAAATTTGCACCACAGTTTGTACCATGTTATTTAAATGGTGAATACAAAATGCTGCAAACAGTATAACCTCTCTCTAAGTAGCCCTTTGTTAACGTGAACAGACTAATGACTGTATTATATTATTAGTTCACTAGAAAGGACAAGTTTGAATAAGGAACTATACCTATAAGATAGGAAGAAGAGAACTGTTGCCATGTTGATAAAGTCACAGGAGGAGCATCTTCAAGAGGTTTCAGGAGTGCTGTGAGAAAAATTTAAATCTTGAACATCTAGATTATTTATTAATAGAAGCAAAAAATAAAGCAGTTTCACTTTATTTTTGGAGTTATAATTCTTGTATTTGATGTTTGATGATTAAAATTTGCTCAGAATACTACTTGAACTCTACTTAAACTGCTCCTCTTTCAACTTTATCAGCAAAGTGACGGGCTAATTCTTATTACTTGCGCATACCTATTCTTATATAGATTGTTTCCAATTATGACGTCACGCTATGTTTACATTTTCACATCTGCATTAATTCAATTTTGGGCGGAAGTTTCATTTAAGCTTTTATGGAGCGGAACTACTTTTTGATGAATTGCTCCAAAACTCAGCATTTTTATGAAAAAATGAAGAGAATAAATACTATTCTTCTTGTCTTTTTTTATTATATTATGAAATCGACTCCAGAATTTTTTCCAAAAAGTTGGAACTATTTAACAGGAAATTACAAGAGGATTAAATTTTATTCTATTCCTTTTTTCATGAAAATGCTTACTTTTAAAGCATTTCATCAAAAAGTAGTTCCACTCCGTATAAGAGTCTGTACCACAGTAAGGATACATTATAGAGGTATTAACACAAACGTATAGTTAGCCGTGTTTGTTACCACGGCCTACTTTATATAAGGCCGTAATGTAGAAAATGACAACAGCGCGGCAGTGGATTGTTATCAGTTACGTTTCGGGGTGGTTCACGTTCATTGGTGCGGTGTAACAATGATGAAACTGTACCGCACTTCGTCCCCTATCCGATTTTTATTTTTAAAACGATGATAACTTCTCTTGTACTGCACCAATTTTACTGAAATAGGGCTCTAAAAATAGAGAATTGTTTGCTCTTCAAGTTATATTCTCTTCATTTTTTTCAAAAACAGCGTTTCAATTGCGTACGAATCAAAACTTTGATTTTTTCTCACTTTTTCCCATAAGCGTACATGTAAATCTGTATCCACTATTTTTTGAGTGCGACGTTGTGACATCGCTGCATTACGGCCTTATATAGAGTAGGCCGTGTTGTTACCGCCGCCTGAGTTGTTTCAGTTGATACAATCTACGCTAGGATCGTTGCAAGGTAAAACTAAACAGGAGAACTACACGAATACTACATAGTGTAAATTCACCAATTTTCAGAAATTTGTACAAGAGTCAGGTATTGACCTAAAAATCTGAAACTTGGGGCGAATGGACTATTCACTACGCTCTTCATGTATAAGAAAAAAAAATCTTCTCATCCGAATTTCTTCATCTTCTACAACCCTCGGAAATTTTGGCAACATTAGGGTACCTCCGGGAAGTTTCCGTCACAGGTTGGATTACACTCCAGCACAGGTCTAAATGGAGAATTCAAATGACTGGATTCAAGAAGGGAGATATTGTGATTGTAAAGGATGACAACAGTTCTGTAGCTCACTGGCCTCTTGGTATGATCACTGATGTTCATCCAGGTCCAACGGAATTGTTCGCGTACTTACTGTTCAGATGCGCAAAAGATTATTCCAATGAGTGAATTCAAAAGACCCTCCTACAGCCTAGTTTATTTACCAACCGAAAAAACTATTCATCAATAAAATAAGCTAACCCATATCAATAATAACAAACAATTGAAGTTACAAACTTTATGAACTTAACTAAATGATGAATTTCATCTTATTTTGAATGCTAATGGCAATTCCTTGACAAATTACCTAAATCTTTCAACTTAAAACTTATAATGAACAATATAAAGCATCAAAGTTAAATCTTGGTGCTTACATTTTTATGAATCTCATACAAGTTGTTCCTGAACTTTCTGAGGGTTGTCAAAATTAATGTAGCAGGTAAGCAAAAATTGCCGAGATTTATTAGTGCCAATAACGTTCATATATTTGGAAATGCACGTATTCAGTCGACTGGTCAAAATTTTGCTCAACAAAAGTCGAAATTGATGTATTGATACATTGATTGCACGTGAGGAGAGGAGGATGGTATGAAACCAACAGCGCGACAAATATTATCTTAAAAAATTTACAAAGCAATATTTATATTTTTTTTATTGCAAGCGTTACGACCTCTATAATCGTTAATTATACTTCTACAACGTATTCAGTCCTTCCAAGATAAATTAATTGTTATTAAACAGCTCTTTCTCGATCTTTTACAAAATCCTAGAACCCTTCAAACCACAAACAACACCATTGTCACAAGAATCGCTCAAAATGAAATTCAGAAAATACTTAATTGAGAACACAAAAAGAAGGAAAGAAATCCACAATTTGGGGGATCAAAAGTAAAAAACAAAACTCCACAACGTGATCACAGCAAGGCTTGATGAAGCTACAGTATTAAAGAGTTTGCTTTGGGTAAGCTTCAGGAGGAATATAATGATCTTCGGCGATTTCAACTTTCTCAATGTACTCCCGTTTTTTTCGAAGAGTTTCCTTCTCTTCTATCACCTTCTCGATTTCATCTTCCTTATCAAAAAAATACAATAATTCTCCTCGGTGTTTCAGCTCCAGTTTCATCTGTTCAACTTCTTGTAACTTTCTCTCCCTGGTCATCTCGACCAGATACGCTTCCAATTTTTCCTGCCTCAGTACATTCCATTTCTTGTAAAGCTGAAATAGTGAAGAGAAATAAAATAATGAAAATGTAAAAAAAATCGACATTTGAAGGCAAAATAGAGAAAATTACCTCTTCTTGAGCTGTGATACGACTGTTTTCTGTTTGTGCCACTTCATGAACAACAAGCTTACAAACATAGTCAGTCATATTTCCTTGTATTAGTCGGTTTTTTTCGAACGTTTCCAAAAATCTCAAAACGGTTCTGACTTGTTCATTGTCCATTATTTTTTTGTCTACAATATTTCCAACAAGAATCCAACTATCTTCATACATTTGATAGCTGTTTTCAATCATTTTGCCAAAAACATTTATCAGCTGACCCCAATTTTCACGCAGAGCTAGCCCTATTACTTCAGCGTTAGTAGCTACTTTTCCGGACATCTCCGCAGAAATCATCGTCAGCATTTTACCGCAAATTTGTGAGCCATCTATCAAATCGAAATGATCGTCAAAAAATGGGTTTCTAAGAACTCGTACTCTAACCATGATTGGTTCATCCTCGTTCTCTTCGAGGTCAGATTTACTCAATTCAGACCATGGCTCGGTCGTTGAGTAATTCGTTGAAAGATATTTCAATACTGAATACATAGACATATACTTGACAAGGTTATCACTAAAATCCTCTTGGAACATTTTTAACGAGGCAATTTTTGCCGCGTTTTGGTAATCTCTTCTTTTCAACAACTTATTGAGAAGGTAAATCATGCAATAATTATCTGGAAAAATGCCGTAATTGACTCGATCGTGCAGAATACGGACGAAATCTTCGATTTTAGGCGAGTCGATAAATAATCTAACAATAGCATGATGGGTAGTCGGTAACGTTGCACCCGTATCACCGGTTAGACGAAATTTATGTACGAGCTCTTCAACTTCGGTAAGAAATTTCTGATTAGTTTGAGCGTTGACAAACAAATCAAAATCAATGAAATTCATCTTCCTGGACCTGTTGAATATTCCATTCAGTTCGTAATACATCGCTTCAGGATCAATTTTGGCAATCACAGGATTCATGAGCCGACTATTCCACACTTCAGAACATTCGAAAGCTTCTGTAAGGAAACGTCTCCTCGCTATGAATCGCGGAAAAGCGCGAGACAAAAACCCAGCACATTGCATTTCAAATCGATTCCAACAAATCTGGCTAATTGGAGTGAAAAACAAAAAAAAAAGGAAGTTGAGAGGTGGCGGGAAGTGAGTTTTATAACGATGAGATTAAAATAATAAAAAAATTTCGAGGGAATATATTCTATCTTCTATATTTGTATTACTAATATTCTTCTATTTCTTCTAAATTTCTTCTATCTTCTATCTTCTTCTATTTAATAATTTCCTGCCCCAACCACTTATCACTAAACGGCTCGCATAATATTGTTTTTTGACTTTTCGATCCACAGATATACATAAACATTATTAATACCTAATGAGTAACAAGATGACCAACTTAGCACCATCATGGGGATGGGGGAGTATAATTATCCACCATTTTGTTTGCAGAAACAACTTAACGTCCATAAGAACAGATTCGCGAAATACAGAGCGGTGGCGCTGCAGGTGGCGATTTACAGAAACTGGACGAGAAGGTGATTGTGTATTTTTTGCCATAAGAAGATACACTCATAAAATCAGCTCTAAGGTGTTTAATATGAATTTCTATCAAAAAGTACGGAGAGCAAAAATTATAGCTGTCAAAATCTTCTTTCTGAATAACCCCATTTAGAATTTTTTTCAGAACTTTTTTCATCACCATCACCTTCTTGTCTCAATTCACCAATCAGAGAGCCCGCCGATAGATAGCGCACTTTGACTATATGAACTACCAGTGAATGGGAGTATGGACTGATATTAGTATTCAACGCGTCGATGCCATCATGGTGCGGAAGGAGGGAATATAGCGCCTGACGCGTAGCATGTAGTTGGGGTCTGCAACCAGATGCACAAATCTATTTTGTAAAAATTGCGCCTCACGTAGTTAGATGTAGCATGGATTATGCAACGAACGATACAAATCTATTTCGTTGTAACCTTCCCCTTTCTTCCTCACCGCGATGTCGGCATCATGTTACCGCACCGCCGAGGCCTTGTTATAGCAGTCCATACTCCCATTCACTGGTAGTTTATATAGTCAAAGATAGCGCATTACTCGATGTATTTTGGGAATAAGAACCTATGTTAAATTTGTGTTTTTCAATTTGCGAAATACAAAGCGGTGGCGCTGCAGGTGGCGATTTACAGAAACTGGACAAGAAGGTGATCATGTATTTTTTGCCATAAGAAGATACACTCGAAAAATCAGCTCTAACTTGTTTAATATGAATTTCTATCAAAAAGTACAGAGAGCGAAAATTATAGCTGTTAAAATCTTCTTTCTGAATAACCCCATTTGGAATTTTTTTCAGAACTTTTTTCATCACCATCACCTTCTTGTCTCAATTCACCAATCAGAGAGCCCGCTGATAGATAGCGCATCACTCGATGTATTTTGCAAATAACAAATTACTCAGGTATTGACACAAACGTATTTGCAAATGGACATGCCGCTAAAAGCGCTACTTTCCACATGACACTAGAAAGTGATGCAAAAAAATGCCCCATTCAATTAACATTGGCAGTGATTTTCAAAAGATTTGGTCTTGTTAGGGTTCTGCAAATAACAGTCATTTTTTTGGTCACTGCCCGTTACCAAATGAAAAATATATTGTAAAAAATGATCAATTGCCCATTACCCGTTAGGCCCAAAAAAAATTTTGGGCAAACGAGCAATAACTGGTACCCGCCTGTTTAAGATAAGTGACATGACTGGGGCTGCGCGCTGGTCTGAGGTGAGGCTGACTGGCTGACAATCAAAGTATTCATAGTTGAGCGGGAAAAAAGAAATATCATTCTCATTTCCTTGGCAAGTGGACCTTTTTAGTAATTGATTATATCGAGTCAAGCACATCTTACTCAAAAAAAATTATTGCCCAAACCAAATTGCCCAAAAAGTGCTCCTATTGGCATAACGGGCATACCTGGTATCCTGTTATGCCTGTATAAGATTTCACCATTGCCAGAAACCAGTTATGCCCGTTTTACTCTGGGGAAACTTCTGCCTGATTGCCCCAAACCCCAAAAAATTATTTTGGTCAAGAACCCTAGTTCTTGTTAATTTTGCATTGATTTGGGAAATGAAGATATACAAAATATTGGGTGAGGTTTCTACAATCAATTTTCAATATTTCTTGGGTAAGAGGCAATGAACGCGATCACCTTCTAGGGACAAGCTTCTGAAAAATTCTGCTTACCATTGAGTGGTGGCGACTCTTTCACGTCCATTTGCAAATAGTAGCCATGTTTGTTACTGTCGCCTGAGTTGTGTCAGTTGATACAATCTACGCTAGGATTGTTGCAAGGTAAAACCAAACAGGAGAACTACACAAATACTTATGGCTTTTGAGAGTTTTTTTTTTTTTTTTTTTTTTTTTTTTTTTTTGGTTAAATCTCAAATAACTCTCACAAAATTTCATGTCAAACGGTTATTGGTCATAACGGTGAAATGGTCAAAACTTGGTGACAATAACGGTTATAATTGTTATGAGAGAAAAATTTTGGTCACGGTAAAAAATTGAAAGTTGGAAGAAATAAGGGGAAAAAAAGCATTTGCGGCAGCGCAGAAGCAAGCCCAACTTTTCTTTTATTTTTTTACCATTTTCTTCTGTTTGTAATTTGTATATTTTAGACCTGTTTCTGTTATTATGGCTATGTACCGGTACTTTTTCTTTTCCATCACTCATTAACAATGGTAAATGACTTTGTTTTCCCGATACAATTTCTTTTTTGCAACTTGCCAAGCATCATTATATTTTACTCACTGATGCACCCCACCCCCATCTTATTTTTTGCAGTTTTACACTCATTTCATCTTGTCAAAACACAAACATACACGGATGAACTACCTGTCGGATGAACTACCTGTAGTAAACCCGGCAGTGCCGCGCCAGTTTACTGCAGAGAAGTTTTGTTTACATGGGTGTAATCATTAATTTGTGACCAGCAATGACAAAAGATAAAAGGGTTGTACTTGGTTACAAATCAACCAGTGAAACAAGGATCTCAAAGTCTTGTCCATCTTGTTTAGTAAAGATAAACTCTTTTTGCTGATTGATTTATGCCTAACTACGGCTTGTTGTTCTGGTTTCCACTCCAGTCACAACTCATAACTACTGAACTACAAAAAATGAATCTGCCAAAAAGTATGTTTTGCGCTGAACCTGAATTGAGCCTTTCTTGCAAAACCTTGTTGCTGTGTTGCCTCGGTGTTGTGAGTTTGACCGTTATTATTTTGGTCAGGATAACTGTTATGACCGTTTGAGAGTTATAAAATATCCGTTATAACTGTTATGAACTATCGATCATTTTTTGAAACGGTTATCGGTCAATTGGTTAAGATTGATACTTTTTCTTTGGTCACAGTTATAACAGTTAAATAACTGTTAAATTCCAAGCCTACAAATACTACATGGTGTAAATTCACCAATTTTCAGAAATTTTTACAAGAGTCAGGTATTGACCTAAAAATCTGAAACTTGGTACAAATGGACTATTTACTATGCTCTTCATATTTAAGAAAAAAAAATCTTCCCATCTGAATGTCTTCATCTTCTACAACCCTCAGAAATTTTGGCAACAATAGGGTACCTCTGGTAAGCTTCTGTCACAGGTGGGAAGTGGAAGGTAATTGAACAATTGTCGCAAGCGTAGCGGAATTCTGTATGAATTAACACAACTCGGGCGACAAAAATTTTGCCTTGTGTCAATACTTCTATATTGTACAGTGTTTGAGATAGTTTCTACCAATATTCTGGGAATTACATTCCTTGAAAAGCAAATATTATGCATTTCTTCTATATTATTAATTTCCTACCCCAACCAATTATCACTAAACAGCTTGCATATTGTTTTTTGAGTTTTTGATCCACTGACATACATAAACATAATACATAAATAAAGATACAAGATGACCAACTTAGCACCTACACAGGTGATGGGGGAGTATAATTATCCACCATTTTGTTTGCAGGAACAACTTGACGTCCATAAGAACCTATGTTAAATTTGTGTTTTTCAATAACAAATTATTCGAGATTGACTCTACCAATATTTTGGGAATTACATTCCTTGAAAAGCAAATTTTATGCACAATAAATTATCATGCCTCCATTTTGACGGAAAAGCACTTTCTCTACAGTTATTCTACGATGATTGCAAGGTTTCTTGCTTATTATTTATTCTTGTTGACACTCGGGCGTTTTTGTTCATTTTCTTATGGCTGGTGCGTTTTTTGTTTGTTTGTTTATTGTTATGTTGACATTATTTTGAATCAGAAGACGTAAAAATGTTATTGATAACAATATTAACAATGAGAGTTAAAAATGTTATTGACAACAATATTAACAAGGAGAGTTCTCATTACCTGTGCACGTGCTTGAACTTTGCGTGAAACACACCGCAGCGGATAGCCTATGCGTTTGCCATACATGTTGGTCAAGTTAACATTGCACCCTTATGACGCATTTTCAAAAAAAATTGTCTATCTCAAGAACTTTCAACGTTTATGAAACTAAAAGAAGAATTTTCTCGCTACAACCACAATATTTTTAAATTCAACTTTACGCGTTTTGGACAACCAGCGTCCTTCATCAGTACTGCCGTCCAAAGTTAAATTGTCGTACATGCAAGAACAACGATCATGGAAAAGTATCAAACTAGATTGAAAAATATGTTTGGAAGAAAATAAGATCACTTTATGTAGCTCTCTAACATTAGTTTTCAACGTAGAATTCAATTATATTAATCATTTCCTTCAACAAGCTCTCGATTCTCAGATACAGCACTTCACATTGCATATACGACAAAAAAATTGTTATATGCATTTGATCATCATAGTAGAAGCGTGTGAATACAAATCTTTGTCACTAACACACGCGAACCTTCGTCACTAACACACACGCAACAAATGCTCGAAACACCCAGTTTCGGGGATCGTTGGTATTGCATATACGACAATTTAACTTTGGACGGCAGAGTAGTTTTGATCAAAAGTCCACGGAAAAAAAAACCTTCAAACTTTTATGAAAAAATGAAAAGAACTAAATTTATTCTTCTTCAAATTTCCTATCTGATGAGCCCGCATTGGAGATATTTTTGTCAAAAAATTATGAAAGCGGTCTATCTGATGGGAAATTTTAAGTCTCTTCATTTTTTTGCAAAAGTCAATGGTTCTTCAGATAAATATTTTTGTTTGAAAAAGTGCCATGATACCCATCATTATTGCAGCAAAATCCTTGCATAAATAGACTAGTTTGATTTCAAAAAAACACCAATCAGGTGCAACCAATTAGGTTGCGTGCTGCAGCTGTCCATTTTCAAAATGTAAACAAATTATTGTGTCAATTTCCATGAGGTCTACATAGCCGGCAACTTTGCAACATTCACCACATTTTGACAGCGGAACGCAGCCGTTCCATTACATTTGCAACATTGTGAAGTACCAAACACGTTTGCTTCTTCCAAATGTTGCAAAGTTGCCGTCTATGTAGACACGGCCAAACACGCAGCGTTTGCTAGAACTTTGGTCAAAAGCCACAGGTAGCAGGCATTTCTGGCAACAGTACAATTCGGACTTGACAGAGCGAAGCAAACGCGCGCTAGCATCGCGGCTACCTCTCTTACCACACCTTGTTATCAACGGTAGGGTACGATTTTTGCTCTATAGGATTTCAAATGGGAATTTTTTCAATGAGCTCTTACTCAAATATAATCATTGACTATACACATACCAGACAAATACTCGCATTGTTGAAAAAGAAGTCACTTTGAAGGATACTGACACCAGAGTGTGCTGCGTGTTAACCGGCAGAATGAAAGAGACAGAACATATTTCCCTCTCTCTTACACCAACGTATCAACACGCAGCACACTCTGGTGTCAGTATCCTTCAAAGTGACAACTTTTTCAACAATGCGAGTATTCGTCTGGTACGTGTATAGTCAATGATATAATTCAATTTCTTGAAAAAGTGTTTCCTAGATATTGATACAATGGTTCAAAATTATGTATATTTGTTTTTGTTGGCCTTGTAAATGAAGTTCTGGTGAAATGGTGACAAACTGAAAATGTTTTTTCCGTTAACACGCGTGTGCATTTCATCCTACAGTTGATAAGGTACCTCCACTTAGACCATTAAGTGAGATAGACCGCCAATGTTTACAAAATGCTGTGACCATCATCCCATACCTAATACATGGGAACAGCTGTTCATAAGGGGAATTTTCCCGTAAGCGCGCGTGTATTTGATGTTGGCCACACTCTGTAACACGGGCTCTTATGAAGCGCTAGCCGGCTATCTCTTTTAATGGTCTAAGTACCTCCAGTGCGTGTGTTTGTAGTGGTGTATGTTTTGTGTGTTACGAGAAATACCCGCTAGATATCAGTCACTCCGTTGTCAAGTCCAAATACTCAAACGGGCATGACTGAATGCTTGGGCAGCCTGTTATGCCCGTTTTGTCAGTTATTTTCAAATAAATAGCTGGCATACGGGCCACAAGCCTGTAACAACGCGTTATGTAGAAAAACGATTAGTTTTCACCTTTTTTTCTCTTCTTATGATATAGTTACATTTTATTCTTCATATTTTTCATACTTCTCCTTCTAAATTCTCTGTTTGTTCCTTTTTTTTTTTTTTTTTTTTTTTTTCACCAAACACCACATTGCAATTATAACTGACTTGGTGAAAACAAAAACCTAAAAAAAAAAAAGTTTATCTTCATCAGTCATCTCATGAACTTTTAGCTCTTTCTGTGGTGTTCTTAGACCATATAGTACATAGACCGCCGATAGCCTATGTAATTGACGTTATCAGTCGTCAGAACATAGGAGGTTGGCTGTAAGTTGGAAAGGTTTGGTATGGATGGTTCGGTGCATGCGACGTAAGGGGATGTGAACGATGCCACGCCCACTCCCATTAACGCTGTGAGACCTTACCGACTTACAGAGTCTCCTATGTTCCGACAAGCTTCTTATCATTATTAGCAGTCTATGTACTATATGGTCTAAGGTGGTGTTACTGCCCGCATTGCTCGTTTTGATGAACGGACAGGCTTGCCAGTGATGCCAGTCTGACCAAAATTCATAACAGGCAGCAGGCAGCGCGTCATTTCAAAATAATGGGTTACAGGCAAGCGGGCAGGGGTGACAGGAACAAAACGGGCACAGACACTGCCCAAAACGCTGCCCATTATTTTGAAAGCCCTAGCTAGAACGCAAGTATTCCATAGATAAATAATATGTTAATGATGGGTGTTCTTGATACACAAAAAAGAGAGTTTGTATTTTATGAAACAAGACCCCCATCATCAACATAATTATTGTCTGTCTTCAAAATATCTGCGTTTTTGCAAACAATATATGATCCTCATGAGAATTATAGCTTGTTAAAAGTTTGTTTGGATTTTGCAGGCAGACAGCTGCAGCAGTAAGGCCTGATTTTAGTCCAAATTGAACAAAATTGCTGTTGTTTGCTCAATAACCCACTACTCAGTGGAATCATTGATTTTGATATCGAATTTCAACAACTTACCTACCAGTAATCATGAAACCAGAATGGACTATAAGTCATTTTCTCTAGGCTTTTTATTGAAAATATTAATTTCATCTGAAAACTTGATACTTAAAGTTGGAGAAGCTTTTTCAAAATGACCGCTTCTGCTCCACCATCGGCAGACTGTCAGGTAATGTATTCTAGACTATTGTTAATTTCGTTAGACAGTACCTTTACGAACAAAGGATTCACTACTATCATCATTTTGATCTACGTTTAGATTCTGCAATTCAAGTTGTTATGCAAATTGAAGACTCGACATGATATTTCCAAAATAATTTATCGAAAACCCACCAACCTGGTGGCGATTTCTGCGGTTCATGGGCTAACATTTGTTGGAGAACACAACGCATTGAAAGGTGAATATTTGTAATACAGTCTGGGTTAAACCATAGTCTGTTGTTCATGAAGATGAGTGTACACCTAATTGATGATACATTATTGATTCAGTGGTTGTAACTTCAAAACTGTTCGATGAAACTCGAAACTTAAACACGAAAACGTTGGAAGATTATTTGCATCGAAACATCATATTACCAGCGTCTCCAACGCACGTAGACATCAATGCAGAACATAAATTATTGGCAGTAGCATTCATTTACAACGATGTCCCAATATTACGGATTTACGTCATAGATGATTTTTTTGCCGAGGTTTAGTAAAATTGTATCATACTTCTCGTACTAAACACGGAAACTTGAACTTTACTCTTTTTTTTTTTCAGGAGGTGAAACATTTTTCTGAAATTAGATTATCGTCTACAGAAAGAACCTTCATTACTGATTTATCTTGGAATCCCGGTATTCCAAATATATTAGCTTGTTGTGTTTCTGATGGATCATTATCAACGTACTCCATAAATTCCAATGATAGTTTTGAAATGAAAAGCCTGCCCAAAGAGTCGTGTTCGGTGTAAGATAACCCTCGTATTTTGTTCTGTATTCTGTCACGAGAAACTAATGAGAAATTCTCGTTACAGCTGTGTTTGTTGGAGTCCGAAAGGAAAACAGCTTGTTATAGGCAACTCTGATGGTTACCTTACTCAATATTTACCAGAATTGAAAGCTGTAAGAAATATACCGCCTCCGAGTGGACTATTCCCGAAAACTTGTACCCTGTGCAGCATCAAGTGGATATCAAATTTTCAATTCATTGGAGTTTACAAGACCCCAGAACAAAGTTTTACGGACGATGAAGAGATCAAGTCATGTTAGTTGAACTATCCTAGAGTGCGTTTTATAACTGAAGGTTATGTAAAAGAATTCTCGTTTAAGGTGTCGTTGTTGTGAATGCGCCGAAAAATGGACCTGTACTATATGTCAATTACGACGACGTGTGTTTTAGCGGAGGTACAGATCGTCCCGTACAATTCTATTTCAGCCATATTTCAGCTTGGTAGGATTATTACTTGGAAAGAAAAGACTCAAACCTTACTGACTAGATATGTTTGGTTGTATTATTGCTGAACTTTTTCTTCTTTAGGAATTTGATTTTTGTTTCATCGTCAAATTCGTTGGAGGTTGCTGTTTTGAGCCTTAGTCAGGATAATCAGACCTGGGTTGTATGGAATTTAGAGCCTGAAGTATATAGGCTCACGCTCCCTTTCCTGAAGAGTGGCGAAGCGTTTCCAGTCGGTGTCGCCATTGATTACACTGTATCCATTCAGACTTCGATTGGTAAATCTTTTTCTCATATTGACCAATTATAAATTGAGAAATACTCTTAATCTCCTGAACATTGTTTCCTAGACGACAAGGTGATATCGATGCCTACACTGTACGTGATGACTTGTGAAGGATTATTGTGTGTGTACTTGATCAATTTTCTCAACCCAGGAGCTCCAGATATTTGTACTCCAGCTGCTACGTTACCTCCTCTACAATATTTCTCTTTAGAAAGTATTCACAATGCAGAAGCAGAGCAAATTCAATCTGATGTGATCGGATCTTCTCACAGTTTTGGTTCGGGAAATTCAAAGTGAGCCGTTATGGCATGAATTTTCTTCTAGGTTTTGTGCTCGATCATTCTTTATTTAGCGCTCTTCTGGCTATTCCTTTTCTAGAGAAATCACTCACATCGGTCAATCTACCTCGCAATTACAAGAAGCCACTACTTCCATGGACGCGTCTTTTAAAACAGGTACGCATTAAACGTCAAATAATGGTGATCACAGCCTTCATCCCCGTTTACAGAATATGAACAGTTTTGAATATCTAATAAAATTTTGCTCAACAAACTAAGATCTGTGTTCAATTTTGAAATTTTACTTGTAGAAATATTGGTTCCTGAATTAAGGAATGACAAAGCAGTGCAACCAGCAATTCCTCACGATCGGATCGTACATGGTGATCATTTACTGACGTTGAAATCAAGTATGCCGAATACTCCGTATTCGTTATCGAACTTGAACGAAGGTAAATTCATATAGGTCGTTGAAAACAAGCGTAATCATGACTTTCTACACTTCTACAGAGAAAACAATTACTTGAGAGGACGGATAAATACTTCATTATGTTGAATTTCACGGCACTGCCGTCAAAAAAACAAATAGTACGAGAGTACCTGACGTTTTGTCGGCAACGACCTAAATCCTCAGAGGTAAACTAAACAAAAAAAAAAAAAAAAAAGGAAACACGAAATACAGTTGCCAAAACTTGATGATACAAAAAAGTTCGACAAAACCTGAAAATTACACATCGTGACTTAGCCTGCTTAAGATCGGTGAGTAGGTACTATTGGTTTTGTTAGAATCAGTCTTAAAATTAACACATTTACTATTTTTTGGAAATTTCGATGGCTTCTCTTATTTTCCTCTTTGTGGTATTCTTCTTTCAGCATAAGGTCGAAGCATTTTTGAAATTGAAAGTGTGCTACTTCTTAGATACATGCTCGCAAAAGGGCATGACTTTCTTTTTTATGTTTAACATCGGATTTGTGCTGACTTAATCTACTTCTAAAACGTTTCTAATTTCTCCTATGTAATGGTTATCCCAATTCGAGTTTTTCGTGTTTTCTTTTTTCTTTATTATTAGTTTACCTGTGATGATGTGGGTCGTTGCCGACGAAACGTCAGGTCCTTTCGCGCTATTCGTTTTTTTTTTGGACGGCAGGGTCGTGAAATTCAACTTAATGGAATTCTACCTTAACGGAAATCGTTTACGAGCAATATACGAGGTTTTACAATGGACTTATGTTCCCGTGAATGCACATGGGTACATCATCACGCGTAGAACGACGTCGATATCTGCACAAATTGTTCTACTATAATTATTATTGATGCCAACGAACAATAACTATTTCACTTGAATTTATCGATCTTGATGTCGAGCTCTGTCATCCAGAATAGTAATTTTCGGCCGATCTTACTGATATGTTCTTTAAGTATAGTTGTTCGTTCTTTTACATATTGTTTTGTTGGAGCTTCGGAAGAATACTTCAATGTTTTTTTTTTTTTTTTCACTCTTGTTTCCTGTTTCATTGGAAATTTAAACACTGTATAAATTGTAGACATTATCGTGAAATTTTTTTGTTACCATTTTAGCGGTTGGTGTGATGAAAAAAACTGAGTCATCAAGACTGCGCCTGGAAATGGTGAAGAAATTGAAAAAACGTGCGTCCGTTTTTGAAAACGATATTCAAGAAATTAAGTATTTGGTCAATAAAATAAATGTGAGTGAGTAATGATCTGTTCGCCATTTTTCTTATTAAATGAATTTACTGTAGTGATTTATTTTAGGGGTGTTCTGAAGGAGCTGACAATCGAATCTTTGTGCAATTCGCGAGCTTGAATAGAAACGCTGAGAAATTGGCGGCCGTAAACCTAGGTCTGCGAAATGACGTCGATCTAATAAGAATATCCATCATTGAAGTGTTCTCTTGTGTGCAAGATATCAAATCAAAGCTATTTCAATTTGTAAATCCGGGGTAAGTTTTGAATTTGAAAAATTTCAGAGAAATTTATCAATTGCAACGTCATCCGAAATGAAATCTAAACGTCTAAAAAAATATATGAGCGGTCAGATTTTTTGCGATGAAGAAATTATACTATTTTGTTTTACAAAAAAATTGTAAATCAAGTAATACGAATGTTCTCGTCAACGTTGCAAACCATAATTAACGAATAAATTTCGAGAAAATTTTTCCAGAAAAAATATTCAATTTTAATTAGCTACTGAGCGACCGGTTTCGGGCTATTGACAATCATTTTTACTCATGCTCGAGTGTGTCATTTTACTACGTACTTCATTCTATTTCGACGACTGATGATGGTCAACAGGCCGAAACCGGGCGCTTGGTAGCAAAAAATTGAATGCCTCTTCCCGAAGAATTTTCCTAAAATTGATTTTTTATTTTTTGAGTCAAATACAATTCAGAGTGCCCTACCAGTACTTTTCTTCTATATTCTACCCGCTCGACACCACACACCAGCAAAACTACTACGGTATTCATCTTTTATATAAACATTCTCCTCATTGATTTCGATCTACCGATTATCCGGTAGTATGCCTGATGAGGCAAACTGAATGTTCAATCGTTGTTTGGAGAACTATTCGCCTAAGGACCGCAAAAGAGTCGCTCACTATCTTCATTGTGGCGTGGCGGTCGTTTATAGAACTGACCGAAAACAGGATGATTTCAGAAAATCTGTTTTCATGTGATTAGATTTGGTCATTGTATCTTATATTATATTATAGTACTGTACTACTGAAAAATGTTTGAAAAAACTATTACAACCAATACTCTTAATTCAATATTAATAAAGATACAGCTTTATGGAATAACATCTTGAGTCTTATGGCCGGGAATATCAACCTAATCCTGATTTTGCGAACGACACTTGCGCCACTACAGACCGGTCCATACGCGAATTCGTAGTGCCGATCGATATTATTTTATTACATATTGATAGTGTTTCCATGTTGTCCGTTTGGAAAGATGGCGCGCTAGATGTTGGGAGAACATATGAACACCATTGGGGCTACAAGGTTATTATCTCAGCTTTCTTTGACCGCGATGCAGAAAATTTCTTCATTATTGTTTCAAATCGAATCAGAAAAAATTTTCAGAAAAGACGTACGTACTTTGTTAAAGGTTTTTAGAATTTCAGATGCAGTCAAGATTCAGACTATTCTTGGGAAAACAGTCACGAAATAGTTTTTCCAAAGTTTTTTAACTGAAGCTACTTTTGCAAAATTTGTCACGATTTTCGTCACGCCTGATGACGTCATCAGTGATCTTGACTCATTTGAGGGATTTGAAATGTTTTGACTTTCCCTAATTTCGTATACGAGGCTCCGATTTTGAATGTTGTTACTCTCATTATACTAGGCCTAACATTTAATATAATATTAGGATACTGGGCCTGTATTAGGTTTTTGAACTCTTAGCTAGTTCTATATTACTTACGCCTTTATTAGGCCTATCGTATTTTGTCTGGAATTATCGTAAGGTAAATCGTAACGAAAAATTTTTGCGGTCTTCTGATGTGTCATCAACACCCTTGGTTTATTTCGGGGATTGGAAGAAATTTCAGTTTCCTACGCCCAGAATTGTTCTTTCTCCTTTAATATACTACGCCCAACATGGAGTATACTGTAGGCTGTACTCGGCCTGACATACAATAATTATACATAGTCTAGGGACTTCATATACCGTACATTTGGCTAACTAGATCCTCCTTCTCCCTTAAATCGTCACGGTTTATTGTTACGGTTGATGACGTCATCAGTGACTTTGACCTATTTATGGTGTTCGGTATTTCGTAGAGACATAGGTGGTACCTAGCCGCGGCAGGTAGGTGCCATGACTCGAAGAACTGAACTGAACTGAACAGTACGATTCGAGCATCAGTTCAACGCCGAAAAAGTATAAACATCAAATTGTCGTCGAAAATACGTACGTATAGTGTAGTGCAAACATGCCAAATTAGCGAAAATGGAATAAAATCGACGGCAATCGCGGGTAATGAGATCACCAAAACATGCAACAAGGCGAATGCGTTGACCAGGGCTTATAGCTGACCGCATTTAAGGAAGACCAGCGAGATGACACGGTCATTCGAAGATTTCCTGAAAGAAAAATCCGCGTCGCGTCGCGTCGTCTTTGTGTCATGACTATAGTCATTAAGTAATTGAGTAATTAACGTAACGTTCGTAAGTTGACCTAACCTACAGCTACTGGAAGGTTCATATACTGAGCTTGAGGAATATTGATGAAGGCAGATCATATATGATGTCATTATGATCTCGACACGACTCAATATGATCGATATAATCGATGTGTCGGAGCCACTTGGCGTAATTCAGCATTAATTCTAGAAACACCCCAGTGCGGTCGGATTCTATAATCATAATGAAGACTTGTCGCGGGATCCGTTTACTTTTTTGCTTCTAGTCATCATGAAACGTGAATTTAGCATTAGTCAAATGAGTACCTACGTAACGAGAACATTGCATTGCGTGGAAAGATTAAATCTGGTCATTTTATGAAGTGGTGCTAGTCGAATGGAAAATTTAAAATTGAATATGATTCGAATCTCTGTTCTTTTGGAAAATTCATCTTTAATGAGAACTCCTCGTAGAATACTGTATACAAAGTGTTCTTTTCGTTGAAGACAGCGTTTCGAAAGAATTATCAGATACGTATTTTGACATGTTTCATGTCTTTGCTCTGACCCTACCCTCATTTGAAAATTTGCGTGCGCGTAACGTGTAATGTGTAACGCGTAATGCGTGCGTGCAGATGACCTTGGGACTTATGATTTTTTCGGTCTATCAGTTACTCTCTGAGCCCTACCTTTATTTGAAATTTGCGTGCGCGTAACGTGTAACGCGTAACGTGTAATGCGTGCGTGCAGATGACCAAAAAAATCTGCGAGTACCATCCCTTTTGATACTATTTGTAGTATAATGGACTTGAAAAAATTTTTGATGAGGTTAGGTTGGGTTAGGTTTTTAGCAAAATACTCTGAAGTAGACTTATACTGGATCGAGTCCCAGAAAGCAGTCAACCTAAAATACTCTAAAGTAGACTTATACTAGACCAATAAGAAGCGGGACGAACGACCGGAGCGAGTGAGGCCCTCTAAATCTCATCAGTCCGAAATATACTAAAGTAGACTTATAGTAGACCCAGATGGGGGCGAACAATTGGAGCATGCTTCCTTATAGAAGACATGAAACATGATCTTTATTAATTTGGCTACGCCAGAAAATATTTTCTATTTTCCTGTAGGTACGTATTCTGACAGGGAGAACTACTTTGACAACGATTGTTACGCAGTAAGCCTCTTCTGAAAAAGCGTATCGCTTGGTTGGTTTCGTACTGGGTTGTGGACGGTTTCGCAATGACATTTCGAGAAATCCCGGTTACGAGTAGTTTTTTGTTTTTACCACAGCTTTTCTCACGGATACGAAAAAATTCGTGACTAGACAACAACTTACTGTGATACGCTCGGAATGTATATATTTTAATAAAAACAGATAGGTAGGTAAGAACATCAGTTGACTCGTTTTCAAGATACCAGTGCCTGACTAAATAAATGTGAATATCAAGTGAAATGACCGGACACGTGATCAGTGATCAGTGATCACATACCGTTGAGATCGGCCAAAAATAACATAAACAGGTTACCTACGAAATGATCGACGCATCGGTCAGATAAGTGAAAAATATTCATTACAGCATCTGACTACATTTCGCGTCGTGAAATGATCGATTTTTCAAATGATTATAATTATAGCCTGTATTCTGTTCGTCGACCTGAGAATGACGCTTGGGCGTCGAAATGTTGTCAAAAATTTTTCGTATTAATCAGGCCTGAGATTAGAAATACCTGATAATTTTTTGCCCTGGCCCGCATTTAGACGTCCCAAATATTTGGCTTAGCCCAGCCTGGCCTGAGCAAGGCTTCAAACTCAAGCTTGGTATTGATAAAGTGGCGCCTAGTGCCTTTTTCATTTCGTAATAATAAAATCTGTTTCAAGGAAAATTGGAAAGATGGAAAAGAAAATCATTTGAATGTACGAAACAATTGGATTTGTTCTTCTTTTATTATTCGGGGGGAGGGGGGGGGAGAGGAGAAAGAGAGATTTTAAAATTAGAAAATTTATAAAAAAAAAAAAAAAAAAAATTATACCTAAGGAAATGTGAGAGAAATTTCTGCTGCGGCTTCAAAGCTGAATTTCAAATACATATATGACGCTAAATTCAGGCTTTCCATTCTATTGTTTCAGGTATCAGTCACTGGCCGGAATCAAAGATATTGATCCTGTTAATTCAAAAAATATGAAAAGTATTCAGAGTACCATCCATTATTTGCAAACACAAGTTGAAAAAGCAAACAAACAACTTGATGATATGTGGTTCCAATTCATACAAAATCCAACAATGTAAGTTTTATTACTGCACATTAATTTTGTCTCGTGTTTTATGTTCCAACGATGTGAAGAATGTGCAACAATTTTTCACTATTGGACCGTACAATGAAATAGTTTCTCTGTTCTTTACGTTAAAGATTGGCTTACTAAAAGCGCCCGCGGTAATTTATTTATTTCATTATACGCGCTCTAACGATTAAATTATCATAATGTATCGTTATTCGTTGATAATGTGTCGTAGATTGAAACTACGTACGTATTTGTGTGGCAATATTAATTAAGTATTTGTTTTTCTTCTGCAGTGCTATTACCAAAGTACCAATACTTGAGAATGTGTATGAAACAATGGTGAAACAGCAAAAAATTTTAGGTTTTCTAAAACTACAAGCCGAAAAGCTAGAAAAACGCTTCAATAGTATCGTTCACCGTTTAAGAAGGAATTGTTTGATACAAGATTTGAAACTACCAGCTAATTTGCCATGGTCAAAAGATAGAATGATGAACGAGTAATTATTATCCATCCATTTATTCATTTATTATCATTTCATTACTATTATACAGGGTGCGCCAAAAAGATGTTACTCGTAACAGTTGAACGAAAAACTCCGGGAGGACTCCGCGACAATTTTGTGGAGTTCCCCGGTTGACTGTTAACATCTTTTTGGCGCACCCTATATAAGTACCAAAAACGTAGCCAAAATTCTGAAATGAGAGGGGATGAACATTTTGTTTATTTATTATTATTATTATTATTATTATTTTATTATTTTTTTTTTTTTCTCAAATTTACAGTAAATTTTATCGCGTGAGATTATTTTGATACACTATAAAGCCGTGTTGCGGGGCGAGAGAAGGGTGTACATTTTCCTAATTCCTTTTGGCTAGGCATTTGTACTTACTCTATTTTAAAAAGAAATATCACATAGTTCTTATATTTTCACTGTCATCCACTAGGAATTTACCACTGGATGAATTGACCAAAAAGACTTTGAACATACGTGCGCTTGCAGATGGCCAACCAGATCCAAAACAATTAGCTCTACAATATTCGTTCGAGCACGCAAAACGCTTTCACCTGAGTTTTTGTAAAGAAGCAAGATTACAAGAGTTACACAGCACTAATAGTATTACCCACATTCAGTCCAATCGTCTACAAAGATTAAAGAAGAAATCTTTAATAGTACTTTCCAAAAAAATGTGTAAGCAAGATACCAATCATGTTGTGGAAAAAGAGAAAATGACTCAAAGTATTGACAGAGACGTGGTTTCACCTTTTGATTTGGATGAACAATTGATCTCAACGAAGAGTGATAAACTAATCTCTTCTACGCCGTTGAAATGTAAAGAGGTTTTGCATTACCCTCTGGAAAACATACCATCTAGAGAAGCAACCTCGTTCATTAGTTCAGTTACAAACATCACTGCTGAACAGAATCAATCATTGACTCCGAGAATGATTGCAACAATATCGAAACTAGACAAAGTAGAACCTTTATCTCAAGATTTTGTTTCAAAAAATCGAGAATCGACTGTCATAACCACTGACCAATCAAAAATGTTGGTTGCACAAATTCCAGCTGCAAGATCGGCGCCGCCGCTTTTATCCACCCCATCATCCTTTACTGGAAAACATCTGGATGAGGAGACGAAGAGTGAAATTAGTACTACCTCCATTTTTTCCAATTTTTCATTGCCGCAGCCCTCTTCAAGAATGGCTATTGTCGCTGAAACGGAGACAACAACCACTCTGGCTTCACCAATGCCAACTATGTCCCCAAAAAATGATGTAGCTGATTTGACAAGATCAATTTTTCAAGATCCACTTCTTTCTAGTTGTGCTGCTAGTGGTAGTAGTAGTTCATTATCGGTCTCTCAATTTACTGCCGCTTCAACAGTTGCCAGTGACTGCAGCGGCGTCAAGGTATCAACAATGATTAATCCTATGTTTTCGTTTGCACAGCAAAAAAGTGAAACAGGCCATTCTATGAGAACACCTTCTTCACCGTCACCTGCAGCTGCTAACCTGACCACAAGTTCCATCTTTTCAGGTAAACCATTAACAACAACAATGAAGTCAAAAAGTGTACTGTCGCCAGTTGGAGCCCCACTTGATTTGCCTGCGCCAAATTCAGTTACAAGCGGGCAAATTTTGAATAAAACATTCTCTTCTGATGCATCAAAATTTGTATCATTCTCTGAAAATTCATTTCCGCGGGCTATCTCAAGTGCAGTTCCTGTTACAACAGTGGTCTCTGAATCAACATCTCCTTCTACCACCTCAGCAAAAATATCAAGCGCACCAATTGCTTCATCGCCGCCTATTTTTGAGAATACATCTCTGTTCGGGGATAAATTGGCCCCCACAACTAATAATGTGATAAATTCACTGAATTTTGGTTCCATGCTGTCCAGTTCATTGTTCTCTAAAAAGAAAAATGATGAACAACTCGGTCTAACAACGCCAGCCAATACTGCCACAAAAGAGAGCGCCTTCACTACATTTAGCTTTGCTGGTGAACCACTTTCGAACGTCTCCAGTTCATTGACAATCACAGAGGTGACGAACTGTGACAAAAAAGAATCAGACGGAGAAAATGTCGTCAGTAAAACTGATGGAGGAACCCAGAGGGAATTTTTCAACTTTGCTACTCCATCATTATCTTTTCTATCATCAACTTCATCAGCCAACCTTGCAGCTGCGGCGGACTTTGGTACAACGACCAACTCAATCATTAGTGTCACATCAGCTACGATCTCATCATTTGTTTGCAGCGCTGCAATTACTAATAATACTGTGGCCAGTAGTACCACGAATTCATCACCAATGACAACTACTGTAACAATACCTACCGTTACTACACCGCCAAAAAGCTCGAGTGAAACTAATACATTTAATAAAAGCAGCTCTTTTTTTGGTGATTTGAGACTCGGAACTCCGGCGTCTGTAACGACAGATAGAACGAACACGAGCGCGGTTTCAATATTTGGCAAAGCACCTCTCGCATCTGTCTCGTCAGTACCGTCTTTATTTGGTGACGGGACGAGCGTGTTTCCTCAGACTACAAATATTACTGCTACGGCAGTAGATACAGCAGTATCCCAGTCTGGATTGGTATTTCAATCGGAAAATGCCACAAGTCAGCTTTTTGGACAGGGTGCTGCTTCAAAAAATAAGAATTTATTCACCGAAGTAACTTCAGCTGGTAACTTTCAAAATTCATCGGGTTCAATTTTTTCCAGTGGAAGCTCAGTCTTTGCAAACAATGCTAGTTTTGAAACTAGACCATCGACGCAAGCTAGCACGTGAGTTAAAGAATTTACATCATTTCAATTTGTTGTTAAAAGATGTTAACTCATTTTATTGTTTCTCTCCGCTTGCTGTAGATTTGGTTCTACTTCTGGAGCATCAGTATTTGGATCTAATTTGAGTACTTCATTTTCAAGTAAGTACCTAAGCAACATAAACATAATACATAATTATACGTCATGCGTCGTCATGTTCCTCCTACCTATACAGTGCTGTATTCTTTATCTTGCACGAGAACTTCACTTAGGTACCGTATTTTTCAGGCAACACGCACTGTTTTGTTTTGATTTCCTAGGTACTGTAGTTGGTTTGATGTGCTGAAGATACTGTATTTAAAATGATTAATGTTGTCGGAGTAATAGTGCTTTAGTTTGCTTTTGTGAGGAAAAATTCTGTTTGAAAAATAATACTTATTCAAAATGGATCATCCTCCTTTTTTTTTTTTTTTTTTTTTTTCATAATTCTCCACTGCACTGCAGATTACTCGTCTGACTGAAAAAAAGAAAAACTTTGAAGGAAAATTTCACTCAAGATTGAATAATAGGCTAATGTTGAATCTACCGAGGATTGAAAATTTCATTTTATCGACGTTTCAATTGAAACCCCACCAAGTACCTATCCTAATCAAGAAGTATAGCAAAAAGGAACGCACAGAGGACCCATTCAAGTAGTAAACAGATGAGATAAATAAATCAAACATGTCTCTTGACAAGCGTCAAATAATGTAAATTTAAATTACCGCAAACAGTTTTGAAATTTACTTACTTTTCTTTTCTGTGACTCATATTTTCAATCACTCTTCAAATTTTTTTTTTTTTTTGTTTTATTTTTTATTTTTTTTCTTCTCCGACTTCTTGCTAGAAAAATGAGGTTTTACACGCGTAACAAGACAAATAGGAGGAGAGCAGTATAAATTTTCTCGTCTGTACAACTATAGCCATTTTCCCAAATCCTATATCTTGAGAAAATTTTAACATGTTTCATAATTATTATGTTTGCTAATTCGGGAATTCTCCAGTTGCCCCCTTTCCCTCTTCTCCATTGATGGACTTGGAAAATTTTCGACTGGTACTCGTGACTCAAATCGAAATTTTTCGGCGAGTCTCATAGGCCACAATACCGTATGGTTAGTTGTCCTCACGCTGAACGACCTCCCGCCCCGATCTCGCCGACGTAGGTAGCAAGGCAGGGCAGTCTCTCTACAACGGAGCAAGTACACGCCGCGCCACTCTTTCAAAGCAGTGAGTTCGAAACGTTACGAGCTTTGCAAATTTAGGCAACTCTTCCGTTACAATGTCTCGTAAAATTATAGAAACCACTATTCGTAAGTTGATGTATGTCAAGTTGCGGGTCGGATACTAGCCAGGATTGCAAGAAAGTGACATCCGCTGGGAATGTACTCCCCGAGTCGTGACATTACGCATTACACATCCATTAAATCTAGTCCAGTTTGTACATGGGCTGGGCCAGCCACTTCCATGTCTTTAATGAACGTGGAGAATCTTTCCGACGCGACGGATGTGCAAAAACTTCAGCTTCTTTCCGATAATCGTCCATTGCTGGCGCTGAAATTTGACATGTTGTTTTTCTGAGTTTTATGACGTGCGTGTCCTTCTTACTCCCGTTCCTCATCATTTGGCTTGTATTGCTACTCAACATGGCAGTATTTTTGCGCAAATTTCTCTGTGTAGATACTCAACTGTATAATATGTAGGTATATTACGAGTACACAATGTTGAACAAAATTTCCAGTCGTCATCTTTGTGAACAAACTTAAATGTCATCAGAGGATGAGTAACTCAAAGAAGGTACCTCAATGGTTAGTAATTTCAAGATCCAGTATAGTAAAGGCGTTACACACTCGAGAATCCATTATTCGAACGTTTTAGGGGTAGCAGCAGCGAGAATTTGCTTTCAAAAATGCAATCTTGGGTCCCAGGAACAACATATCCCCTATCCCCTTGAGGAAAAGTTTTTACGCCTCATTTTTGCTCCCGCTCCCGCTCCTCGAATTCGGTTTTTGGGATTCATCACGATGAATAAGGGAGGGGGAAGAGGGGGGGAGGGGGGTTGCAGAGAAGACATTCCTCATTCCTCGTCAAATTTCCTACCAAATCGACTATTTTTCTCAGCCAAGTTATGTACCATAATGTAGGTACCGAAAATTGACCAATTTGCCCAGATTTTCCAAATGAATGATTAAAAATCCAGCCTTTATTAAGCTTCCTAGGGTTATCTAGGTTTTTTTTTTTTTTTTTTTTCGGAATCAGCGTTGAATTTCACTTTTAAATCAAGTAAAATTTACAAGTTAAAAAAATCAGCTTTAATTTTTGAGAATTTTGGCAAATTTGTCGTATTTTTTTGGTTTATTTTGGTCCATAATTCGGCTCAAAAAAGTTTTAGAAAATTGAATAGGGGCGCAAATTGAAGGTAAAATGGAAGTACAGTACAAATTTCGTAGATTTGAAAAACTTGTCTAACGTTTCGCGTTTTTGCGCCATAGTGGATTTAGCGCAGGGGAATATTAAACTGCACGAAAAATAAAGGCTTTTGAATGAAAAATAGTAGCACGAAAGAATTGTCCAAATTAACGAAATAAGGAGTGGTGTCAACGAATTCAACCATTTCCCCAAAAAAGAAAAAAAAATACACAAAATTTTTGTAACGTGCTCGCCAAAAAAAAAAAAAAAAAAAAAATTATTTGATGTAGTCTTAACGCGTAATCGACGCTGTGAGCTTATCGTTTATTACGTATTCGTTAACTCTTGTCCAGATACTCTGTACTGGTACGAATATGATTCTTATTCCTTTCCTTACATCGACTTGATTATCGACTCCCTCTTTGTCCTAATTTTCTTCACACATTTCAGCCCATACCCCCCTTTCCTGAAAAGTTTGCTGTGTAAGCATACGGCGGGGATGAGCATTTGATTGAAATTGCTCACAGCGCCGCCTGAGGCCAAACGGATACTCCTTGGCCAGAAAAGAAAACGTGGCAGACCGAGTAAAGCGAAGAGAGCCCCCATCTTACAGTAGGCCCGGAATTTATATTTTGTAACTTATTTCATAATTATTGTGAAGCTCAACAAGCGCGGAGTAAAATTTCATTTTTTCCAAATTTTAGTAATAATAATAGGCCCACGCCGAAAAAATTATTTCTAAATTCATTTTTTCAAAATACATTTTTTATTCATTGTTTCTTTTGAATTTTTTTAATTTTTCGGGAAAACATTTAACTTATTCGTGATTTTTTTGATTTTCCGTTCGATGCACTTCTTTTATGTCCATGCACCATTTATTATGTTCACTTTTTTTTTTTTTTTTTTTTTTTTTTTTTCGTGAAATGATTCTTAACCGCTTGAAGTATTTGTTTTTTCGTCATTTCTGACTTTTTATTTCGTGCGAAAAAATCCCACCCTTTAGCGTAAACTCCCAGTTAACTGTGGTACGGTAACATATTTTCTGGTCCACCCGTACGGCTTTTGTGTTGTGGAATGGACTTTATGTATGTAAAGGAGCATACCGACAAACTTTGACACTGCATCAACATTATAACGCTTTGCTCTATTAAAGAAGAAAAATGTTAAATATACTGTATACCTTATTACGCGCCAAAAAAAAGTCCTCTTACCCACCAGCCATGGATGGACCAGCTGAAGAAAGCGACAGAGCTCCAAAATAATGAAATAACTAACGACAAATACATTACGACATCTGATGAAATAAAATTGCACGGCAGAAAAAAACAGAACACCCTCATTAACATCGATAAATAAATTGTAGGGCATCTGGAACTGATAATCGTTCTACAAGATACTGGTGCAGACGGTTCTTCTATTTATTATCCACCCTCGACGACCGACCTCAGCAACGCCTGTTACATTACCCATGCTGAAAACTGCACAGAGGAAGAAGGGAGTTGAAGTTCTTTCGATGCCCTCGAGTATATTGCAATTGTACTCATATAAGTTGGACGTCCGAGCAGAATTATCATTGCATGACTGGGAATGACTGAAGACTCGAAAAAGTTCACTGGTGTGTGTGTGTGTGTGTGTGTGTGAATTTTGTGATCATTTGTGTGTTTTCTATCCTACCAGGTTCGTACTTGTTCTACAAACCACAGAGCCATTTGCGATCGCTTTTAACCGACTTTTCTCGTTGAAGAAAGAACTAGAAAGGTATGACAATGGGAAGGGAGACGAGAGAAAGTAGAATAAACTAAACTATCCAATTTTCATTTTCTACATTTCATTTTCCTGCGACGCAGTCCGAAATTTCAAAAATAATATTTTTATAATACATGCAGCGAAAGTGCCGCGTATTGTGTTAGTTTTTTGAAGCGAAACTCGCCGTTATCAGCAGAACCGTGGCGAAAATGTTTTTTCCGTGGCGAAAGTGTTTTACCCGTAGCGAAAATCGCGTCAGTGGTGCCATTTAAACAATAATTGAACATTAAAACTGTAACAATTTCTACTTTTGAGAGTCTAATTTTGCTTCATGTATTATAAAAAGTACTGTTTGTAATTCGTGTCGAAAAACAATATTGTAACTTGCTCACTATCCGCACTCGCTTTGCTCGTGCGGCTACACTTCGCTCGTTCCAATATTGCTTGTTTTCGCCACTCGATACAAAATGTACTATTTTATGATCGTTTTTTTAGCCTCTAGTTTCGGTCTACATAATAATTACGGTATATCATTCAACTACGGTACTACTCTAGTTTCTATGACTCTATCGTTCTACCATTAATTGAATAAATGATTGATCACGTGCAGCATATCTTCCTGTCTTCTCTCATTCTTCTTTTTCGACTAGATTTAATTGTAGAAATCATGGACTGATTTGTTTGTGTATACAGGCAGTGGTTTCAGTTCGCCTTCTCCGTTCTCTGGTAATCTGCAGGAACAGCAACCAAGTGGCTTCGGTTCTCCGCCAACGTTTTCAAGTAGTAATTTACTTTAGATCATAGTGAAAAATAAAATACTGTAGATTTCAAGTTGAAAAAGTTGATGTGATTGCGTTTACTTTTGCAGGTATCTTCAATAAACCCGGCTCAGGATTTTCCGCATTTGGTAGTGCTCCTACATTTGGTGGTTCTCCAGCTTTCGGCATAAGTCCGTCCAAAGTTTTTGGACAAACACCAGCAAATATTGGTAATTTTTTCTCTCTGGTTGGTACATGTAGGTACCTACTGTTATTGATTTAAGAAGATAATTACATGTATCACTACGTACGTATGTGTGAGAAATCAGCAGCTCTTCTATCGATTTTACGCATTCGGCAGCACTTGCACAAATGCGGCGTAAGACGGTTACGTATCAATTTGCGAATGAAATACGGAGCGTCTTCTTTATCTATTCCCTGGGCGGGCACAAAGACATGAAATATTGTACGTCTTACAATTGATTTCTCTTTATTAGAATACATATTTAATTTTATTTGAATGAAAGAGAGTGAAGATGGCTCTAAGGAAGATAGATGATTGCCCGCGGGATAGGTCATCCAGAAGTTCGTGAGTGTTGTCACAAAAACAAAAATAATATTTGTTTTAAGACGTCATGCGTAAAAATAAGAAGTCGGAATTCAGAGATTGACAGCGTGTTTTGGAAAAAGCTGAAGGATTTCGCTCACATTAGTTTTTCCGTTGTTGCGCACGCGCTCGTCAACCGCGGATCTTTTTCTATTTTTTCTTTCATCATCGTATTTCGCTTCTCTCAGAGCACCTAGAGCCTTGATTTTATTTTTCCGTTTTTATTTTAAATTCGTCTTTAAACTAAGAGTGACAATGGCTGGTCAGTAATGTAATTTCAAGCAAATTTAATTGAAAAATTACACAAATTTATCTACGTACTAGCGGTTGGCGGCACGCCTCCGGAGCACCTGACCGCCAGCCTTGTGTTGAGTAGATATCTGTATTAATTTGTTGCTATTTGGATTTTAAAGTATCTTGCGACTCAAGAGGTCGAGTGTGCTTTGCTCGCTCTGTACATCTTATCTTTTAAAAAATTCAGCTTTTTTGATTTTGTAATGGAGAGGCAGAAATAGTAGTACTCTGGTAGGCCTAACAGAGGGCGCTATTTCGATCATAGTAGTAGAAGATTTAACACGCAACGCAATAGACTAAATCGCCGTGACACTGATAACAGGAATCGAATGCTTCGCAATGACTTACCCCAACTTACTCGTAGGATCAAAACAAAAGAAATGCTCCATAAGAAATTCGCATCAGGCCACTACTGTGGACGCGCTAGTGTCGTGGACAAAAAGGTGATCACATGAAAAGAAAAGTTACATAAGAGCGTATGTTATTTCAACTCGCTGTATCTCTGTTGATACTGAAAAAAAGTACTGCTTGTAATGAATGACCTTTCTTGACTCTTTTGACTCGTTGAATAGTATGAAACTTGTAAAAAAAAAAATGTCATAAATCATATGAAACATCACCTTTTCGTCCAGCTTTCACAAATGGCCGCTATAGTAAATGTAGAGGGTGACTCTTTTGGGGCCGGACGCGAATACACGGGAGCGTTTCGATCTTACGTTCAGATTTGAAAACAAGAAATAATTCAACAACCGCAGGTACATTTTCAAAGACATGAGAACTTCCCGATTCTGAATATACACACGTGATAGTTATCTTCAGAGACCGGATTTCGGGGCATTTGGCACTTTTTTTCCAAGGAGGGCGGGAAGGTGTTTTCCTAATATAAGCGCGAATCATGGTGAGAGGGGGCGGGGAAAAAAATTTTATTTTGCCGAAAAGTGCCGAAAATAAGAAAAATGCCGAAAACAGGGATAAAAGCCGAACAAGGTCGAAAATGAGCAATTTGTGGAATATTGTCTAATATCACGGAATTTTGAGCGAAAAATTGGTGAATTTTGCCTAAAATTGGGCAGTGTTGGTGGAAAAATAATGGAGCTCAATTTAGAACAGATCAGAAAAATTAAAAATTTTGATTGAAAAATTGTTAGGATATCTGTATTGATGAGTTTTATCCCTAGAATATTCTGGTCAAAAATCACACAATTTTGGTCCGAAATTGAATAATTCTGGTCGTGAGTTTGTAATAACTCTAAAAACGCGCGTTTTTCGAAATTTTTTTTTAAATGCCGAAAAATGCCAAAAATGCAACATTAAAGTGCCAAAATTTTTCATTTTTAATGCCAAAAAGTCCGGTCTCTGGTTATCTTATTTCCAGTTTATTAATTTGAGCGTATGATCGAAATGATTCCCGTGTATTCTTATGGGAATCGATAGCCTCTTTTGATCCGATACAGTATACTATCGCATTCTTTCAATTCCTGTAATCAGTAAATGTTTGTGAATGACGTCACGGTGATTTAGTCTATGGAAACAGCGCGCTATGTTACTCCTGCAATGGAACCTTTGAAAACGACGATTTCTGCCTCAATGTCTAGGTTGAGAACGAAAGAGACTGCGGATTCACTCGAATTTTTTGTTCTCTTTCTCTCTCCCTCTCTCTCTCTCTCTCTCTCTCTCTCTCAAGCGTTTGAAAATTTAGAACACCGCGTACAGTAAGTAAAAGTTTTACTATTACTACGTTGATAATCCTCGTTTTTTTTTTTTTTTCAATTTTTTCCAATTTTTTTGCCTATTTCTTCATCCCGAGGGAGCTGAACCGTCGAAATTCATTTAAATGCTTTACTCGAATAGTGAAAAATTTTCCAAAACAAATTCCATCTTGGTAGGTGAATGCGTTCAAAAGTTATGAAATATTTGTACAAACATACACATCACCCATATAATGAACAAAGACAGAAAAATATTTTACTTATATTATTCAAGATTTCAAAACTTCCGTTAAGGTTAAGAAAATAGAAAGGATCACCTCTAACGTGTTACTATTGAACAGGTACCTAGTGTGCTCATCCGGTTCTCGTGAACACAGAATGAACACAGGCATGGCCGCCTCGAAGGAAGGCCGGAATATGCAGATCTGGCGACAGCTAAGTAGGCCGACCGTTTGTTTACATGTAAATTGATGCAAAATTGTGCAAATTGAGTTTAATACATTTTCTGATAGAGAATTTGATGGTCCACAATTTTTGTTCTCTTCAATTTTTCACTAAATTCAACATGTAATCAATGGTTCTCAAAAAACCACTTCTTATCACTTTTTCACCATAAGAGCACATATAAAAGTTGGCCTACTCTCACAGCGTTGCCGTTATGTGCATGTTCCGGCAGAATGTTAGCGTAGGAGAGAAATACAGTCACAACAGTTGCGTGCAGGTACCTTTTTTCAAGGAATTGAATCGCATCGCGTCGCGTCAAGTGATGCTGCATACAGCGAGGACACAATTTTTAATAAGAACTTTTTTTGTATGGGAGTTGAAATTCTCATTTATGGCTTAAATTTTATTCCTGAATGACTTGAATATGTGGCGAAAATTTCAAGTCGATAGGTAAAGCGGTTCTCAAGTTATAAAAGGACAGACAGACAGACAGACAAACATTCTACTTTATTATATATTAGAAGAAGATTTACACATAAATGTATACTTACAAAGAAAATATCAGTGCGCGTTGTGTCGCATTGCTTGCCGCAGCAATACCTTTGTAACTTCCCCTCCCCCTTTTGCATTATTTATAATAGACAAATTTCCTCTGACGTCATGTAGCTGATAACAATTGGCCAAAGTATCCGTTCTGGTGTTCACAAGCCTCTGAAATTTGTGAACTCCCGGGCTCTAGCATAAGAATAACATAGGGAGCAAAGATCATCAGGTAAATAAAACAGAACCCTACTATGAATGTTGGTTATACAGTCAGAATTAATTATAAGGTTCCTAGAACTTGTGAATAAACTTTTGGATACTAAGAAATGGTTTATTCACAATATTAGTAACACATTGATCTTTGCTCTCACAAAGGTAACACTGATTTACGATTTTGACGTCAGCAGGAAATTTGTCTATTGTATGCAGCTGCGCTCAATTGTGTTACACGGCATTACAATTTTATGACAACAGTGTGTGATTGTGTTGGTTTTCATTTTTTTTGAAATAGGCCTACCTAATGTAAATGTCAATATTAATGTCATATTTCTTTTTATTGATTGCAAAGTGCTATTAGACTTTTAAGATATAATTATGTCATCAGCTGCTGTAAGAAAAAAAAAATTGATAAATCCGCCTTGAATTTCGCTTCTTCAAAGAAAAAATTGCAAGACAGTGATAGAATGACTGCGGGATGTACAGACGAGTTAGGTACAAAAATTGTTTTCACCGCAAGTTGATGGATCATTAATGGATAATTCAGTTACTTTTTGGACCATCTTGAGCGTTTTCTTCTCTTCAGTCCAATTATGATTATTTATTTACAAAAACTATTTCAGGGCACAATATTTGTATACAGATTGATACAATGTAACCAAAAATGAATGAAATGAAATATTTTTGAAAAAAAAATAATAATTCCAGTCACCTGTTGCTCTCCCACTTTCAGACTTTGTATCGGTAGGGTTGTTCTGGTATTTTTCTCTCTTTTTTTTTTTCATTTTCCTTTTGAATGAACGTTTAAACGATTTTAAATTTTTAAGAATTTTGGCAAATTGGTTAAATTTTGGCCCATAACTCGGTTCAGAGAAGATGTGAGAATTTTGCAATTGACGCAAATTAAAGATAAAATTGAGGTACACATTTCATACAGTTAAACAATACATCTAACATTTCACGTTTTTGAGTTACAATAAATTTAGTCCAAATCCCCATTCAACTTTCAACAATACATCTTTTTGGCGGACCCTGTATACAAGATTGCTAGTTCAGAAGATACTACCTAGTTTCCTATTAGAGCGATGATACAGATAGTAAGTAGTATTTTGGAGTCCGATGAAGCTTCAGGATTACAGAGAAACGTGTTGGTCTTCTTTGCAAATCAAGTTTTGTAACAAAAGGGCTTTTTAATTTTTCTACCTTAATATTTTCTGCAAAAATGATGGAGTTAGTTGAGTATTTCTGGAAGAACTTCATCAAGCGTCTATTCAAATGAGGGTGTAAAGTTTTAAAGTCAGGTTTTTTGGTCCGTTCATCTGAAAGGAGCACTGATCTGATATAATTTGGAAATGATGCAGAATTTGCTTTTGTGTCATTGTATAGTCTGTTCACGTTAAGAAAGGGCCAAAAGAATGTAGAAAGTTATGTTACTTGAAAAGTTTGTACGAGCTGGGACAAACTTATACCCTTTCTTGAGTAGCCCTTTCTTAACGTGAACAGACTATATAAGTAATTTCATCGAAAGGAGCAAATTGGGTGGGATTAAGAAAACACATTTCCGCTTCATCTTCAAGTCACTCTCAAATTTTTCTTTTCGTGAGTGCGTGCGTGCACTAACATTAAAGCCCTATGAATACAACTGCGCTCGTGGCCCGCCTTATTTGGCCTTCAAGTTATCACTCATGATACATCTTCAAACTTCCCTACCCTCATGGCTGATGACAGTTTATCATCTTCGAAAGTAAACGAGAATGTATGAGTGCCGAAGTAAAATTCAAAACTCGGCGCTATCAAGGGCTCAGAATAAGGGACTGATTGTAAGAATATGTGATGACCGGGGTGATGGCATGACAACTGAACATGGGGTCCGCGCCCTCGCTTGTACTTTTTCTGTGTTGTGAACAAGAACTGAACCGGGTATGAGCTTTCTGAAGCCGGAGGAAATAACGATAACCTAAAAACTTCACTTTTGATTTGTTATTTCTTGGAGAAGTTTGAACGAGAGGCGCGGCGCAAAGAAAATTTCTCCAACTGTGAAAAGCGCTTGCTTTATAAATTGAAGCTCAAATTATTGTTAAAAACCCAAAAATGTTGAATGGAAGGGTACACAAATTCTCGGTGGGCAACAAGTATCAAACCTACAACATATTCCTTCTCTATTGAGAAAAAAACAAGCTCTATTTGCACAGAAAATTAATTGTACTTTGGTAAAGTTCCAAACAATCTGATGTTCTTGAAATTAATCCGTTATTTTCATGTTGCAAGAGTTTGTTGGGAAAATACAGAAAGGTCGAACGTACTAAAAACGTTGGTCTCGATATTAATTTTTAAAAAATCTCTATTTTAGCGGTTGATAATAATGCGTATGTAGGGAGGGGGAAAAAATGATACAAGTCAAAATTTTTGAAACACCGAAAAATTACAGACATAGTAGCAAAGAATTCAGCGCAGAGTATTTCCTTATAATTCAAAAGATTTACACGTTTCATCATAGGTATTATCTTTTCTTATTCTTTCACTCCTGCTACTTGCATTACTTACTTTTCAGAATTCATAGACTATTTTATTGTTTAATTTTTTAGTTTTATAATTGCTCTAAAAGAAAATACGAGGCTGCTCGGGACTTGATCAAAATACGACGAATAACTTTCTGTGCGAGAAGGGCTATTTCTTTTCTAAATTTTTTTCTTCTTGTTCAATCTAACTTGTACCAGAATTATACTCCCACTTATTCCTTCTTACCATTCGCGAGATATACTGCATTATAATTTGGTTGTTCAAAGAACCAAATACAGTACACAGAGATGTAGTGACATTGACTGGGTTTAGAAGAATAGCCTACCTGCAAACTTTGATATTTTAAAGCTTTATGTGTGTATTACGCAATGAAAGAGTTGATGAGCCATATTTGCTTTCAAATATGTACAATTTTGTTTTTCATTACACTTGTCTTATTTTAGACGACTTAGAAGACTTACGACGAACAAAATATTCAATCACTTTGGTATTTTACACATTCTTATATTTTCAGGTACGTTCGGCACTGCGGCCGTCAGTCAGCAACCGACTGAATTTACAGGTCTTGCAAATGAAACTACATTGTCATTTGGGAATCTAGCTCAACAGCAACAGCCGTCAGGGTTTGGATCAGCTCCTTCTTTCTGTAATAATAATGCCCATTCAACATTTGGATCTCCTGCTAATTTTGGGTACGTTGCGGTATGAATTGATTATTAAAGAATGAAATGTGACTATTATATGTAGCCTACACTTAATGTTACCTTTCTTCTGCTTTCTTCAGAATATTGTTAGGAAATATCAACCGTGATTTCAGACCTCTGAAATCATTTTAGGTGCGTGAATGAGTATGACACTGATTCAATGAACATCTAAGTAAACTCTCCCTATTTAGTTGCTAGGCTTGATTCTTACATTAGAAAAGTATTGTTCATTCAAACTTTCTAATAGAGATGTCGAAGAAAAACAACTACATACCTATATTCATTCTTGATGTTCAGATTGACCAAAGAAGAAGAATGAAGATGAAATTCCTCCGCTTAAAATTACAGCAAACTCCGTGCTGGCTTATTCAAATTTTGATGTCTGACCAAAAACTCACCCTTCAAGATTGAATACAATAATAGTGATTATTCTCTTGGATTGAAAATAGGTCTTGTCACAAATAATGGATCATCTCGATCACAAGAGGCAAACCCCATGAAGATGGTTTTATGCGAGTTTTACAAACATGTTGTCAACATGTTACCTACATAACATCAAAAAGTTTTTCAAGACGTGTACAATTCTACTTTATTAATTGCTTTTGAAAGAGTACATTCAGGTGTCACCCCATCATCAGTTGTATTGCAACCAGTGAATGAGGTCTTAAACATGAGTTTTTATAGTATAACACTTTGACCTTATTGACTGTAGGAGTGCTGTGTTGTGATTAGTTCACTTTTAAAAACTTATTCTCACAATAACATGACACTGTGTTCTTATTGGCTATAATGTGCTACCTAGTGATTGGTTCACTCTTTTGACCTACATGCTGCATTTCTATTGTTTACCCAATTTTTCTGCTTCCTTCATGGTCAATTCTGTTCTTCTTCTCTCATCCAATCACCAGGTCAATTTATTTTTTCCTTCGCTTTTGTTTGATCTCCATTTGTTCTCAGAGTTTTCTTCTTTGTTTTTTCTCTAAGTACATCAGTTCAAGTACACTACCTCTCCATTGTGGTGTTCTTTGTTACAATGACATCTTCTTTCTTTTTGTGCTCCTTTTTCCCAATTTCAAACTCTCTTCCTGTCTGGTCATTGCTGATTCTGTTCACCCTGGGTGGGTTATTACGGATATACCTACCCACATTTCCACGCGCCTCCATCTCCTTGTTTGTGTATACTTAGTGTATACTTTCCTATGTACGGTATCGATCTGGTATGGATCCGTAGTACCTCTTCATTGTGCTATCATCGGTTTCCTTTTTTGTTTCATTTTCCCAAAGACTCCCTCCACCACACCTCTATGGTAGCCATTGGCTTCTGCAATCTGCTTTATCAACTCAATTTCATTCCTCTTCTCCTTGTTGGTTGCTCTTGACCCTTCAATATCTTGTTTTCCATGTCATCCATGAATATCTCCGCCAGTATTGGTGACAGTGGTTATCCCGTTGCAAGTCATTTTTCTTGATTATAGAACTTGTTATTGAAGCGGCAGCAGTGGTTTTGGCTCAAAATCTTTTTCACATGTCGGCGTTCTTTGGCCCATCGGGGTTCCTATGGTATCGGTTGTTTTTGAGCAGGGTGAGAAGTTCCTCCTTTGGTATGGTACAAAACCTGTTTTTCACATCAAAGGATACCAGCATATCGTTACTCTTGATCCAATCGCTGTATCAGGTCCCAATTGTTTCTGATACTTTGTCCTGGTGCAAACTGGTGGTGTTCTTCCAAGAATGTGGCTACAATCTTTGCCATCTTGTAGCATGGTGATTGAATACTGTTAACCAGGGCTCTTGTGAGACGGTTTGCTTTGTGGAGTTTTACACGCCCAATGAATATTGATGTAAGCGGATTTATTGCTAGCCTCCTTCCATTGCCAGGTACATTGTTCCGTTTCAATTTAGCTTTCAGTTCATCTTGGTATTTCTGTGTTTGGTCCTTTGTCAGCTTCTAGTATCCATTCTCTGCGACGTAGGTACGACTTCACTTTTTGGGTGTAGTCCTCCTTCTCAATTACCACTACTGTGTTGCCTTTGCCCGCCCTTTTTAAATTCAGGTTGTTCTGTCGGATCTTCTTTTGTAGATTTGTGACCTTAATGGAGGTTGCTGATCGCGAGATCAGATCCCTAAAATTCTGAATTCATTAAATTCATTCTTATTTTTTCAAAAGAAACACACTCGTAAATTTGATGAAGTCGACAGCAAAAAATGTAAAATTGCGATTTCAGCAGAAACAACGTAGGTCCAATGTTCGCTGTTCCAGAATACGTATCCTCAGTCCTGAATATTGGACCCGTCGGACGTCGACAAGTGAATGATGTTATCTGGAGACTGAAATATAAGGGAAATATTAAATTGAACGACCGAAAAAATTAATATAAACGACGAACACGGCCAACGACCATTTTTATGAATTGCCCGCCGAACAAAAAAATGTGTTTTTGAGGTGACTGCGTTTTTCGTACTTCATATGAATACATCATAATATAGAAGTATTCGGTGCCCCTCTTCTCAGACTAATATGTTTTTATCATGTTCTTCACAATCTTGAAAAGTATTTAAAACCACTTTCGAGAGACCGACCCGTGCTGTTTTGCGTGTCTTTTAGTGAGTGTCTGCATACACTCTTTTCCTCATAAGTCCGGTTCTAATTGAGTTAGAGAATTGGTTTTGGTCTAAGAACACTCAGTGAATCAAGACCTTTCAATTGAGCTATGAGGATTTTAAATTGGATGCAATAGAGCGGAGCTAGGCGCGGACATCCAACTTCAGTTTTCATTACAATCATCACTCCCTGCATTCCTATTGGTTCTTGCTCTTTCAACCAATCACAAAAAAACATATAAATTTTAGTATGAACAGAGAATAGCATGTTAGAATAATAGGCCTATCGCTGGCTATAATATTTTTAAAAAATGATGAAATCTTTTCAATGTAACTCAATGCGAAAGGTCGTCGGGGGTAGGGAGCCGTACCCCCTTCAAAAAATATGCTGCAACTTCATCAACCAATCATAAACCATCAATTAGTACCAAGGCTAGACAGGTTTGGTTAGGTTAGGTGAGATTTTGATTATTTCTCATAAATTTTACTAAAAATAACTACTCCCATACTTGAATATTAGTCTTTGTGAAAAACAAAACCCAATATCCTCTAATATTATTGCTGCGGAGCAGCCCTGGTCCTCTAGTAATATTTGAAAAAAAAAATCTGGGTTGGAAAATTCTTGCCAAAAAAAAAAAAAAAGGTTCCGAGTACCATTGTTTTTTTTTTGAAAAGAAGAATTGAAGAAAAAATTGCATCAACTTAATAGAAAATATTAGTCACCATGAAGCTTCGCGACCTGAAGCACAAGCCTCGTGAAACCTCTTCTGTTGGTATTTAAGACGAAATGACCAACTGTTACTCAACTAAAAAATAATTTAAATAAAATATTTAAAAAAAATAAAATAAATAAGGTGTTGGTGGGGAAAAAATATCGAACTACTCTACTAAGAATAAAACAAGAATTTAAATTGAAGAAATCTTTGTTGTAACCAAACAGAATTCTAATAAGTATACTATTTTATGTAACTGACTAAAACTAAAAAAAAAAATATATAATAGGTATTTGTGAAATTAATTGTACAGCAACACTGCTGTTATCCAGACTCTAATCTTTATTATGAATAAGTTGTAGTTTGTAACTCAGTTAATCTGTACATTAACAAATGAAGAAGAAACAGCCCTTCGATAATTAATGTGGACACACAGTGTTGCTGGACACACAGTGTTGCTGCACAATCGATTTCACAAATACCTATTATATATTTTTTTTTTTAGTTTTAGTCAATTACGTAAAATAGTATATTGGAATTCTGTTGGGTTACAACAAAGATTTCTTCAATTTAAATTCATGTTAGTCAAAAACGCTTCATTGTAATCTTTTCGTTTATGCAGTTTTTGTATCTAGTTACTCTTTGGAAATCCACCTGTCTTCATGGATGAAAACCCTGATATTTCTCTTCATATTTTTCAGAAGTTGACGCACTACAGTTATATTTCTTGAAAATGAGGAAGCACGAGTTTGTCAATATTGGCTGTCAATTTATTGTATCAGAATACATGAGAGGAATGACCCAAATTTAACTGAAATTAGTATAAAAACGTAACATATAGGATTTTACATGAAAGAAAAAGTTTGCTGTCTTGAAATTCTTACAACATCAATTCAGATTGATTTGTGATAATTTAGAGAAATGAAAATTATGACAAATTTTCCAACAACTTTTCACTGCTACGCACTATGACTCGAATTTCTCTGATCCCATTTCAAAGTTCCATTTCACTGCCCTATTCGCATATCCTACAGTATTATTAATTCGTCTTCATTGTAAGCTACGTTGATTAACTGAAGAATAAATTATTTACAGAAGCAGCTCGTTCAGTAGTTGGAGATGACGGAACACTTTCAGCCGTGGATAATGAATGGGCTGTACCATCAATTGGTGAATGAAGTAACTAACTGAATTTATTGTTCAAATGTTCCTCTTTCCAAAAGTACAAATTATATTGACAAAGCGAATTATATTTTCCAAAATAAAAGAAAGATATCTTATCAAAATAAAAAGATTATTCTTATTTAAAAAACAGTAACGGATTTAATTAGGAACGAAATCTTTCAGAAAAGAATCAAAATCGAAGTTGTCACTGTAATTAAGTGCGGAATCCTCGTTGTCGAAATTCCTTCGTATATCAGGACCTGAGTCGGGGACACCTGAATACGATTCTTTTTCTTTCGTGATTTGTGATTCATCCGAATTCATGTCTTGCAGCGACTTGCGCATAAGCTCTTCGAGTTCTTCATTAGTATTCTTAACTTCTGATGAAATTAAAACGCACAGTGATACATTAGTTGAAAATGAAAACAAAACCTACGTGAACTAATTACCTGCGTTGGTTAGAGGAACCAAATGTTTCGATTTTTCGCTGAATTGAAATTTGATAGGATCTCCTGTCGATTCCGTAACAAAAAATACGCACTGAAACAGAAAATTACGAGCAGCTGCAGAGAAAGAAATTGCTTTTCATCACTTCTATCGAACGGAATCAATACGTTCTTGCATTACCGTATTTTTTTTCTGGTTTTTAATGCTGAAGAATGGGGTGCGGCTTATATACGAAACTGTATATTGTACTGCACCAACTTGATTTAACAGGTATAGATAACTGTAAACTGTGCTGTACAAACATGATTTGACAGTCTTGAACACAATAGTGTCTGAAGTAAGACGGTTTCAGTATTCTGCTAAGTCTAAAAAAATTGTAATTTTGCATGCCGAAGAGCATGGTAACCGTGAAGCTGCGAGAAAATTTTCGCCCAGTCATTATTTTTTAAACTTGGTGTATCTTTCAACCATTGTGAATGGTGCGGCCAATATTCGAGTGCGGCTTATAATGCGGAGAAGTACGATAATAGCTGATAACTTACGTCTTTCTTTTGGCAAGTAGAGAACGCTTCGGCTCGATTATAATAAACGAAAAGTAGTTTGCTTACTTCACCGTTTTCTCGACATCGGGGACAAAATTCAGACGATTGTTTTTGACTCATTTCAATTCTGATCGTCCTAGTACAGGCTTTACATGATCTATGATCATCGTGCGTGTCCATTAATACAGAACCGCTCGCTCGGTCAACATAGGTCAACATGCGTTATCAGCGTCTTTTTTCGTGATATTTACAGTTTCCAGTCGAAAAATAACACCAGTGTAGGTAACAGCGGTAATGAAAAATGTAATCTTGTTCATCCAAAATTTCATCAGTGTGTAGTACAGTTCAATAAAATTCCCGCATCGCCGTAGGACGGTAAATTTTCCATGATCATTGAATTAATGTGAAATGTGAACCTAGTTATTTTTATTGTTTTTATGGTTGACAGGAGCGGGCATCATAGCGCTGTAAGCAGTAAACTGTGGGTAATTTCTTATTATTTCCTTCCTCTCTTGAGATGCCATCTGAGATGCAAATGTCTTGTATTTTACCCTGTTTGTCATCTCTTTTGTACATGACTCCAACAACACTCATACGTTGGAGCCCCCACCCCCACCCCCATCACGGGGAGTGAGCATATCCAACCTTAAAAATTGACCAATTTGGACCAAACTTGGTATACATCTTGTGTGTGGCTCCCTCAACAACATTCATACATTAGACCCCCCTCCTCATCCCCTTCACGGGGAGTGAGCACATCTAACCCTAAAAATTGACCAATTTGGACCAAACTTGGTATACATCTTGTGTGTGGCTCCGTCAACAACATTCATACGTTGGACCCCCCTCCCCCACCCCCTTCACAGGGAGTGAGCACATCAAACCGTAAATATTGACCAATTTGGACCAAACCCAATATACTTCCTGTGTGTGGCTTCCCCGTGGCCATCTCTAGTAATAGGCTGGTAGGCTGAAAAATGACAGCAGCTCAAAGAGGCTGACGTTTACATGCCCTCTTATGGAAAAGAAGCCAAAAATTTCAAACATTTGATTCGTTCTGAAATATGGTGCCTTTCAGAGAGAAAATGGAGAGAATGTAATTTGGAGGGTGAAGCGCTTTCTATTTTTTGAGCTCAACATCGCAGAAATTGGTTCATTAGAAAACAAGATGTGATTATTGAAACATGAAAAGTCAGGATGGAGGACAAAGTATGGTACCATCATACTTTACCGCACACCAACCAAAACGTCTATCTCAGTAGGCTGATTGCGAAATTGACGAGTTTTGTCTACCAGCCTGTTAGGGAGCGTCCATAAATTACGTGAGGTGATTTTCGTGATTTTTCGAGCCCCCCTCCCCCCTAAGTGAGACATCGTGAGATTTTCCTTGACACCCTCCCTCTTATCTCACGTGAGATTTTCCGCATAAGTGTAGTTTTGCTTTGAATATGTTTATCTGGGCTTAAACGCGTTTTTAGCAATATTTTGGAATGTATTTATGCAAGAAAAAAATTACGTGATATTTGTCCGTATCCCCCCTCCCCCTCACATGAGTTTTGTTGAGACTTGGCTGGACCCCCTCCCTCCCTAAAATACCTCACGTAATTTATGGACGACCCCTTACTAGAGACGCCCATGGCTTCCCCAACATCGTTCATATGTAAGAGCCCCCTTCCTCTCCTCCCGTTATTATACGCGTTATTGTATCTTATGTTTCATTTACTTGGCAAAATACATGCACTGAGAAAGACATAAAAAATGAGCTTGATTCATTTGGCTGTGCCCGAGAACTTTTTCTCCTCTTTCTTAAACCAATAATAACAAGTTTTGATATGAAGACGTTCAGTTGAATGATTTGAATGAAAAAATGAGAAGGGTGGAAAATCCATATTGTCACTTATGACAACTACGTTGATTTATTTTTCATCATTGGAATATATTGAAGTAGGTATCATTTTTGTAATTAGAGATTTTCATTGCCCCCTCTTTAAAAAATATGTTCAATTCCCCTCGATAGAGATTTGGAGAGATGGTACTAACTCTAAATGTACTTTGTGTAATTCAATAGGCAACCTTTTTGTAGCTTTCTCTTCTGTTGTCTTACATCCACCGTGTAACAGAGGTACCTACTAAGAATCTTAGTTCGTTCCAAGATTTGGATGTGGCTGGTTATTAAACTGCGCACCAATTAATTATGTGCGCTCGGGCTATTTTTCTGTTATACAAAAGAAAAAACCGTTTTGTTGAAGTGTGTGTCGACTTGTCGGAATAAAGATAACAAATACATTCCATTTCCTGAAGATGAAATAGTCGGAATTCGGTGAAAACCTTGGATAATTACAGTAAGTTGTGAATGTTTGAACATGTAGGCACAATTCTAAATTAAGTATTTTTCGCATGAAATTTACATTACTAGGCATATCATTGTTTTTATCATGATTTGTGTAGTTTTGATTGAGGTACCTAACTTAGTTAATGAGTGAGCAGATTTAATACCTATAATGGGTATGAATACAATCGGATCGATGGTTTGTATTTGTATTATGATTTTAGGTTGTCAATTTTAATTTCAGTAGTCTTTTTCCGCAAACACGCTAGGTACCTACCTTAATAATATATCACGTAGTATTTAAAGTTACGAGTATACACTGTGTCCGTAAATTACCGGTACTATCAATTAAGCGAATCATCACCTTTTTTACTGAAAAAAGTCAAAATTTTATCCGTGCAAGGACAGAATAATACGTGTAAGGGAATACAGGCACTTCGCCTTGCCTGCACATTACTGTATAATGATTTCGTGGATCAAAACGTAGAAATATATGTAGGTCGGATCGATGAATGGAGATTGGAATTTTCGGAAGCCATTAACATGACATGTCGTTGTAGGATTTGTGCGTGGACTGTACCTGTCGCGTTCTGAAAAAATAAAAACCTGTGATGGCAAAGCTGTTCATTATTTATACCTAGATGATGCTCTGTCACGAAAAAACCTTTCCAATATTACAATATTTCAGGCTGATGAGGTTACTGGGCCTCACTCGCTCTGCTCGTTTGTCCCGCTTCTTGGTCCAGTACAAGTCTACTTTAGTATATTTCAGGCTGATGAGGTTACTAAGCCTCACTCACTCCGCTTGTTTGTCCCGCTTCTCCATTATACATATACTACAGATAGTATGAGAAGGATGGTACTTGCAAATTTCTCAATCACCTACCAGGTATCTTTCATTTTTATTTATTTTCATTTTATTTATTATTATTATTTATTTTCACAAAAAGAAGGAAGGTGGTACTCGCAGATTTCTCAATCACCTCCCAGGTACTTTTTAGTTTTAACTTTATTTTAATTTTATTTTATTTTATTTTTATACAATTTTTTTTTTTTTTTCGAAAAGGGTGGTACTCGCAGATTTCACAATCACCTCCCATGTATTTTTTCTTCTTAATTTTATTTTCATTTTATTTTATTTTTATTTCCATTTTTTTCTCTTTTTTGAAAGAGGGTGGTACTCACAGATTTCTCAATCACCTGACCGGTATTCTTTCTTTTCAATCTAATTTCAATTCAATTTAATCTGATTTAATTTAATTTAATTTAATTTAATTTAATTTAATTTAATTTAATTTAGTTTTATTTTATTTTATTTAATCTGATTTAATTTAATTTAATTTTTTCAAAAAAGGGTGGTACTCGCAGATTCCTCAATGACCTTCCAGGTAGTTCACAAAAATTTTCCAAGTCCATTATTGAGGGTGAAGGGGGGGGGGGTACTCGCAAATTTTTGGTAGTGTATAGGTACGGTGACCAGACGTACTTCTTTTGGAAGTACAGTACTTATTTTTAGCTCAATGTACTACTGTGAGATCTGTACTTCCAAGTGTACTTCTTTTGGAAAAGTACAAAGTCCAGTGGAGCGTCTGTTTTCCAGGGCCGTAGCCAGCGCCAAGGCAGCCAAGACAAGTGCGCTTGCCTTGGCTGGCAATTTTTTTTTTCTTTTGGGTATGGGGTGTGGGGGGGTAAAATGGTCAGGGGGGGTAAAATTGTTAAAAAAGTTGCCTTGGTGAAGATGTCATTTGCCTTGGCACCACTGATGGTCTGGCTACGGCCCTGCTGTTTTCACTAGTTACAAATTACTGGAGCTCGGACAAATCGCAATTGCGGATTGACAGCTTGAAGGGCATGATGCAGGTGTACATGAACTTCAATTCTACCTGTGCAGAGATGCATGCGTTTCTGCTCTCAAGAGACGACCTACTTACAAAAATTCACGACTCCGAAAAATATTCTTAATGTTTTGTAATTTTTACTTATTTTTTCATCTAAAAAAAACTGTACTTCTTTTCAAAAGAAAGTTTTGGTCGGTGACGTTTTTTTTCATCATGAATTATAGATTTTGGCAAAATGTACTTCTTTCTTGAAAAAAAAATCTGGTCACCGTAATAGGCCATAGGTTGTCAGAAAAGACATGCAACATGTCAAAACACACACGTTATAGTGCTCAATCAATGACACACTCAGCAATTCAGTCTTCAATTTCGGATCGCCATTGCCCTTCAATAATAATTAAAATCCTTGGTCTCTCTTCCTTGTAACCTTGAAACGCCAGAACATTTATTCACAATGTATTAGGTACTGCAGAATAATGGAAATTATTTGTACTTTGTAGTCATTACATGGAAGTTCGGTTATTTTTTGTACGACTACTTACCCACCTCTAATATATTAAATATCATTTCAGTAATTTTGCAGCAGTCTATAATGCATAGAACTCAGAAGTAAGCCACCGTAATGAGTGAGTGATCGCGGATAGTTTTAAACGGAAATACTGTCAACTTCAGGAGGGTAAAAAATAATGGAAAATTGTTTTGCGTAGTTAAATTGATTATGATTCAATTTTTCAACGACAGTGCAATAAAATGTAGGATAAGTTTTCCTTTAAAATGAAGTTCTAATTTGTAGAAAAATGTTTAAATTTTGCCGTAGTCCAATGGTGAAATCATCATGATCACTCACTCAGTAATCGATAACACGCAGGGTGCCAACCTTTGAAACTCTAAGTTTAAATCCCAATCATAAATAAATGAGAGAAAATAATTCTGTGTATACGATTACACTGCTTCAAACATGTCTTACAATTTCGCATTTTTTGCGGTCAACATCGGCCACACTGATCGCTGAACGGCTGATAACGTCATGTTGACTCGTTTTTGGTTGGGTTCTGTATTATTTCCAAACTTCATGATCATCTATGTCTATGATTCTGATCAATAATGAATCATGAAACAAAATTCGTTTAGCAGTCTTTGCCAGGTCTTCGCTCGATGTACAAACATGACGCGGAATGCTTTGACTTTATATTGGATATATCATGTGGACTGCGCAGAACGGCATAAACAGGGTTGGTTGGGCACGGATCATGAAAATATTTTGATTTGAATCACGGATTCACGGATCAGAACATCATAAAGGCTCATGAGACTTGAGCATTGACTATCTTTGACCAAACTTGCATTTGATTTTTTTGAGGAAAGCGAGAAATGAATTAATGCGCTGTACCTTTTAAATTTGTACATATTATGTTCAGAGTTGGAAAGCCGGAAGATAAAACTTTGGCTTTTGGCTTTCAGCTTTCATTCTGCAGTATAAAACTTTTGGCTTTTAACTTTTTATCTTTTTTCACCCAAAATTCGTCGGCTTTCAGATTTTATCTTTTGGCTTTTAGCTTCTTCCTTTGTGATTCTGTTTTTTAGCTTACAACTTTTGGCTTTCAATACCGGGATTTATTTTCGGCTTTCCGCTTCTTTTCCTCAAAATTCTCCGGCTTTTGGCTTTAAACTTTCAGCTTTCAGCTAGCTTTCCAACTTTGATCATGTTTTTGTCGAGCTTCCAAAAATTTCTGTATAGCAGCGAGTACTTTGTATGGACTGCGCTTGTCGAAAAATGTACCATTATCGATCAAATGGAACCAATTTTTGACTTCAACCTCATAACTAGATTGAAGTATCAAAACGTCACAACAAAGCCGCCAGAACTTCTAAATTCAAACACTCTTGGCCACTTCTCTATATTCTAATCTTAATTCCTAATTCATAGGCCCTTTTCGACCATATTTCACTTTCGCGTCCAAAAATTGTACTTTGTTATTTATATTATTTGATTTTATACCTTGTTTCTTTCAATTAAAAACTTCTTCTACCATTCTATCAAACAAACGCCGATCTAGAGAACGATCTTACCTCCGACCTGGTTAATGTTTAGACTATTCAATTTATTAAAGTTTACAATTAGAATCGTCACGAGCTCAGATCTCCTAATTTCTTTCTTTTTTTCTGGCTGGCTTAATGATGATCAAATTGAAGCTTCATACTAACTAAATTGAACTCAAGTTCACAAATTTATCATTATGAACCTATAATATAGTTCTAATTCTAATATACTAACTATCTTACGATACTGACGGTAGAATTTTCTTCTGCCGTTAGGTAACATGAAGACAAAGCCAGCCAACGCCAATAAATAACTTCTTCCGAAGATCAAAGAGTTCTTCTTTATCTTATTTCAAATTTATTTCCTTCGAACCAACTTTATAAATATTCGATGATCTAAAATTTGTATTCCTATTCCTATAGTACACTAGAAGAGATAGTTAGCCCACTCGTTCAAAAAACGAGACACTTTTCCATTAATTCAAAACCGTCCACCCGTCGTTATTTTAGCGCTAGTACTGCGTTTTTCTAAGGCGGGGTAAGAGCGGGCTGTAGAAAAATAGGTTTCAGACTTTTACATGGGCTCTTATGGGAAATAACCCTTCAACAGCGATTTTCTCTAAAAGTATGCGTTAAAATACAAACATGTCAATGGTGAACTTGAAGAAAATTTTTCGTACTTTAATTTGTTTTCTCATAAATTTTTCATCAAAATGTATATTTCTTGAGAAAATTGCTTGTAAAGGGTAATTCTCCATAAGAGCCTATGTAATAGTCGGAAACCTAAATGTTGCAATCGCCTGCGAGTGGCGTAAAAACAAACTTTTCGTTTTGCGCTCCGCGTTACATGGTAGTTTTGAACGAGTGGGCCAACTATCTCTTCTAGTGTACTATACCTATTCCATTATATTTTTCTTCCGTTACTCAACCTGTATCATGTTTATTATCTCGGTAACACTGTGAAATTTTATGTAGAAAACGGATTTTTGGATTGAACTTAGCTAAAATTATGTCAGGATCTGATTTATAAAAGTTTTGTTCTTTGTGTAATTCGGCACTGATTTTCTAACTGAGAATCAAGGTAATTTTTAGATTTTATTACACAGTTGTACAAGAGGACAGTTTTACGTACAAAAGACAAACTAAAAGGAATTACAAAGACAAATTATATGAAATATGAAATATAAAATACGAGCACGTGGTTAGAAATCTTCCTGTCTCGACTTCCACGATGAACTTTTTGGTCACAAACTTCCTACAAAGTACTTCTAATACGGTCTACTCGAATACTGAATTTTCCTGTCAGTCTACTCAAATACTGAATTTTCCTGTCGGTGTACCTATGACATCGACGTCGGTTGGCTGTTCCATTTCTTTCCAGCACAGATGGTTTTTCCCGCATCTTCTTCTAGAAGGTCTTCAAACATCGATGATCTCCACAATGACCACTAGATGGACTTGTGAACTAACGTCCATTTCCTCCACTAGACAGTGACACTGGCTGCTAATGTGGTGTAAGCAACCTTCACTAGCGCTGTCTGTTGTTTCAAAGTTGAACTAATGATCAATCAGCGAGAACGGACTCGTGGATGTTATCATTTCCAGGGAGACCAACATATTGATTGCTACCTTTAATCAAATGAGTCAAAACTCTCGACCTTATTACACGCTTCCACATCAAACTTTCATCGCTACCTTCGAGATTTTTTGACAGTGCTAATGCGTGTTAACGCTCGTTTGAAAAGTGGTAGCAAGATCTCTTTGGCCGCAACGTTTAATCAAAATGGCAGCTCTTGTCACGAGGCAATCGCGACAGCACCGGATGAGCCACAAAACTTAGAATTTTTCATTGTTTGTTGACTGTTGTCTTCACACCCTTTTTCCTATAACAGCGCGTACGCTTTGTGGCTGCGGATCATATTTTTTGGACTTAGAATATTTATCAAGATGTTTTTATCCTAAAAAACAATCAAGTATGGAAATATTTTCGAACTTAGAATATTTTTCAAGATGTCTTGATTGGAAAAACGACTAAGTTTGGAATATTTTTGGACTTGGAATATTTTTGTTGATCAAAACATCTCAAAAAAAAAAAATATTCCAAGTCTAAACCCTAAATATTTTTATACCTTGTTGTTTTTCTGATGATTCTAGATGTTTTTATCCTAAAAACAACCAAGTATGGAAATATTTTTAGACTTGGAATATTTTTCAAGATGTCTTGATTGGAAAAACAACTAAGTTTGGAATATTTTTGGACTTAGAATATTTTTCAAGATGTTTTGATTAGAAAAACGACTAAGTTTGGAATATTTTCGGACTTGGAATATTTTTGTTGATCAAAACATCTCAAAAAATATTCCAAGTCCAAAAATATTCCAAACTTAGTCGTTTTTCCAATCAAGACATCTTGAAAAATATTCTAAGTCCGAAAATATTTCCATACTTGATTGTTTCTAGGATAAAAACATCTTGAAAAATATTCTAAGTCCAAAAAATATGATCCGCAGCAACAAAGCGTACGCGTTGTTATAGGAAAGTGAGCGTGAAGACAACAAACAACGAAAAATTCCAAGTTCTGTGGCTCATCCGGTGCTGTCGCGATAGGACTGTTTTCCTATGACATCACATATCGATACTCATTCAATAGTATTGCAAAATATTGCAAACAGATAAGGTTTCTATCAAATAACTGTAGCAAAACTACCCAACATTGCTCCAACTGACTTGTTGACTCCCATATGAATAACATTGGGAGCAAAGATCATTACATAAATAATTCAAAATTAGAAATAAATAAGAAATCAGAGATATATATTTGAAATCTATTATGTTCTCAGCGTCTTTTCATCAACTTGTAGTATTTAAGAAATTCCTTATTTTTAATTAGGAACACGTTGATCTTAGCTCACTGTGTTATTCTTATGAGAGTCAACATGCCAGCTGGAGCAAAGCTCTTAAGCATTTCAAAGCCTGCTAGCGTTTATTTGCTGATTGAGGTCACAGAAAACTGGGCTATAGACCGTTTTTTTGTGACGTCACAAACTCCACATCTGTTTACTCCAACGTACCCTACAGCCTGTACCCTACAGCCCGTCAAAATCGTCAATCTTACCCTAAATTACCAACCTGGTTTGTAAACAAAAAAAAACTCCATAAGAAATACACAGGAGCGTTTTGTTCTTACGTTCAGATTTGAAAAGCAGAAATAAATAAAGGACCGCAGGTATATTTTCAAATACTTGAGAACTTCCTACTTCTGATAAACACGTAATTGCTTATTTATTCCTAATTTTTCAATTTGAACTTATGATCAAAACGTTCCAGTGTATTTCTTATGAGAATCGATAACGTGATAGAACCAAGAACGATACAATCAATCACACTCAAGGGTTTTTGAAGTGTGTTTGCAAGTGTTCGCGCATTGTTGGTAGGGAGTTGGCAATGAGTGACGTCACAAAAAAAACGGTCTATTGCCTCGTCTCTTGACAGGCTCGTCTCTCGTCAGGCTCGTTTCACACGACGCCGTGAAACGGCACGGTTGCCGTTAGCGTGGTTCAAACTTGGGGGCGTTCGCGAAAATTTTGTTCGCGTTCGTTCCCGTTCACTTCTAAAAAAAAAACGTTCGCGTTCGTTTGCGTTCCTTCATGAGATTGCCTCTGTTCGCGTTTGCGAACGAACAAAAAACCTTCGAACAAAAAACCTTTGTTCGCGTTCGTTCGTTCCTGTTGTTGCGATTTTAGCAAACCTATGAAATGCAACTGCGGAACGACAAAGATCGGCTCCGGAGCGGAATGAACCGGCTCCAGAATACGATGATCCTACTCCGGAGCCCAATGAGCTGGCTCCGGAGCCCAATGAGCCGGCTCCGGAGCACAATGAGCCGGCTCCGGAGCAATTTTTCTTCACCTCAGTGGCGTCATCTACAGTTGATCACAAAAAGCAACAAACGAGTCGTTCATCTCGTTCGTTCGCAAATTTTAGTCGTTCGTTCAGTTCGCGTTCGTTCCATAGAAATTTTCGTTCGTCGTTCGCGATCGTTCGTTCGTTCCTGGCGCACGTTCGCGAACGAACGCGTTCGCGAACGAACTTTCCCCCATGTTTGGCGTGGTTTGAAGTGTACACCGTGAATCTATGCGTTCACAGGAGAAATGGACAACCGTGAAACGTGAACGGTGCCGTGTTGCACTGTCCAAAACTTTTAACCGTTGACGGTCGCCGTATAATGCTATGAACGTGTTTGTCCGTTGGACGGTTTATAGTGTATGTGATTGAATGAACGAGTTCATACGGCTCTCAAAATCCGGTCACAGGGCCGGCAACCGTGCCGTGCCGTTACACGGCGTCGTGTGAAACGAGCCTCACGTTAAGTCACGTTGGTAAAGCAGGCTCTCAAAATCCGGTCACAGGGCCGGCAACCGTGCCGTGCCGTTACACGGCGTCGTGTGAAACGAGCCTCACGTTAAGTCACGTTGGTAAAGCAACTAGAACACCCGAGTATTGACACGCGCCATTTTGACTCCTAGAAAGAACGTACTCCCATAAGAGCCCATGTTAAATTTGTGATTTTCAAGAGAGGATTGCTCGAGAACGGCTTGATGGATTTTTTTGAAGTTACCCTCTTCATAAAGGAAATTTTATGTAGAATAAATCATGTCCTCTTGGTTTTTACTCGCCGAAGCTCATTTCACGAGTTATCGATTGATGATTTGAACTCTTATTTTTGTTCAAGCGCACGCGACCGTGCGTAGTAAAACAGGGCGTGAAGCGAAAGGAAAGTGAAAGGTACAAAAAACAGAGTTCGAATCATCAATCGATAACTCGGGAAATGAGCTTCGGCGAGTAAAAACGAAGAGGACATGATTTATTCTACATAAAATTTCCTTTTTAAAGAGGGTAACTTCGAAAAAATCCATTGAGCCGTTCTCGAGCAATCCTCTCTTGAAAATCACAAATTTAACATGGGCTCTTATGGGAGTACGTTCTTTCTAGGAGTCAATATGGCGCGTGTCAATACTTGGGTGTTCTACATGCTCTAACGTTGGCCGGGCGAGATCTCACCAAAGTTTGGATCTCACTACCACTTTTTCATTGGCTTCGCGCAGTCCATATAAAATCTATAGTCAAAGGGGTTAGCGCAGAATCCGCGCAGAATCAGTCAATACAGCGTTTGGAATTCTGTGATGAATTTTCCGTCGAAAACGATAATCAATATCCGGAAATGTCTTTGCTATTCACTGGATCTAATACCAGGTCTTGTGGTATAATTGATGCTGTGAACAGGCTATCAAAATTAATCAATTTGAAACCGGCCAAGGCTATCACCATCAAGTTTGATCCCTTTCACGAAAGTGCGGCTGCATTGAGGTAAGTTCATCTGTTAATTTTGTCATGTACTACTTCCTGATCTGAAAATGATCGATAGGTGCCAATCTTTGAGTAAATTTGCTTCAATTTTATTCATGTGTATTAGCGTTGGTTTTTATGTAGAAAACTCGATTAATATTTTCAACTTCTAATACTTCATAGGCAATTTTCTCATCGAATCAATTTCACGGATATCAAACTAACTAATCCTACCTGTCGTTTACGCACGGAAGTCATCTGCAGTTCGAAAGAAGATCCTTGTATTGAAGTAAAACTGAGTACGTTTTGTTTTTATATATATATGTACATTTTTTTTTACCTCAGTCAGTTGAATTAGTCCTTCTCTACTCCGCAAAAAATCATTTTCTGATTTGTATTACTAATTCATCGTCTAGTATCTATCAGTATTGATTTGCAACATTGGTTGATACTTCTTGACTTTCCGGTGTGTTGAAATGTTACTACTTCCTAATATCAACTGTGTCCAATAGTTTCAAACGGGAGATTAATCTCATGTTTTTATGATTAGAAATGAAATTTTCTCTCCATATCAATTCGACTCTTGAACCGAAAATTTGTTGGTAGCCTAGACCTAATTAATTGAATTCATTTAACGCGTTGCTTGTTTTAGATAACGGGGAGTTATTATTAATTAAATGTCATCGCTTGGACGTTGCTGAAATGTTCCAGTTAATAATCAAGAACGTTTCTTCTCTAGTACCTGCACCTGCACTAGTCATTAATTCTGCTGCAGTTCCTAAACTCGCGAAACGTAAATAACGTAAACCATTATGTCGAAACGTAGCGAAAGCTATTTAATGGAATTTGTCAATACCGTGTACCGTTATATGCCAGCATTTACCGACATTTTCGATGAGGAAGCTTGGTATATTTTTGTGACTTGTTTTACTGGTCTCACAGTTATCTTTTTTTTACTTCTATCTCATTTTGTCAAACTCAAACCAGTAGATTGGTAGTTGACTTTTCGTTATTAAATTCACTATTCATTATTAGTTGTTTTTTCTTCATCGTTTCTTCTCGTCTCACATCTTCCTCACGATATTCATGTTATGAAGCAAGTATGTTACTAAGTTTAACGTTCTATAATTTATAGCTCATTGATCGTACTATTGCGTTTAAAGAACAAGATGAGATATTGAGAAGTAACTACGTCTTATATTTATTGAACGGAACATTCGTTGACGTATGAAAAATATTTTCTGAAAAATCTGCGACTTTGTTTGGGACCCAACGGGGCCTAATTCTTGTCAATTTTAAGGTATGGCGTTGCTTCATGGTTGTTTCAGTAGACATCCAATTATCTGATGACCTTAAGGATGAATGATCTGAAGAACGAATAATTTTCATTAGAAGACATGTAAACTTCAGTTTATTTATTGTTGAGTAAAAGATATGATTGGTTCAAAAGTTTAGAAAAGATTTTTGTGGAAATAAAATCATGAATAGTTATTAATTCAGAAAGTTATATTTGTTAGATGTATGTCTAATCGTATTATTTCTTAAGAAAAATCGACCCATTTTTTTAAAGATAAGTAATGAGTATTTCTTGCGCTTGAATGTATAACCAGATTACTTCAAAAATGATTGCAAATTTATTATAAAAAGTAATCCACTCAAGAAAATTCTGCTCGAACCAAACCCAGTTCCCCCCCTCCTCTACGGACTGCCCAAAGTACACAAGCCTGGAATTCCTATGCGTCCGGTCGTGTCTTACGTCTCCTTCCCAGCTTACTCTATAGCTAAGTATCTGGACCGCTGGTTTAAATATCGAATCGAGTATGAGTCGCCCTTTTCTGTTGAAAATTCAGTTTCTCTAGCTAATAAGCTTAAACAAGATACCCTTCCTCCGGGCACCATCCTCTGTTCTTTTGATGTAGTGGGCCTTTTTCCTAATATTCCAAAGGTCCCCACTATGCAGCACATGGGGGACTTGCTTGTAAAGTTTAATACTCCTCATGATGAGCTTCAAGAGTTTTTCACCCTCCTTAACATCTGTTGGTCCCCTAACTTCTGTAAGTTTAACGGCAAATTTTATGAATTCTCGGAGGAGGTAGGTATTCCTATCGGCTCGCCTTTGGGCTCTCTCGTTTCTGAAATATTCATGTCCAAATTTGAGGGTGATTTGTTTTCCTCAGGCCAAGTGCTACTGAGTCACATCCATTACTGGCATCGATATGTGGACGACATATTATGTGCATGGACCGGTCCTCAAGAACTCCTTGGTGAGTTTCTTGAATATCTGAATAAAATATATCCCTCCATAAAGTTTACTCTAGAAATTGGAGGTTCCTCTATAAATTTTCTGGATCTCAATATCTCTAATAGAGATGGGAACCATGATTTTACTATATTCAGAAAATATACAGCGACCGATACTCTTATCCATGGTTCGTCCTTTTGTCCATTCTCTCATAAGATGGCTGCTTTTAATAGCTACATTCATCGATTGACCAGCATTCCGTTGAGTCAGCCAGCTTTTAATAAGGAACTTGCGACCATTAAGCACTTGGCCTTTGTGAATGGTGTCAACTTGGACATCGACCGTATGGTCCAGAAAAAGCTTACAAGGAGAAGCCTTGTTTCTACCTCCTCTCTCCCTCGCGATGCGAGTAGTTACAATAATAAAAAATTGCGCTGGATCAGGCTCCCGTATTTGGGTGAATTTTCATCTAAGCTGACTCGGATCCTTCGCCCCTTCGGCTTCAAGCCTGCGTTTTATAATCTCACTACCGTAAGGGGGTTGTTTGTCAGGCTTAAGGACCCTATACCACGGAGGGAGAGGAGTGGAGTGTACAGTCTGACGTGTGGGGATTGCAACAGCGTTTACATAGGCGAGACGAGTCGCCAGCTCAAAATCCGATTGGAGGAACACCTCAAGCCCTTGGAGAAAGGAAAATTGGGTGAGTCTGCCTTTGCGGACCATCTCATCTCCAATGGTCATAGTTTTAATGAGGAGTCAGCCACCCTCCTCCATAGAGAAAACTCTTACCGAAAACGCCTTGCATTGGAGAATATCGAGATAGTACGACATCTGAACAGTGATGATGTTACTGTCCTCAACAGGTATATTCCTGACGAAGGTTTCATTGATTTGATTTACGAGACTAAGTCACCTTCCGAGGGCTAGCTCGTTCTTTCTTGAACTTCGTCTTCGTCGATATCCTGTTTACATCTCACATTCTGGGTCAGTGGCTTTCTATCTATGCCCGAAGATGGTTTATTAACCGAAAGATCTCGCGTCTTCCTTTGTTTATCTGCGGTATCTGTAAATTTTTATTTCGTTACTCTTTTGAGTATCTTACAATATGTGTAACCGTAATGTTTCGGACCGTATTAATTCGACTAAATTTTAAGGATTTTCCAGTACTGCTTCATCTATTCTTACTCGATGTCGGTCGATGATGTGGAAGAAAGGCCAATCTACTTTCGTCGTGCTGAAAGGCCGAACTGAATTTCAAGAAGAGAAATAAGATAGTCAATCTGTATCTTGTAATGTAGCAACAATTGTGTGGAACGATCTCTAGGGAACGACGAGTTTGTTTTTAGGTACGAACCACGATAATATTCGTGTAGTATTGAGATACTTCACTTTCATTCTCCTTCCTATTACATACTAGCCTACCGTGTACCGTCGTGTAGTGAGTATTGTTCCTCTTTGAATACTTATCCTTTTTATTTATTTCTTCTCCACTATCTCTATCCTACCATAATCTAGAGCGGAAAAGAGAGAGGAGATGACTAAGTATTTTTTTGTGGTTCACCAGTGAGTTTTGTTCAAAAATTTCATGCAATGGTGCTTAGCTCACTATTTGGGGTGCTGGTAGCGATGGCGCGCTACGGTCGACATCTCTATTGACATGATCATGGGCAATGTCTCGGTCGACATCTCTATTGACATGATCATGGGCAATGTCTCATTTAACTACGTGTTAACTAATCTCAAAATATCTTGGGAACAAAAGCTTTATTTGAAAAATTGAAAAGAATGAATTTTATTGGTCTTTAAATTATCTTTCAAATGAGACCATTCTCATTTTGGTCCAAACACTTTTGGAAAATGAGCAGTTTTTTTTTCACACCATTGAAACTGTAGAGTGCGACTCTTTAGCGATTGCACTCCAAATTGACTCACATAAGAATACACAGGGAACAATTTGATCATTTGCTAAGATACGGAAATAAGAAATAAATATAAAATCAAACGTTGATAATGAGGATGTAGAAGTCTATCAGATCCTCATTATCAACGTTTGATTTTGTATTCATTTCTTATTTCTGTATTTTAACAGCAACCGCAAAGCGCAAGCCCCTGAGAACGCCGTAGACAAGCGCAAAGCGCAAGTATGGTATACAATCATGACAAAAAAACACCAAATACACAGAGGGAAAGTTGCAATGCGTGTATTTTAAATACGCGTGTTTGTCCACTGGTAACCACGGTAAGGAACTATAAAGAGAGGTATGCGCATGTGATAAGAACGCATCAGTCACCATGCTAATAAAGTCGCAAGAGGAGCAATTTCAGTTACATCCGGAGCAATTTCAGTTACATCCTAAGAGAATTTAAATCATTAAACCTCAAAATACAAGAATTCTAACTCCAAAATGAAGTGAAACTTGCTTATTTTTTTGTTTCTAATCATAACAATTTTTAAAAAGCAGTGAGTTGCCATAAGACTCCCTATACTATTGAAACCAGACTGACAACGCGCTCTACAGATAGGTTGCGGAACAACCAGAGAACGACGGACAGTTGTTTTTATGGTGAAGATATGCGAGTGTCAATACCTCTATAATGTAACGTGCTTGTAACTATGCCTTATATACACCCCATCACTTCTGTAAACGTTTTTTTTTTTTTTTTTTTGGTCGTTTTATACATGATAGCGCAGTAATTGGGATTGAAATATAGTACACTAGAAGAGATAGTTAGCCCACTCGTTCAAAAAACGAGACACTTTTCCATTAATTCAAAACTGTCCACCCGTTGTTATTTTAGCGCTAGTACTGCGTTTTTCTAACGCGGGGTAAGAGCGGGCTGTAGAAAAAAAGGTTTCAGACTTTTATATGGGCTCTTATGGGAAATAACCCTTCAACGGCGATTTTCTCCAAAAGTATGCATTAAAATACCAACATGTCAATGGTGAACTTGAAGAAAATTTTTCGTACTTTAATTTGTTTTCTCATAAATTTTTCATCAAAATGTATATTTCTTGAGAAAATCGCTCGTAAAGGGTAATTCTCCATAAGAGCCTATGTAAAAGTCTGAAACCTAAATGTTGCAATCATTGAAATGATAATAGGAAAACGAGAAGACTGTTAATAGTCCTGTATAATTTTTTTTGTATCTGAATGAACGCATGTACAAATTCAAATACCCGAATGGGTGTTCAAACGCGTGTTCAAATGGGCTTTGCCGTTCAAATGCGTGTTCAAATGCCTTAATGCGTTTACCTACATATTAGGTTAGGGGGTATTTTATTCATTTGAGATCTGTACTATAGTCAAAGATTGAGATACACTATAAAAATTCACGCGTTTGCGTTCAAACATCAAACGTTTCATTTCATTGCTCAGAAAAATTTTCCATGTTATCTGATTGATGAGCAATGGTAAATAAAAAGTTCATTCTTTTCTTACAATGAGCAATTCTTTTCTCAAATTTGACTCTTCAATGGTACAGCTTCTGGAAAACTCTGAACTATTTCATAAAATTTTTTTTACAAGAATAACTTTTTAGAAAATGAAAGAAATATCTATTGTGATGAATTTATTCAATTCATTATTTGTATTACCCCCTTTCAAAGGGCATGTAAACTTCTGCTCTGAATTTCTCGGGCATTCGATGGGTATGGGTATAAATTGGGCATTCAATGGGTATGGGTAAATCTCTCAAAATGTAACCAAAATTTTTACCGACAGGCGTGTTCACCAGAGTTCACCCAGAATTTTCACCAAGCAGACTTCTTACTAGAAGGTGTTTCACCAACGACAATTTTTTTGAAAAATTGCTCTCACTTCGAGACAAGTTGAATGATCAAAAATATTATAAGTTAAAAATAAAATTGAAAAAAAAAAAATACGTGACTGTGAAATGAACTAAAAGGTACTTGTGTGAAAATGTAGGCTACGACATTTTATCAAATCCAAATTTGACCAAGAGATCTGCTTACCAATTATTGCAATGTTTCATCACAACTAATCACTCATCAAGGGACGATTGGAGTACAATAAAAAATTTATACGCTCTTGCTCAGGGAGCGAGAGTTGCAGGAGACCCGCGACTTATGGCGGAGGGTTCAAGACTTTTAGTTTACGTGCGTATAATTTATTTTCAAAGTAGGTTACAATTTATCCCTTTTTGGTTGTTATGACGTGAACAGGCAAGCTCGGCAATAACCAGACGACGACGATGTACCGATGACACAATGTATTCGCATGTTATATTCACATATTATATTCACAGTGCATTGAACATGATCAACTGGTACAGAGATCACTAGACTGTTGTCACCGTCTGCTTATATACTAATTATTATTGAGGAGTTTGTACGCGTCTTTCTTCCAAAATATCAAATTGTCGCTTGTTTGTTTTCACTTACGTTACGCTCGCCTTTGGTCACGTTTCGTGCAATTGTAGGCTTGTGACGAGATATGCCAAATTCTTGTCACAGTTGTGAATACAGAAAAATATACTGGTTTTTATGTGTTTAGCTTCTCTTTTCCTTTTTGCCAAGTCCCAGCGTTATGAGTCAAGAAGGGCACAAATTTTTCCAAGTCCCATAGACGGCTATAGAGGAGCCAGGGATTTTTCCAAGTCCCAGCGTAAGAATTCCTTTGAGGGCCCTCAGTAACTCAAGAGATGGCGGGTCTCCCGCCAAAAAATATAAAAACGCAATTTTAAAAAATGGAATTTTGACAATGAAATTGTATAATAATTGAAATTGTGAGCAACACCTCAATGATAACTAATACAATGTGGCCCATCTCATTTTTATACCACACTACGTTAATTTTCAAGCACTAGCAATGATTGATGCTTCTATACTTTTTTTCGGGGGGGGGGGGCGGATGGCAAGGGATTCGATAATGTGAAAAGTTATAAGGTGTCCTTGATTATGATCTAAGCACCCCCCCCCCCGTGGAGAAAATTCCAATTGTAAATATTTTTGGGTGCGTTATGTGGTAAAATCTTTCCAAATCAAAGTATTGTTGACCTTATCGCTATCTAGTTTTTCTGACGTAAACTATCTAAAAGCGACAACATTTTAACAATAGGTTTGTACGGCTGCTTACAAAGTAAATATAGTCAATGATGGTAGTTTTGAACGAGACACTTTTCCATTAATTCAAAACCATCCACCCGTCGTTATTTTAGCGCTAGTACTGCGTTTTTCTAACGCCGGGTAAGAGCGGGCTGTAGAAAAATAGGTTTCAGACTTTTACATGGGCTCTTATGGGAAATAACTCGTCATCGGCGATTTTCTCTGAAGGTATGCGTTAAAATACAAACATGTCAGTGGTGAACTTGAAGAAAATTTTTTGTACTTTAATTTGTTTTCTCATAAATTTTTCATCAAAATGTATATTTTGTGATAAAATCGCTCGTAAAGGGTAACTCTCCATAAGAGCCTATGTAAAAGTCTGAAACCTAAATGTTGCAATTGCCTGCAATAAGTGGCGTAAAAACTAAAAACAAACTTTTTGTTTTGCGCTTTATGTTACATGGTAGTTTTGAAGGAGTGGGCTAACTATCTCTTCTAGTGTACTATAGATTGAAATACTGTTCTGTCATGATGCACTGTGTTATTGTGACGTCATTCATTTGGCGAGAGTAACCATTCTGCAAGAAATCCGTCCACAAGCAATTTGGCCTTTGAGCTTGAATAGTAATGGAGAGACAGAAATCATAGTTTGTTGGTGTTGTGATATACACCTTAGACCATATACTGTAGTAACATAGACCGCTAAAAGTGATAAGAAGAACATTGGAACTTTGGAGACAAAATAAGTCTTTTGGGTCCTACAGCGTTAAATGTATCATTGGGCGTGGTCTGTAATTTTCTTCACCCCGTCGGCAACTGAAGCATCTACGCTGGACTCAAAAAGCTTATTTCTAGCCTCCAGTCTTCCAACAACTAATTACGTTGTTTACATACTGCTTTGGCAGTCATGTTACTATATGGTCTAAGATATACATGTATAATGCATTTGAATGTGATAGTAATGGTGCCTGATTACAGAGCTTTGTTGCTAACACACTTACAACAAATTGCGCGGAAGACTTTGTCTTGGTGATTGGTGTTTTGCATAGGTATACATCAATTCTACTTTGTATAAGGCAGACTTGAATGAAGCAGATTTGGCTTCTGGACATCCCATAAAAGATGTTCACAAATAAAAATAAAATATTCTACAAATTTGATGAGATGACAAAATCTTCTGTTCTGCTTCATCCAAGAGGAAAAGCAAGTTTTCCATTCTCCTCTACATATACAATAATTAGCTCCCGTTTTCAATTCCGGGAAAATAACATTTTAAGTGAACAAACCAGGCACGTGATTAGCAATCCTGGTGAATGGTTGGCCCAAATAGTGGGTCTTTTTTTTTACACCATTGAAACAGTGACTGCATTGCAATAGACTGTTTTCCACTGACGTCATATATCTGATACCAATTGGCCAGAGTACCTGTTCTGGTGTTTACAAGCCTCTTAATTCTGTTGACTCCCTTAGATAAGACACTAGAGACGGGAGATATGCTGAGACTCCATATTGTATAGAATTACAACACACCACCACATAGGCTGCACACACTCACACCAACACAAGACGCAGAAATCCAGTGTGCTGCAGCTGAAAGAATCAGCTTTAGCTTTCGGCCTAAACTTTTGACCTTGAATAATATAGCTTCGGCTTTGGCTTGTGCTTGTTCAAAAAAAATTTGGCTGGCTTTTAGCTTCTGTCTTATCAGTGAAAATTTGGCTGAATTTGGCTTTCAGCTTTCGGCTTTCGGCTGGCTGCAGCACACTGGATTTGGCTGAAAAACAAAAAACTGAAGTCCAAAAAAGAGGTAGAAGTAAAGACATTTTTGAAATATTTTCTTAGTAAAAAAACATGATTTTGAACAAACTTCTTGGAACTCAGAAGAGCCAAAAGCTAGCCAAAAAAATTTGGCTGAATTTGGCTTTTGGTTTCCAAAGGTGCGCCTAAAGCTGGCTTTTAGCTTCTGTCTTATCAGTAAAAATTTGGCCTGATTCGGCTTTTAGCTTTTGGCTTTTGGCTGGCTGCAGCACACTGCAGAAATCAAATGGAGTGCAGCCATCAGCTACAGACTTAATTCTATACAATATGGAGTCCCAGCCATCATATCTCCCGTCTCTAGTGTCTTACCCTAGGAATAACAAAGGGAGCAAGGATCATCAGGTAAATAAAAGAGAACCCTGCAATGGATTTTGGTTATAATCAAAACATCATTTTAGAGAGTTCTTCCTGGAACTTATTCATAAGGCTCTGGCTACTAAGGAATTGTTTATTCACAATTTGTGACACAGTGATCTTTGCTCCCTGTGCTTTTCTTGGGGGAGTCTAAAACTCAAAAGGTCTGTTGGTCAAGTGAATCACATGATGTATGATTTTAACGTCACCAGGAAAACGGTCTATTTGGACCAGGCAGCGGCGCAGCGCTAGCATCGCGCAAAAATTTTGGAATTTTTAAAATCTTTTGAAAATAAAATAATACCATCTGAAAGAAAATTTTTTCCTCTTCAATTTTGTTTCTTACAAGTACACGCCTAAATCCATCATTTTTGAAGAAATTTGAGGAAAACAAAAAAATCACCTTTAGTTTTGACTTTTAAGTCACTGTTCAATCACCGTTTGCTCATCAGTATTTGGACTGTACAAGCACAATTTGAAGGTCAAAACTTAAAACACAAATAACCCAATGTTGCTAAAAATAGGTATTGATCTAAAGAAAATTTTCCACCAGTTCAATTTTGTTCTCTTCATTTTTTGCATAAAATCTCTAGATTTTGAGTAATTTGTTAAAAACTGAAAATCTCCCATATATACTGCTGTGTTCAACTCCCCGGTTTCCAATGGCTTTGTAGTGGTATGTGTGTGGTATGCAAATGCGTACCACACATACACAATTCCCCAGTTTTATTATCAAAATGACCTCCAAAATAAGGCGCTAGAGGTATTCTTGCTCAATGTAAACAAACAGCGCAGGAGGGATGTTCCCAGAAAATTGAATTTATGCGTTTATAGATACCACTTCATTCTTCTTTTCCTGGGGTGCGTTCAGAAACGTGCAACCACTCTAACAGACAGAGAAATTAGTTGACTGGTCAAACTAGAGCCTTAGTCAAACTCTACTCTGGCAGAGTGTATTGTCAACCACTCCTGACTGGATTGAAAAAAGTCTTACTGCAGTGCAAAATAAATGCGTAAACTGGTGTTTCTGAACAACTCTTGTCCCTTCTCTGGAGTAACGCGAAAAAAAGTAGGCGTGGTCACTCCAATGAGTTTTTGAACAATTTTGTGCAAAACCAGGCAACCACTTGCAACCAATAGCTGGTTACAGGTTTCTGAACGCACCCCTAGGATGGGAACATACCGCAATGTTTGTTTACATTGAGCATTGACTATACATGTACCAGACCTTGGATCATAACATAGACCACCAAAAAAGATAAGAAGTACATTGGAACACTGGGGACAAAATAGGTCTTTTGGGTCCTACAGCGTTAAATATATCAATGGGCGTGGTCTATAATTTTCCTCACCCTGTTGATAACCAAAACGTCTACGCTGGACCCAAAAAGCTTATTTCTAGCCTCCAGTCTTCCAACAACTAATTACATTGTTTACATACTGCTTAGGCTGTCTATGTTACTTTATGGTCTAAGTACCAGACAAATACTCGCATTAACCCACTGTTTACAGGGCCACTTAAGTCGCAGGAAGCAGGCTGCGTCTGTAGAAGCCAAGTGTAAACACAAAGAAGTGAGCGACTAACAGAAGCCAAGCAACTGAACAAGGCGTCCAGAAGAAGTTGAAAATTTTCAACTTCTTTGTCAGCAACTAACTACTTCATGTATGTGTTAGTGCGTAAGGCATGTGAAGTGCTTATATGTATTTGTGTTACTATCCACTTTTTTCATTGTTTTTTAGTTGCTTGTTTTAAACAACTTTGGAAAAAGTTAGTTGCTGCGCTACTTCCCTGACACGCGGAACGCTACTTCTTGCAACTAAAAGGCGCCTGGTGAAAAGACTGAAAACTGGGTTATTGTTAAAAATAAAAAAGTTGTCACTTTGCTGGATACTGAAACCAGAGTGTGCTGCGTGTTGAGACGTTGTTGTAAGAGAGAAAGAAAGATGTTTTGTCTCTTTCATTCTGCTGGTTAACACGCAGCACACTCTGGTGTGAGTATCCAGCAAAGTGACAACTTTTTCAATTTCAACAATGCGAGTATTTGTCTGGTACGTGTATAGTCAATTAGTCAATACATTGAGCGAGAATAGCGCCTTATCAAAATTGTGATTGTACAGTCCAAATTTTCTAAGCATTTTCTTTGACTATACGCGTACCAGACAAATTCTTGCATTCTTGTATTGTTGAAAGAGTTTTTACTTTGAAGGATACTGACACCAGACTGTGCTGCGTGTTAACCGGCAGAGTGAAAGAGACAGAACATCTTTCCCTCTCTCTTACACCAACGTATAGACCGTTTTCCTGGTGACATCAAAATTGTACATCATGTGACCTACTCGGCCAACGGGCTGACTCCCATAAGAAAAGCACAAGGAACAAAGATCACTGTGAATAGACAATTTTTTAGTATCCAGAGCCTTATGAATAAGTTCTAGTAACCCTATAAAATAATTGTTCCAATTATAACCAAAATTCATCGCAGAGTTCTCGTTTATGATCTTTGCTCCCTTTGTTATTCTTATGGGAGTCAACAGGTTTGAGAGGTTTGTAAACACCAGAACAGGTACTCTGGCCAATTGTTATCAACTGTATGACGTCAGAGGAAAATAGTCTATTGTTACGCAGCACACTCTGGTGTCAGTATCCTTCAAAATGACAACTTTTTTAAGAATGCGAGTATTTGTCTGGTATGTGTATAGTTAGTATAGTGATATAGTCTGTTCCAAATAAGAGCGGTGTAATCAAAATTACGTTTCACCTCCCCTGTGCCGACGAATTGTCAAGTGACGTCATTTCAATTACACCGCTCTTATTTGGAACAGACTATAGTCAATGCTTGGACTGCGCAAAGCCCGTGAAAAAGTGGTAGTGAAATCTCGCTCGTTTAAAAACACTTCACCCAGCCAACGTGACTGAGAGCTGCCATTTGATTTATGTTGCGGCCGAAGTGACTGAAAGAGATCTTGCTACCACTTTTCAACAAGCGTTAACACGCATTAGCGCAGTCCATACAAAGTACTATATAGTCAAAGAGTCAATGGCACTTTAGACAGGCGAGGCTAGCGAATCTACAATATGCCCGGTCCGAATTGTAGAGTGCGACTCTTTCGCGCTTGCACTTCGAAGTTCGAATCGGCAGGTCGTAGCACTAGTAGCACGTGGTCGTACTTGAATTAACTCTATTATCAAGCAAGTAATAATTATAAGAGTTTCCAGTCTAGTTGAATGTTGAAATCACCGGAAACCTGAAGTATGGAGTGATACAGACTTGAAGTAATGGTCTGTTGAATGGTGTATGAAAATAAACTCTCGTAAAAGCGAGGATGGAAACGGGCAGTACTCCTACGTCTGACTTATCTCATGTTTCAATGAAAGATACATTCCGAATTCTTGTAGCTACGGATATTCACCTCGGTTATGCGGAAAATGATCCGGAAAGACGTAACTAAGGAAATTTTCAGTCGAAAGATCTTAGTGTAAGAGCTTTTAAAATGAGTTATTTGTTTATACTTCTTAGGCGAGGATAGTTTCAATACATTCGAAGAAATTCTACGATTGGCCAAGGCTCACGCTGTAGATTTCATCCTCCTTGGCGGAGATCTTTTTCACGAAAATAAACCTTCGGCGTATTGTTTACACAAATGCATATCACTATTACGTCAATACTGCTTGGGAGATAAGTAAGTTATTGACTACACAAATTGCGAAAAGAATTCAAACTATCCATTTTTCTGTCAACTTATTGCAGACCTATCGAAATAGAATTTTTGAGCGATCAAAGAGTTAATTTCAATCATGGTTCCCAGTCAATCGTGAATTACGACGACCCAAATCTCAATATTTCCATTCCTATATTTTCGATTCATGGAAATCATGATGATCCAAACGGATTGAAGCAGTTGAGTTCATTGGACATCCTCAGTACATCCGGTCTGGTCAATTATTTCGGAAAGTGGACCGATTTAAAAGAAGTCAAAATTTTACCAATATTACTTCAAAAAGGCCAAAGCAAAATTGCGCTCTATGGTTTGAGCCATATTAAAGACGAACGTCTATCAAGATTATTTAGAGACAAAAATGTTAGTACATTATTCATCATTAATTCTGTACGTGACGCTTCACTACATAATTGAAACGGTCATTTTATTTGTACTAGGTTCACATGTTTCGTCCCAGTGAACACGCCGACGAATGGTTCAATTTATTCGTATGTCATCAAAACCGGACGGAACGTGGGTTGGTAAAATATGTACCAGAAGAAGCTCTTCCCAAATTCTTGGATCTTGTTATCTGGGGTCACGAACACGAGTGTCGGATCGTTGAGGAGTGGAATCCAAATCAAGGATTCTACGTCAGCCAGCCTGGTCGCTTTTATTATTGAATAATGAATTTTTTTTATACAATCGTATTTTAACCTCGCTCTCTGTTGATAGGCAGTTCCATAGCCACATCGTTGAGCGAGGGTGAAGCGAAAGATAAGTTCGTCGGTTTGTTGCAAGTATGTCAGAAAAAATTCAACTTGACGCCTCTAAAATTACAAACTGTGAGACCTTTCATTTTTCAATCTTTGAACCTTTCGCAATGCACCCTACCAGTTATGGATTCAACGTCGAATAGCGTGAGTTTTTCAAAACCTATTACCGATTTATATAATCTTTCCTTACCACGTCAATCTTTTCCAGGTACAAAAATATCTAGAAAATCGCTTGGATTTCTGGCTAGAACAAGCGAAAACTCAACTTACCGGTCATGAACTACAACCCGTACTTCCACTTGTTCGGATACGCGTCGCATATAATGACGAAGCTCAATGTTTTAATACGATTAGATTTGGACAGAAATTCCAATCAAAAGTGGCGAATCTTGGAGATATGATTTTGTTGAAGAAAGATAAACCGGAGCGGAAAGTAAAAGACGGTATTTTGTGCGACGAAGATAAAGAAAATATGACTGAGTTTTTGCAGAATGAAGAGGTAAAATGTGCCTTGAAAGCGTTTGCGCCGTACTTTATAAAATTACGAGCATTTTATTCATTTTTTTTGTTTCTGGCGTCAGATTAGATTGCATTAGGCCCATGTTTCTGGAACAGATGAGTTTTACGTCATTGAACTAGGTTATGGAATAAATTCTGAGAAATGAACATCTTATATGAGTGTGTGTATCCCCGGCCTACTAACTTGCAGGCGGTTCTTCTCTCGTTCAGTTTAGAAAATTTATAGTAACGCGCGTCGAATAGTTTCTGGGTGTTCAGAATTACTTAATTATACTGAGAGATTCTAAAAAGCTTTTCCTCTCCTTTAAATGTTTTACAAATATATCTTGATTCACGATTATAAGTACACAAATTTCCGACTTAATGAATGTTTAAATGGTATTCACATCAGATCACGGATCTATGGGAAATCAAGATGAACCTACTTATGCAAAAGTACTTCGATGAGGTCGCCACTCGAAAGCTCCAGATATTTTCGATCAAAAGTATCAGTGATGCAGCAGCCCGATTCGTTGATAAATCTGACAAAGATACTATCAAGATAATAATCGAGTATGACTTAGTTAAAAAAAAGAGTCTCAGATATTAGGTTTTTTCCTCCTCTAAAATTATTCCAATTTTATCTAGCCATCAAATGAAAAAAATTGAACAACATTTGTGCGAGAAAGAAGTAGACGTTGATTACATAGATGAAGAGATCGAAAGCTATAGACGGGAACGAATGATGAATCCGTTGAGTGAAGCAGCCGAGGTAATTGTGTGACTCAGGTTCTCGAACAATTTCACTATTTCGGTTCGTAGATCGTATTTTATTTCTTTAATATGAATTTCAGTTGAAGAAAATGGTGGAAAGTATGCGTCCTCTTCCGAAAAAAGAAGCGCGCCCTTCTGGTGAAATCAGCAACAGTGATGACAGTGAAGATGGCGTGGAAGTATCGACCAGTCGAGGTCGTACCCGAGGTAATCGAAGTCGCGGGAGTCGTGCAGGACGAGGAAGAACCGCAGCTGTTTCTCCTAGAACGACTACTTCTCGTACCCGGGGTAGAGCTCGTGGCGAGCGAATCACCAGTCGTGCAGTTCCAGTAAATATGTTATGTTTCTCCTAGTTTTCGTGTCGTTTTTTGTCTTCCGGAAAGAATCGTGGAATATTATGATTGTATTTTTTTCATGAATAGTGAACACTTTCGGACGAATGACGGAAACTTTCTCTTTCTTCCAAGCTCAATTTTCTGATTTAAAGAGCTAAAAAAATTAGCATTTCATTGGAATTATTTCTGAAAGAAAGAATTTAAAGAATCAGGCCAAGGAAAGGCGCAGGAGGGTTGGAAATTAGCAAATCAACGTTTGATCGGAAAGATTACTTTGTACTTATCTAAATTAGTCATCAGATTGATAAACTTCATGCCATGTGATTATGTAAGAGGTAATTGAGGCAGTGAATGGGAAAAGGGCGATATCCGGAAAATTAAGTTTTGAGAAAAATGAGTTTGAAAATTAAGAATTGTTTTACTTGTCGATGACGCATCCGATTTTAGTGAAACTTTCAGGAATTGTAGTTCTGATCTCAAGCAACAAAATTATGAATAGTTTACTTGAAAAATATAGCGTAATTGCCGCAAGAACCCAATAGTTTGCAAAGAGAATATCGCACTTTTTCCCATTATCGATAATTGTGAGTCCGTTCAGCGCAATTTACGGAAAGGATGAAAATATAGAGTTGTTCTGTTGTCAACTAGCAAAAAAATACGGATGCACAAACGCTATTTCTTTGTAGTAATGTAGATGGTATGGACTAGTATAACCATACTTATACAACGTTTGTACGCTCAAATGGGTTCAAATTATCAACTTTTCATCATGCTTTCACGTCGTTTTCAGTCAGTTTTGATCAGAATGCTTTCAAATTTTTGTGAGAGATACACAAGGTATTGAAGAATCAAAACACAAAATCATCGGGAAAAGGGCGATATGGCGATATCGCCCTTTTTCCACCCACTGCCTCAATTTCTTTCTAGAATATCTTATTGGACAACGCAAATAAGCTCTTATTCTCGTAAGACCTGCTGGATTACCCAATACTTGAACTTGCGTAACTTTTTTTTTATTTGTTCTGAATATTCGACAAATTTCAGAATTCCGATAACCGCTGGTGTCATACTTTTTTCACCACAGTTTTCAGTGGTTTCACCGTCGGAGTTGAGAAAATATTATAGAAAAATTTTCTTGATTTTCAATTGAAAAATTCAGTATCATTTCAGTCTCGATCTCATTAGATTTTCATCATGTTCGAATACTTTCGTTCTTTCACACCCCCCTTTCGCAAACCTTGTTCTAAAGAATATTTCATTTCTCATGGAAACATGTCTTTTATTTTCAGTCTAGTTTCATTGGAAATGGCGTTCAAACCACCATGCTGACACATCTAAAATACGCTGACAGCGATTCAGAATGAATATATTTACTTTTATGATTGCTTGAACTTGGCTCCATATCATTTTTGTCGGTAATTACTGTTGAAGAGAAGTCCAATTTTTGTTTCTGAGATGTATCTGCGTATATTCACTTCGTCTATAATACCTCGTTTTCGCAGCACGTAACTTATTTTATCATTCATTGAAGCTCCGTTTCCGAGGCAAGCGGCAATTGAAATTTGTGTACTTGTAACAATATCTTGTCCATCTTATATTCACAAATATAGCGATTGGAATATCAAGTGAGATGGTTATTGAAGATGTGCGTTGATATTTCCACAGTGTATTCCTGTACAAGCGAGTGAAACGGCGTTTTCAACTTGTCACTTGATCCATTAGTGCAAATGAATTTCACCCTTGATATTCGAACAAGTGAGAGCCTAGCTACACAAGCAGCGACGGCCAAGTTGTCCGAGCATCTGAGCGACCAAACCTAAAGATTATGGTTTACTTGCTCGAGCAACTTGATCGCTGCTGCTTACGGAGCTAAGCACTAACTAAATTAGACTCATCGTAGAGAGGCGCTCTAGCAATTTCTTTAGTTAAATATCTGAAAGAATCGATTACTTTATTAATTCCAAAATGAATGTGAAAACGCAGACTTAAATAAAAAACATTTGAGTGTTGGATGCAAGTTCTGAAAACTGATGAATACTACTTCGTTGAAATATACAACGGAATGACAAAACTTTTTAAATGAGCAGCATTTTCACATCAACGAAGATTCTCACTGGCGCCGCTCAGCTCTCGCCATAATTTTTCAGTCATAATAGCGTCTGACGTCTTGAATTTGAAATATTTTACATAAGTGGTTCTATCGTTAAATATTACTGAAGTAAATGAGGCTAAGAAATACAATCGATCATTGTTTGACACGTAAAATAACGTACAATCGTACTAGACTGGAATATGATGAAAAGAAAAAGGATACAACCTTCGACAAAGCGTACGTCATCCGTTAGAAACAACTTGACTTTCAACAAGTTCTTGTAAGTATTCAATATTTTCCTGAAATGATTCATCATGACGAACTAAAAAATTACGATTCACTCCGTAGCTTTATTCTCTTCACAATGACTTACCTTTCTATGTCAATGGTGAAAGAACGCAATCGGGTTTCCAAGTCTACAAAAGGTTTACAAGCAACGATCAGGAAAAAATGTAGAAAGCTTTGTAAAATAAATTGAGTCGTTGACTTACGTTTCATACAGTCTTCGTTGTTTGCGTAAAACAAAGGTAAATCGCACTGTGTTTGAAGTTTCATACACTCAAATAATTCTTCGTTACAGTTCATGATGTCTTCTTTACTCAATGTATACAGGATCTTCTTATAAATTTGGAGTAATTATATCCAAAGATGATTAGATGAAGAAATCTTGGATATTTTTATTTTTCATTCTCCTCCTTCCGATAACAGTCCGTGATCAGTCCTTACAAAAAAGGCACTAGATTTTAGGCGGACTTTAGACCTTAGACCATAATAGTACATAGACCGCCGCTGCACAGCCGAGAATAGCCTGTGTTCCGACAACTGATAACGTCATTTACATGATGGGCCACACAGATGTATACACTAGTCGCTAATGAACCTAGATAGGTAACTCGACTGTATGCAGCGACCTACGCTTCCTCTTACCGCACCATTTTTCTGAGTGGCACTTTACACACACAAACGTACGTATTTTACTCACACAAATGTACACGACCATTGTTCTGCCACCCAGCACGGGGAATAAACGCAACATCTCGACACAACGAGAGGGTCGCGAACTCGCGACACTACATGGCGAAGGTATACCAGTTATGTATCTAGGTTTATTAGCCTATAGCCCAGTTTTCTGTGACGTCAATCAGCGGATAAACGCTAGCAGGCTTTGAGTTGCTTAAGAGCTTTGCTCCAGCTGGCATGTTGACTCTCATAAGAATAACACAGTGAGCTAAGATCAACGTGTTCCTAATTAAAAATAAGGAATTTCTTAGATACTACAAGTTGATGAACAGACGCTGAGAACATAATAGATTTTAAATATATATCTCTGATTTCTTATTTATTTCTAATTTTGAATTATTTATGTAATGATCTTTGCTCCCAATGTTATTCATATGGGAGTCAACAAGTCAGTTGGAGCAACGTTGGGTAGTTTTGCTACAGTTATTTGATAGAAACCTAAGCTGTTTGCGATATTTCGCGATACTATCGAATGAGTATCGATATGTGATGTCATAGGAAAACAGTCCTATAGGGCTCTTCCACCATTGCATATTGCATATTCATTCCCCTATGATCTTATCGAAGTGGCAGTGAAATAGTAAACAAACGCTTATCAATATCATTCTTTTGAACAAGACAGTTGAACAGCCGAATATTTCCCGCAAATAAATTGTTTAACGTCTTCATTTTTATTTATACATAGACCAGCTACATATTCTCACACATTTTGTATACTGAGTACTTACAATAACGAGTTTGTTATCTTACAATGTGGGAAGACAAACACATGTCTCTAATACACTAATTATACTGTATACACTAAAGATGAAGACTCGAATTCAATATCACCAGAATAATTATCACGTCTTTGTGTTTCTATAATAATAGTTAGGATCACAGTTCATTATAGAGGTATTGACACAAACGTATAATAGCCGTGTTTGTTATTGTCGCCTGAGTTGTGTCAGTTGATACAATCTACGCTAGGATCGTTGCAAGGTAAAACTAAACAGGAGAACTACACAAATACTACATAGTGTAAATTCACCAATTTTCAAAAATTTGTACAAGAGTCAGGTATTGACCTAAAAATCTGAAACTTGGTACAAATGGACTATTTACTATGCTCTTCATATTTAAGAAAAAAAAATCTTCCTATCTCAATTTCTTCATCTTCTACAACCCTCGGAAATTTTGGCAACATTAGGGTACCTCCGGTAAGCTTCCGTCGCAGGTGGGGTGTGGAAGGTCTTTGAACGATCGCCGCGAGCGTAGCGGAATTCTGTATGAATTAGCACAACTCGGGCGACAGAAATTTTGCCTTGTGTCAATACCTCTATAATGTACCGTGGTTAGGATATTCAAACAATTTTTGGAACTTAGGCCGACGATATTTGAGTATTCGACTCTTTGTTTATGTTTTCACTGCCACTTCGATAAGATTATAGGGGAATGAATATGCAAAATGCAATGGTGGAAGAGCCCTATACATCTGTGATGGGCCATTGGGACCAGGCAGCGCTAGCGTCGCGCAAAAATTTCGAATTTTTAAAATCTTTTGAAAATATTACCATCTGAAGGGAAATTTTCCGCTCTTCAATTTTGTTCCTTACGAGTACACGTCAAAATTCATTATTTGCGGAGATATTTAGGGAAAACTAAAAAATCACCTTCAGTTTTGAGCATGAGCATTGACTATACACGTACCAGACAAATACTCGCATTGTTGAAAATGAATTCACTTTGAAGGATACTGACACCAGAGTGTGCTGCGTGTTAACCGGCAGAGTGAAAGAGACAGAACATATTTCCCTCTCTCTTACACCAACGTATTAACACGCAGCACACTCTGGTGTCAGTATCCTTCAAAGTGACAACTTTTTCAACAATGCAAGTATTTGTCTGGTACGTGTATAGTCAATGGCATGAGCCATGATCATCGTTTGATCACTGTTTGCTTATCAGTCTCTTCTATGTATTTTACACAGGCGACGCTACTGCTAGTGAGTCTACAATAAGCTTTTCCCCTTTGACTATATATTATATGGACTGCGCTAACAAGTATAAAATGAGCGAAAAGCGCGTCCACAGACCTGATAAGCGTATATGAGGAGCAGACCCCTGGTGAAACCACAACCATTTAAAATACACACGTCGCACCTTTCCTCCTCTACGCATTCGCGTGGTGTGTACCGTTTGCGCCTCATATACGTACGCCGTAAGCGTAACACAGTCGCACCACTCCCCTCACTGTACATATTTAACCCTAGTTTTTAATGCTTAGCGCAGTCCATATAATATATAGTCAAAGCTTTTCCCACTATTGTAGGGCGGTATAGTTTCACACAGGTATACCGGACCGCCATATTGGACCTAAGAGTGACTGGGGGAGAGTCTGAACAACACCACGATAATGCGCGGAGCAACAAGCATCTCCCCTTGTGCATGTTGTTCCCCGCAATGTTGTGGCGTTGTTCAAACCTTCCGTTAGTCACTCTAAGGTCCAAAATGGCGGTCTGGTTTACCCGTGTGAGACTATACTGCCCTATAACTATTGCAGTGTTGCATACATTTTTTCTAAAATGTTATCTCGGCAAACGTGATCTTATCAGTTCACCACTTGAATTGCGAGCGCAAGTTAGAATTTTAATGTTTGCCAACTATTTTGTTTCAGAAATCCCATTCTTTTTTTGTCATTAAAATATTCTCAAGAGGCATTACTGTTGCGTAGTCGCATGCCATATAGCTACCAGACTAAGAAATATTGTTGTTAAAAATTCTGAATTTTGAATATTAGCGCTTCTGGCGGTTTGGGAATGGAAACGGAATGGGAACAGAACGAGAACATTATTTTTAACCTGAGAATGGGAACGTATTGGAACGGTATTCACAATTATCAGAAAGTGAGAACAGAACAAAAGCCAGGAACAGTTCTCTACTGCACATTTGAGAACAGTTTGAAACGGGAACTGTATAGATTGCTGGGAACACAAACATGTTTGGAACACTTGTCAAAAAGTACCGTTCTGCCAGCCCTGCTTCTAGGTATCTATAATACAAGGTAATAGTCAATGCGCAAAGATACGTGAGACACAGGCACGCAGCTGTTTCAGCCATGTTTAAAACACACATTCAAAACATTTTTGTCACAGCATTGCATGTTTAAAACACACGTTCAAAACATGCACCGCACACCATTGCAACCCTGTCAAATGTTGATACCACATTACCACCGGCCCGGGATATAGACTGATTCAGGCTAATGTCACAGTGCAGTAGTCACAGCTTGCAGCACTCATAATATCAGGTGAAGTGAAAGTACCTTTTACTATATAAACTACCAGTGAATGGGAGTATGGACTGCTATAACAAGGCCTTGGCGGTGCGGTAATATGATGCCGACATCGCGGAGAGGAAGAAAGGGGAAGGTTACAACGAAATAGATTTGTATTGTTAGTTGCATAATCCATGCTATATCTAAAGCGCAGTGTAGACGGTCAATATTATTGACATCAAAATTTTGACGTCAATATTATCAACTTTGTTATTTTTTGGATTTTCACTCCGAGTCTGTTGAATTCTTCTTGATGTGGTGTAGAATATTGACGGAGGCATCAAAAATAACAAACTTGATCTGTTATTTTTGATGCGCGGTCAATATTTTGATCAGAATCTCAATTTTTGATAAATGTGAATTTCCCCTACACAATCAATGATATTGTCAAAAAACACAAATTTGGTCAATAATATTGACCGTCTACAACGCGCTTTTAACTATGTGAGGCGCAATTTTTACGAAATAGATTTGTGCATCTGGTTGCAGACCCCAACTACATGCTACGCGTTAGGCGCTATATTCCCTCCTTCCGCACCATGATGGCATCGCCGCGTTGAATACTAATATCAGTCAATACTCCCATTCACTGGTAGTTTATAGGGCTCTTCCACCAATGCATGCTGCATAACAATTCCCCTGATTCTTATCCTAATGGCAGTGAAAATAACATTGCTCTTATGTAATGTAACACCTCTATGGTTTTGATTTATGCAATCAACTCTACACATAAGGGCAATGTTATTTTCACTGCCATTACGATAAAGGGGAATTGATATGCAGCATGCATCGGTGGAAGAGCCCTATATAGTCAAAGGAAAGTACCCATTCTACTTGATTGGATCCATGATTAACATGGGAACATTTCGATCATTTGTTCACACTCGGCATTTTTATGTACAGGAAACTTCCAAGATTGTGAATTTCAAGTTCATATCCTTAACTTTTGGTTTATTTTGAAGTACTTACTGATGAATGATTGAAACGTTCCTGTAGAATTCTTATGGGAACTGATATGCCAATGGCAACAATATTCATGTGATTGATTGTTTTTCACAGATTTGACGTCACGCCTGAATCAGTCTATGAGCCTTTCACACTATTGCGGTGTTGCATACATTTTTCCTAAAATGTTATCTCGGTGAAAGTGATCTTATCAGTTCACCACTTGAATCGCGAGCGCAAGTTAGAATTTTAATGTTTGCCAACTATTTTCTTCAAGAAATCCCAATTTTTTTATTTTTAAAATATTCTCAAGATGCATTACTGTTGCGTAGCTGGATACTATAGCAATCAGGCTAAGAAATATTGTTGTTAAAACTTCTGGTTGGAACCTCCGCGAGGGAGGCTCAACCTAACATAAAATCGCATTTTCATTAAATCTTGAGCAATATACAAGCTCAGAAACAAAACACTATCTGAATTACACACGCAACTTCAACGGCAAACCTTCCACACCATGCAACCTTTGACTATATAAACTACCAGTGAATCCATTCACTGGCAGCAGGCTGCTGGTAGTTTATATAGTCAAAGCATGCAACAGACCACGGCCACCTCTACTACAGGCCAAACAACTGAGCATGGCAACGTTGCTGCCGTCTGACGTTTTCTATGTAGAAAAACATCTCTCATGAAAAAATTGAGTTGACCCTTTTAATAAGAAAATTTAACGGCCAACAATTTTTGTTCTGAGCAATTTTTCTTCAAACGTCCTATTTTCTGAGTTACAACTCATTATAGTGGTTCACTCCATAAGCACCTGTGTTAATTTAGGACGGCAAGTCACTGTTGCCGCATATACAGTTGTTTGGCCTGTAGTAGAGGTGGCTGTGAACAGACCATATAGCGCCTTAACCATATAAGGCGCTAGAGGTATTCTCGCTCAATGTAAACAAACATCGCGGGATGTTCCTACAAGAAACAAAAAAATGAAGTGGACTTTTTACATGTAACTTCCACTTCATTTTTCGGATTTTGGGATGGGAACATCCCGCGCACTAACCCGCGCACTCCACTGCGATGTTTGTTTACATTGAGCGAGAATACCTCTAGCGCCTTTTGACAGCCGCAATAGCGCCTTAACGTTGGGAAATCGACAATATAGACCTGGTGGTGTTCTCTGTCTGTGTTGCTTGGAACCTTAGACCATATAGTACATAGACCGCCAATAGCCTATGTAATTGACGTTATCAGTCGTCGGAACATAGGAGGTTGGCTGTAAGTCGGAAAGGTTTGGTATGGATGGTTTGGTGCATGCGACGTAAGGGGATGTGAACGATGCCACGCCCACTCCCATTAACGCCGTGAGACCTTACGGACTTACAGAGTCTCCTATGTTCCGACAAGCTTCTTATCATTATTAGCAGTCCATGTACTATATGGTCTAAGCTTGGAACTAAGGACTCGTCATCAGCTGTAGGCATTCTACGACCGCACGGCTTACGAACTTCGGATCTGGCTTCTCGCGTCTTTGCTGATTCTTATGTTTATTGTTATTGTTGTAATACGGGTGTGTAGTTCTATACGATAGAGTTAAAATACGAGGTGTTGAATACGAATATTAATAAAGGAGTTTTTACGGGTGCATTCTTGTGTCGTCTTTAATACTAATTTAGGTTTGTCGGTATTGTGGAATACTATCTCTATTATATAAACCTGTAAGCTCGCGCGCGTGACGCTAAAAAATTGAGTGACGCAAGAAAATCGCGTGCCGAAAATTCGCGTGGCCGAAAATTCAAGTGCCGCTATCTATTGGAAACTAGGTAAATCTGAAGCGCTACCTAGGCATCGTTAGGGCGTGGTCAAAGTCGGGCGTGGTTAAGGCGGGTCAACCTATAGGTTACAAACTACGACGCGACCGGTTAACCTGACTGTTTGAGTAGTTCCTCAAAGTATCTCTCTTCCTTCCGATTTTTTTGACAGTTCTTGAATGCTCTCGAAAGGATCCAGCCGTAGCGAAGATTGATATAAATAGAAGCGCGTGACGCGGCGGTGCATCATTTTACCTTAGACTCATACATGTAACAGTTGTTCTATCTGTATTTCTTTATTACTCCAATTAGTAATGTATCTATCATATGCGCGGATGTTTATGGAGAATTTAGCCACAACACTAAAATGTAACAACAGCAACAATAACGAGCGAGCGAAGTGAGCGAGCCTGATGGACGCGAGCAGCTCCGCTGCTCGCGTCTGTTTGGAGCCGCCAAGGGTCGCCGAAGGCGGCCCGTCAGCGGCTCGTATTATCTGCGATCCAAGGTCATTTTTCCGACGCTAACTGAGACAGACTATAATGCCCAAAATTTCAGGAAAGGTCATTTTTCCGACGGCTGGACTGATACTAATACTGATAACAGAAAGACGACTTTTTGTCTGTAATAGGTGGGTGAACGTTTCACTTACATAGCGTCGCGGAAATGGCGAGTCATGTCACTATAAGTATAGTGCCTTTGTAGTCCCACGTTGCGTTCTATTAATTTTTCTGTCCAAACGTTTATTAGACTATGAGCATTCTCAGATGTAGTTGAAAGAAAATATGAAACTCATGTTACTGAATCGACATTCTATTGCTTCCAACGTGCATAGATGTCTCAGTACAGATTTATGGGTTCGTTACAATCTCCATCTTCGTTTTTCGTGTTTTCAATTCATTTATAGAATGCTTATAATGAAAACCTCTTTTCAACAACGTAGAAATTGGAACTCGATTTGCCTCTAAGGAAGAAGATTGAAGATTATTGGTCACAACATGTCCAATACGATGATCATTTCGATCCTAAAAATTTGAAGAATAAATATTACGTCCTATCCATGTTTCCATATCCTAGTGGAAATTTACATGTCGGTCACGTTCGTGTTTACACTATTGCGGATGCGATCGCTCGATATTTTCGAATGGCTGGTAAAAACGTAAGAACCATTAGTCTTTGCTTCTGGTGTTCTCTATTTATTTCCAAAGTAGTAGTCAATGCTACACCAATCTGATATTTTTTGCAGCTATTCATTCCTTGTATTGATTTGCAATCTTATTTCGAAGGTCTTCCAACCTATGGGATGGGATGCATTTGGCTTGCCCGCTGAAAACGCAGCCTTGGAACGCGGTATAGCTCCGAGTGATTGGACAGAGATGAATATTAAACATATGAAAGACCAACTGCGAAGATTGTCATGCACTTTCGACTGGCAGAATGAATTAAAAACTTGTTCACCCAGCTACTATCGATGGACTCAGTACATATTTTTGAAAATGTACGATTCTGGGCTAGTCTTTCAAAAAGAAGTAATTTTTTGTTAGTTTTCTCTATAAACTCTCTAACTTATTTTTCCGACCCTTACAAATGATCAGCCTTTAACGTCAGGCTCTCGTGAACTGGGATCCAGTTGATGAAACAGTTTTAGCTGATGAGCAAGTTGATGATGAGGGTCGATCGTGGAGGTCCGGCGCTCTGGTAGAAAAGAAGTTGCTCAAACAATGGTTCATCAGAACAACTAAATTTGCAAAGTTAGTTTCTAGTGGATTGCAGGACATAAAATGAATCGTGAAATTTCCATATTATATTGACGTATGCATTTTAGGGATTTACGCGCGGGACTTGACAGTGAAAATTTGGACTCTTGGCTTGACGTGATCAGTTTACAAAAAAATTGGATAGGAGAATGTGATGGCTATTCATTTGATTTCAAGATTATTGGCCCTCATATAGAAAGTGATTGCAGTTTCCTTAATATTTGGATGCGAGATCCAACATCTTTGCTTGATGCGGAATTCGTTGTTGTCCAGTCGAACTCTCTTATCGATATTCTGTCAAAAAATTCAGTCGACTCGAACGGCAAGCTTCCAGTAGAAGTTATAAATCCCTTCACGAATTCTCATCTACCAGTTTATGTCGACAACAATGTCCCATTTCCGTTTGCTAGAAATGCATACATTGGAGTACCCTTGAAGTCGTCATTTGATCGAGCGTTCGCCGAAAAAGTCCATCTGGAGCACAGAGTTAAAACAGTCGTGTGTAAACCCGAAGATGTTTGCGAAGTTGCTCAGAAACTCGGTATAGGCGGCTATCCAGTAAGTTCTCGTTTACAAGATTGGCTCATATCTCGACAAAGATACTGGGGTACACCGATACCTATAGTGCATTGTATTAAATGCGGTGCGCAACCAGTTCCATACGAGCAATTACCTGTTGTTCTGCCACTATTGCCGAAAGAACATCAGATCAGTAAATCGTTGAATACATTTTTGAAATCGTCCGAATGGCGTAAGACGAAATGTTCCAAGTAAGTGGTGAGTAAATCTTGAACTTGAAAAATTTTTTGCATAGAGCTAGATGCATAATGTTGCAGTTATGAATGTAAAATAGGTGCGGTGGCGAAGCGTTCAAGGAAACGGATACGATGGACACTTTTTTCGATTCTAGTTGGTATTACTTGCGTTACCTTGATGTCAAAAATGATGAAACCCCTTTCGATACGACCATCAGCGACCAAATGATGCCGGTAGACTTGTATGTCGGTGGAAAAGAACATGGTAGAGAATTCGTGCAGGAATACTCCGAAGTTGTTTCTCCTCTTGACGAATTTTTTCTTTTATTTTTTTCTGTGTGTGTTTAGCTGTATTGCATTTATATTACGCGCGATTTGTACATTACTTTTTGCGCTCGATGGGTATGGTGAAGGATCCAGAACCATTTCAAAAACTTCTATGTCAAGGAATGGTGAAAGGTAAGACGTATCGAACTAGAGACGGCAGGTATTTGAAACCGGACGAAATCAAGATTGAAGGTGAGAATTGAAACTCGTCTGAACAATTTTTTTTTGAGATGAGGAAAATCTTATAAGTTAGTTTACCATGGAAGTTTCATAGATTTTTGATTTTCATCATCAATTGTCGTTGCTCGATTCATGTAAACTTTGTTCGGTAAATTTCTGCTAGTTTTCTTGAAGAATTTAGGATTTACTCTTCACACAAGTCCATAATGTACGGTTTCTTGTCATTATTTGCACATTAAAATATTCTGTATGTCAAAAACGTGAGGTTATAAAAATTTACGATCTGGGGCCCTTGAAAAATTTTTATTTCAAAGCTTCTAGTAAGTTATAGTCACTTTTTACGCAGGTAAAAAACTAGTGTGGCGAGAAACGGGCGAAAAATTGAAAATGACGTGGGAAAAAATGAGTAAATCGAAGTATAATGGTATCGAGCCTGGAGACGTGGTGAATAAATACGGTATTGATACCACTCGTTTATTTATCTTGTTCCGAGTGTCACCTTTGTTACATCGAGAATGGAATGAAAGTCGTGGGTATTGCAAAGTATCAACAACTTAATCCTAACGTCCTACTTTCGTTTTTAAATAATCTCTTTATAATTTTTTCCTCCATATAATTAGTATTCAATCTTGTGCTGAAGTATCAACATCGCATGTGGCTAACAATGCGAGAATTCCTGATCGTACGCGGTAACCCGTTGAAAGGTGCGCAACCAGAGATCGTAATGGTGGACGAGGAAGAAAAACTCCGAAAAGAGCGAAATGAATGTATTAGTCACGTGACTCATCACTTCCGCGATACTCAGCAACTAGCCGAAGCTGTAGAACATTTATTCGTTCTTCTTCAAAAATTGAGGGTATGTGTTTAAATTCTTCTCGTTTCTGCTCTTTCAGATATCAGTTTCATTTACACCAATACAATTTTGCTTTACCTAGCGAGCGGTTCGTGAAGTACGGAAGTACAGTGTTGAATATGAAATCACTCTGGGTCAATTTATTATTATGATGACGCCAATTGTACCTCATTTTGCCGCAACTCTATGGTTCGGGTTCACTTCAGCACCAAACAGACTTGACAAAACCTGCGAAGAAATCGACTGGGAATCGAATGTTTTGAAACAGAAATGGCCTGTTGTAGCTGAAGATACTAATGCTGAACTAGTATTCAGGGTGAGGCATAAAAAATTTCGAACGTTGTTTAGATGCAAAGGACGTACATTCTAATATTCAAAATCGTATTTTCAGATTAACCAAGGTCCTCTCTATGGAATACCCATAACGGTAAATAAATTGAGGACATTAACTCTGGAGGAAGCAATGCTTTATTCGGGTCATCATGATAAAGTCCGTCATTTGATCACTTCATCCCGTATTATTGACGTTCAGATGAAGAAGTACGTTGACCGGAAAGCTTGCGTTAATATTACGATTGAGCACTCTTCGCAGTTGGAAAGAAATGACCCACTACTAGCCCTAGAACGAAGTGACAGATGAACCAATCTCATCAGATTCATAACATACATGTATCTTTCATTTGTTATTGATAGATGTTCTTTGCTTAAAATTGAATAAGAAACTAAAAAAAAACAATGTTTACGCTGAGTGAGCCTGGAATAGTACAAATATCATTCAAAAAAAATTCGTATTTCACTTATGTTATTTGTGTTAAATCGAGAGGAAAAGTATCACTTGAAATGTCTGAAAAATTTCAATCACATTAGTTCTTGGGAGTCGTTTCAGGAATACTGAGGTCGTCTTGAAGCATCATCAGTTTTTCAATTCGGACATCATTCCAACCATTATGTTCTATTTGGCGTAATTCATCGATATAACTTTCTGGTAGATTACTTTCAACAGCTCCTCCAAGGATAACATTTAAATAAGCGAGTGACGGTTTACGTTCATTTGGTACAGGTTCATTTGCAGGAATTTTGTTTGGAACATTGCATAGCATGTAACATCGGCACGTCAATCGCTTGCGGTTCGTCGTTTCCACGTCCACGTGAACAGCTCTGTATATACCAAAGGCCACGCCTTCTTGTCTGCAATAGTTTCAGTGACATTCAATAGTTGAAAAATTACTGTCCAGTTTGACAAAAAAGATTATCCACCTGTCCAGATGTGAAATGTCTTCCATGGCAATTTTCCAGACAGCGCCCCACACTTCTCGGCCATTGTCAGGCACAATCGTAGCTACAGCACCATTCCAACGTTGCGACCAGAAACCAAAATCCAGCCTGTAATTCTTTTTCAGACTATCGTCAGTGGACTTCTCTCTCAACTAACTGAACAATTTGTGCCGACCGTCATTAAGGAGTGATATCGATATTTACCTCAATTTTTCCGGTATCTACGCGGATAGCTGACGGATTGTTTGCGTGAATACGATCAGCAAGTAAATTGCTCCCGTAGCCAAAATACAGAAATGTATCATTAGAATTGTCGTCCATAGTTGGCGTTTTGAATTAACAATGTAAAACTTTGTGAAACTAGGTAAAAGATGAGCTTGAAACAGTGATCAGGTGAAATTGATTCAATGATTATTGATTACAATACAAATAAGTTATTATCATTCAAATCCCCTTCGGAAGCAGTCATAGATTTGCCATGAACATGATAACTGAGAAGCGAAAGAAACCTTTTCCAGGAATAAAATCATGCACAACGAACAGAAACAAATTTTTTTGTCGAGATCTATAGAGACCAATCACACTCCAATCCTGGTCGTGATTCGTGATCCATTATTTCGAAGGTTTTTGAAGTAGAAAAGAAAACAAGATTTCGGTTTTTAGCCTAGGTCTTTGACTATATAAACTACCAGTGTCCCATTCACTGGTAGTTTATATAGTCAAAGAATTAGGTTCGTAGGGTACCCAGAGAAAGGTACCCAGGTTCGTACTCACTATACAGTATATTATAGCAATCGCTATGTATTCATCAGTGTTTCGATTGTTGTTCAATGTTCAGTAATCTTTACGATTTGATTTTCATTGTATTCGATTGTTTGACCGTACGGGGAAAAGCTGTGGAAAAGCTTAGACCATTTAAGAGAGAGGGAAAAGTAATGTTCTCACTGCGATATTGCGCATTAGAGAAGCAGCAAACACGTTGTACATACGAGACTTGCTATTTTGGGCTTCCAGACTATAGCTGTCGATAAACGAGGGTAGTTAGTATGTAAGGGTATCGTGTGCAGGCAAGGGAGCGCTAGTAGCTCCCGATAACAGTTTGAGTATCGAAAATTTTGATTTTCTCTACGATCACGTTTTGAAAGAAGAGAATATGAACTTATTGAAGTATTCAGCAGAAGATGGAAGTCCCATTAAAGCGAATTCTATATGTTCTACATTATCGAACGCGGATAACCCTCATGAGAATCAGACGAGGTTTCACAATTCAAGAAATAGCTTATTTTGTTGAATGTAATATTCGTTCAGTATCCATTATTATTTACACTTGGACCCAGTTTTTATACTTCGAATTTCTTAGTTTGAAACCAATGATGTTCCAGAGTAGAGGTAGCCAAAAGATGAAGAAACCTGCCTGTTTCAGGAGGTTCAAAAATCTTCGAGTTGTTATTGACTGTACCGAAATTTTTATTCAAATGCCGCAAAACTTTGAAGAGCAGGGAAACACCTTTTCGAATTATAAACATACTAATACTGTAAAGTTTCTCGTCGGCATATCTGCAAATAAAGCCATTATATTCATGAGCGACGGTTTCGAAGGATCTATTTCCGACCGAGATATCTTTTTGAAGAGTGGAATTATGGATTATTTGATTCCCGGTGACGAGGTCATGTGCGATAGAGGTTTCGAAGTACAGGATCTTCTTGATCCCATGAGAGTGAAAATGATATGCCCTCCTTTTCTGAATGGTCGCAAATGTTTTACCCCGGAAGAAGAGCTCTTGACAAAACTAATAGCACGGTCATGAGTTCATGTTGAACGAGCCATTAATCGAATCAAGAATTTTCAGCTGTTGCAACCGTATGTTCCGTATACATTGCTTCCTGTAATATCAAATATATTTTACGTAGCAGGCTGTCTTGCAAACTTTGACTACCTTCATCTCTTGTAATGGTTCATGGTTTCAATCATTTCCCAGGTAGCCTTTCTGAGAAACTTCCTCCCAAATCTTTATAAGATTTTTCAACGATGAATATTTTCCTATTCATTGCGTTTTGTTAACACTTGATAAACTTGTATTGATTCTCCAGAACAGAAAAACCTTACCATTTCCTTACGGGACTTGCCAACAACGGATAATCACTCTATTCAGTGCCTTTTGGCTTTATCTTTCTATTTTAAATTTATTTGTGTATTTATTTATTTATTAACCAAGTACTTCATCGTATTCATTTATTTATTCTATTCATTAATTAATTTATTCATCGAAGGAGTACTTTTTTCTTTATAATAATGGTCTTGTGAAAATAAAAAATACGTCTACTGTGTAACGGAGAATGTTTGTAATTTATCTGTGTCTTACGCCCATGAATTGAATTTTATAGCAACGCTTTTCGAGATTGAACGTGATTTTTATTCGTTTACAATAAGTGAAATTAGGACAGGAATGCGTACGATATAAATCTCGCAGAAATGGCAACGTAATAAATCGAGAGTAAGAGAGATCAAAGATAGCACTAGACTAGCAAAGAAATAGAAGATAAATAATGATAAAAATACAAACAATGCGGTAGAAATTTCTAGGCGTATCCTATAAATATGAGAATAACTAACGTAATTCAAGGATGATACAGAAACAAATAGAACAATTAATACTTCGTAACATGAATAGAATAGAAACATAGCAAACAAGATGAGAAACAGAACGAGAAAAAAAAGAGAGAAACTAAAAACATGGAAGTGCTAATCATAATAGGAACAAGAAATAAAAATGTGGATCTACGGAAAACATGAAATTGATAACCTAGAATTCTAGTCATTGGACGCCAGGGCACTTGATACAAATTTCCCTGCAGGAATCATTTTGTCACATATTTCAAAGATTACAAAGGGGGGGGGGGGTAGATTCCGAACAGTTCTTTGGCAAAAGTATTCAAATACGTACGTTGTATTATAAAACGAAATAAGTCTATCTAAAACTCTACTGTCAAAATTCTCATTCCGCTGAACTGTCGTTACAATGAATCCAAATTTAGACCATATAACGAAGTCACAGAAATTTGTTTCGGTTATAGCCATTCCCATTTGTATTTGGTACATATACAAATGTTCCTCTCGAAGAAATATAAGACCGTCCGTACTATGTTTACCCAAATAAAAATGGCTCCTCTGTGTATTGGTGAGGACGGTAGAAAACATCGCCGGGTCAACATCTTTCAAAACATACGGACACTTCACTTCGACCAAACCCCGAAGTCCATTTTTAGTCACAAGCCCATCTGGACTACAGGCTAAGCCAGGATATTTCCCATTTACATAATTTACATTAAATTGAAACAGGAGTTTAACAAAGTATATGATTGCGTAACCATATGCGAGATTTTCCGCAAAAAGGAAACATCCTAATATTTAACAGTGCTGAATTTCTTGTTGAAATACCTCAAGTCGAATCGTTACATTTCATGTAATGGATATATCGTGTAAATTTGATTTCAATTCTTCTACGTCATGCTGTTCGTGGGCAAAAATTTTCTGTACATTGCCTTTTTCATCATACTGGACATATATCCAATCTTCAAGCATACGTGTCTCCTTAGAAAATGATACTGCCATACAGATTAATTCCCTTCCAAAATTAAGATAGGCCTTTGCATATTTCTTCAACAGTTGATCCAGAGCGTCCTCGGCATTTCCGACTCCAGCTTTTGTTTCACAGACTAATACTTTCGATAGACTGGGCATAAGGTACTCGATATCGTCCCGGCCGGCTGAGAAATGTCTTTCATAACTCACATATCCAATTCTGCAGACATCAAAACAAATTCGCAACATAAACTGGTAGGCACCTTCCAATTGAAAATAATAGTCCTCCATTTTCCTATTATATATTTCCATTTTGGTCAGCTTCTCTGGCTTTGGATTTCTTAGACGACTCAGTCCCTTATTTGTCTGCTGCGTATTTTGCGTTTTGCTTTGGTGTCGCGTTGTGGGACGGCCTCTTCCTCTTTTTGTTGACGTGACAGACTTTGGCTGCTCCTTTTCCTCTTCATGCTCGTTCATTTTACTTTCATTGGCATCTCTTTTACTTAACTTCTTATCTTTCTGCGGATCTTCTTCTTTCGGTTTCCCAGGTTCTCGTGGGAATGTATCGTAACCTCTTTGACTAGAAAGAATATTAAGTTGCTCAAAATATTTCTTTACGTGCACCTCGTCCCCTATCACTAGGTCACTCATCATTCTATTACACTGACTGTCAAATCTTTCAAAGTTATCAAAACCCAAAGGCTCCGTCAATACCATGAGAACTCTGTTCTGAAAATATTCTGCTACGAATTTGTTAGGATAATTTAAGAAGTATGTGTCTGAATAAGGATCATAATTCTTGATCGAGAATATACCAGTATGATATAATAATGGAGCCAACTTAATATCTTGAGGGTCTGTTATCATTCCAAAATTATTCGAGGTCACATTTATTCCTATGAGCAACTTAGTAGAGTACAGTTGCCTCGGAAGTAAGTCAAATAGGTACTTAGGTTCAGGAATCTTCCCTTTGACCACTTGATGATTCTTTGTTCTAAGGTATGTCATTAGAAACGAAGGGTGAAACACGGAAGGACCTCCAGCAGTAAATCTATATCCGTCGTAGTGGTTTCGGACTTCATCATATTCACTGCTCATCGTTGCCACCGCTCCCCATTTCTTTTTTCTGTATTCCACTATAGCTTCAATTTCAGGCTCGAAAAATTTCATTTCATCTACCGTGAAACCTAACATATCTGAGTAATCTTCATCTTGACTGATATCGTTCAAATTGTTCATCGACGAAAACAGGTATGACTGCGTAAATCTCGCGACGCCGGTGACGAAAACGAATCTCAATTCATTTTCATGGAATTTAACTTTCGCGTAGAAAGGTCGGAGCACTTCTGTGCAAACTTGCGAGACTAATTTAGGCTTATGTAGATTACTAGTGATGAAAGAATCATATTCGTCAACAACTATAGCCACGTCACTCGAGAAAGCCTTTTGCATAGAACAGATCAAGTTTTCTAACGAACTTTGAACATCAGTTTCGTTTTTACTATCTTTATTTCCCGTAACATCAGCGTGAATTCGTACTTCAGGGTTTCGGACTTTATCTTGATATTTTTCAAGGATCTTATTTGGTATTTTCTGCAATGTCTCTATAATTTTCCTTGAATAATCCTTAGAATTTTCAGCTTGAAGACCAAAACTAGAGAAATCGAGGTATATCACAGGGTATACGTTCCAATCATGGGTAGCGTTGATGATTGAGAGGTCTTCAAAAAGCTGCTTCTTGCCCCATAAAACGCTTTCGATGGTACGGCAAAAGAGACTCTTACCTAATTTCCTCGGACGTGCGATGAAAAAGAATTTCAGTTCAGTTTCCAACATCTTCGATATAAAACCAGTCTTGTCAACGTAACAAAAATTTTTCAATCGCATGTATTCAAATCCTGTAATCCCATCTGGTAATTTGCACCGCTGCCGAAGTGCGAATCCATTGACGGCAATAAGAAGAAAAATGATTCGAAAAAATACATTCATATTTGTCGAGATGATTACACCTTTTCAAAAATCTTCGGATGTTTGAATGAATGCCTGAAGAGAAGTGAAAATATGCCCGACAAAACTCGTACATTCTATCTTAGTATAGGCTCATCGGTATGTTATAATTGAAAAAAAATATTGCTCGACAGATATCTTTTCATCAGTATGATGTAATTAGATAAGCTTTTCTCAAATGTGAAGCCTGTTGTTTGCGTAAGTAGAATTTGAAAATCTGATCACTGTTCAGGCAACAGATAAATGGGTAACCCTATGCTTTCTCATAATACCTAAAAGTAATTCATTTTCTCCGTCTTTTGATAATTAAAAAAACGAGACAACATAGGCTTTGTTGTGAGAGTAGTAATATAAGTGTCTCTCAAAGGATAATAATCACCCTCAATCAATCATATTATACCTGTATGTTACAAGTTCCTTATCTCAGTTTATAATGACATAAATATTTACACTGTACAGAGGACGATCACGAACATAATCTCATGACATGACATCAGGGCGAAGGAGTTCTTCACTCTGTTAAAATGTACAAAAATTTTAATTCCAATTTCTGCTCTTTTTCTCATGATGTCAGGGTGAAGGAGTCCTTCACTCAATTAAAATGTATGAAAATTTGAATTCAAAATTGCCGCTCTTTTTTCTCATGACGTCAGAGTAACGAGTACTTCACTCCATGAGAGTGTATGGTGTACGGTAAAACAACTAAACAACTTGTGGTACATATTATTTGATTGTATTGTATCGTTTCTAAAACTAAATTTAAAATTCACGATCTTTTTACAATCATGACGTCAACTTCATTGCATAAGACTGTCCAACACGGGGTTACTTTGGCCCTTGAGGGTAACTTTGGCTTTGTTTGCGGAAAAAGATGTAAATACTCCTGTCGAGAGCTATGAGCTGATTTCTGCAAGTCTTATGAAACGTAATCGATAGAGGGCGCAACTAGCAACTGTTTTGTGTGCGATTTGGAAGTTTTTTGTTTTTTTATTGGCAGCACTGGATTGTTTATTTCTGTCGGTTTTGTTATCAGAAATTCGTTTGCCAGAACTTCTGTTCAGAAATAGTACTAGGTACTAGCAAGACGGCGCGCCTCCGTATTTTGTTAAAGGCTCATTTACCTGCGCGTCATCATGTTCACAGCGTGGGTAAATCAGCTGCTTTGCCCACAAGTCCACAAGTGAATAAACGGAATAAAACGTTGAGAGCTTTTCCAGTATTTCATATTGCATACTTTATTCTCTCACGCATTATGAAGTTGGTAGTGTTTTTAACATTGATCTTCTGAGTGTTGCTGGAATGCATACTCATTTCTATTTTGGCGCAGTTTGCCAAAAGAGCAATGTTAAAAATACTACCAACTTGATAACAAGTAGAAGTGTAGGAGAATGAGTAGGCAATTTGATATACTGGAAAAGCCCCATTGGACTTGCTGGTAATTTGTTGCGTTCTCAACACTCGCGGTCTGTTTGTCTTGACAGAAACTTTTGCAACTTGTTGAAACGCCCACTTTACCCGCCTATTTACCCGTTTGTAAAATAAATTACCACTATACTTAAAGGTGTACATTTTCCTTCATCACTTTAGAGCTTTCAAAATAACAGGCAGCTTTTCAAGCAGTGCCTGTACCTGTTTTGTTCCTCTATAGCTTCTGCCTGCTTGCCTGTAAGCTGTTATTTTGAATTGATGTGCTGTCTGCTACCCATGTTTACTTGTTATAAATTGTGGGTAAACTGGCATAACTGGCAGCCGGCCTGTTTATCAAAACGGGCACATCAGCAAAAACAGAAAGGAAAAGAAGCAAAAAGTTCATGAGATAATTATGAACTTCCTCAGGTTTTTGTTTTTATCAAGTTACTCATAACTGTAGTGTGGACTGTGGAGTATAGTAATAATAAAAAAGAGAGGACAAACGCAGGGAAAGAAACAAAGAAGAAATGTGAGAATTATGAAAAATAAAGATGTAACTGAGTACGCATCTGGCAGAAGGACGTCCACTCAATGTATTTATTATGTGGGATAGACGCTCTCATGCCAGAACCCTCCTCAACTATGTCATAAGAAAAGAAAAAAGGATGAAAACTTGTAGTTTTTTGGCAAAAGGTGTTGTTGTGGATTTGTGGCCCATTATGCCCGTTATTTATTTGAAAATGACTGGCAAAACGGGCATAATGGGCCACCCGAACAGCCAGTTATGCCCCTTTGAGTATTGCTCTGTTGCCAGAAATTCCCGCTCCTGTTAAAAACTATTATGGTCAAAAGCCCTAGTTTAAACAGACTTAAGACTGTCTGCAATAATGAATTTTGAAAGACTGTTAGATAAATACTTGACTCAAACTTTGCAAATTCATCATAACAGGCGTGATTAATAATGTTAACAATTTTAATATACCCCATGAACCAGACCATAGGTATTTAGGGGATGGAAATAAAAAAGGTATCACTCTGAATGAAATGCGTATTCTCATTAATAAGTAACTAATAAACCTTGAGAATTATTACCTAATTAGCTAATTAATTCTTGAAAACCAATATTTTTAGTTGTAAGAGACTCACAACAATTATTTATATTTGTAACCAATTTACCTATCGCTATTCTAATATTGGTAAACAACCTTGCTTGTGACATAGAGCAACATCCATAAGTAAAACATAAATCTGTGTTGGGGTACATAAACTCCTACCTTTTCTAATGTTTGTCCTTGAGCTTTATTAATTGTTATTGAGAAAGCTATGGATAGGAAATTGTACTTGTCTCAATACAAATGTAAGTTCTGAGTCCGAGGGGGCCCCCACCCCTCCTCGAAAGGCACTTGGAAAAATTTCGAGGTTTTCTCAGGGGAGTGATTCTGAAATTTGCAAGTCCGAGTTCGCGAGTCCGAACGCGAGTCCGAGGGCCCCCCCCCCTCCCCCTCGAAAGGCACTTAGAGAAATTTCGACGTTTTCTCATGAGAGTGATTCTGAAACCTACAGGTCCGGGTCCGGGTCCGCGAGTTTGAAGCAGTAGCTTATCCTAATATAATGAATAGATTTATACTAGGCTAAGAAGACGCTGGGAGCCATTATGAAGCTATTAACTTGTGACGTCATAGGTTGGTGACGTCATAGGTTGGTGACGTCATAGGTCGGTGACATCATAAGTCGGTGACGTCATAGGTCGTTGACGTCATAGGTCGTTGACGTCATAGGTCGATGACGTCCCACTTACAACATCTGAAACATACTGAAGCGGGACGAACGAGCGGGGCGAGTGAGGCCCAGTAGTCTCATCAGCCTAAAATATACTGATATAGACTGGTACTGTACCAAGAAGTGGGACGAACGAGCGGAGGGAGTGAGGCCCAGTAATCTCATCAGCCTGAAATATACTAAGGTAGACTTACACTACACCAAGAAGCGGGACGAAGAGCGGAGCGAGTGAGGCCCAGTAATCTCATCAATCTGAAATATACTAAAGTAGACTTATACTGGACCAAGAAGCGGGACGAACGAGCGGAGCAAGTGAGGTCCCATAATCTCATCAGCCTGAAATATACTTAAGTATAGACTTACACTAGACCAAGAAGGCTCATTAGCCTAAAATATTACAAAGTAGACTTATATTAGATTAAGCGAGTGTACCGCTCTAAAGCCTTAGCCTCGAACTCTCAAATATTTTTGTCTCGCATTATCCACTTTTTTGAAAAATTGGTTACAAGGAAACCATTTATTCTATTTTTGTAAAAAAAAAAAAAAACGAGTTCCGGTGAATAGTTGGGGCAGAGCCAGAAATGTGGTCCCCCTCCCCATATTTGAAATTTTTTTGAAAAATTTCTATTTACATCTCTTCAGTATTGTAATTTCAATCATTCTATCATCCATTCATCTCAGAACTAGTGCTCAGTGACTTGCGAGTCAAGGTTAGAGAATGCATTTTTTCATTTTCTATGCACGTTTCTGGTGCCTGCAGACATGCTGGAGAATTTTTTTTGTGAAAAATTGGTTTTTGAAAGGTCTCTGAACCCCAGTCTACTTATTTCCACTCATGAATTGCAAAATTTGTTGTAGTCAATAAACGGGGAGGGGTCTAACTCGTAAATGATTGTACACTCGAGGTAAATATTTGGCATATGCAATGGGTCAAATGTCATCTGTTTTCAAACATAAAATTCCAGAAATAAAAATTTTCTCCTCTGAAATCGAATTTCAACCTAAATACGTGATATACTAATAAGTTTTGAAGCCAAGACTAGAAAACATTATTGGTAGTCGACCAGCAGGCAAGATTTTTAATAGGTACTCAAATACATACTATCTCTCACTACTACCGATCATATTGTTCGTTCCATTATTTTTGAGGTCATTTGCCAACAATGAATGGCGTTCACTTGTTGACTATTCAAAAGCTTATTTTAGGCACTCCACGAAATATTGATACCCTATATTTAGGTTTCAAGAGAATATAAAACCTCCCATGGACAGCAACGGATATACCCGTCGGGCCGCCGGTGGCGGACAGAGAACTGCCGTCCCCTGCTAAATTATTATCAGGTGATCGTTGCATGTTCATATTGGAGCCCAATACCAAAACTTTGGGCAAGCGATGTACTTACAGGGTGTCTAACAATTTTCAGTATTAAAAATTCATGCCATTTTCATGTTTTTCCATATGCCACTCCCGTCATTTTTTCATGAACGAATTACTCAAAAAATTTAAACAGTTTGAACAAGAATCATAAAAATAACTAAATTGGAAAAAATCGAGAGTAAATTGACTCCGAAATTCATGATTTTCTTTGAAATTATTAAAAATCACCAAAATTCATGCTATTTTCATGTTTTTTATGTTTTTCATGCTGTTAGACACCCTGACTTAAGTACAAAAAAAAAAAAAAAATAGGGACTTAGCCCCCTTCACTGGCTAGTATAGGGACTTGGAAAAATTGCTGGCTTTTCTATACCCATCTTATACCCTTATATGGATAGGGACTTGGAGAATTCCGGGCCCTTCTATACTCCTTCATTGTCTAGTATGACGACTTAGAAAAATTTGAAACTTTTGGCGGGCGTAACGGTGGGACTTGAAATATTTCATCGCTTTCCATTCAGGCTCTTCTATTTCCATCTTATACTCCTATATGAGCTAGTATAGGGACTTGGAGAGAATTCCTCACTCTTCTATACCCCTTTACTGGCTAGTGTAGGGACTTGGAAAGCTTTTTGGCGGGAGACCCGCCATCCGTTTAGTTACTAGGGGCCCTGAGAGGAATTCTGTCCGCGTCCGCTTAACGCTGGGGGGCGTAACACTGGGACTTGGAAACATTTGTGACCTTCTATGGGCTAGTATAGGGACTTGGAGAAATTTTGAGGTGTTCTATATTCTCTATTAGCTAGTATAGGGACTTAAAAAAATTTCGAGCTCTTTTATACATTAGTATAGGGCTCTTGTATACCCCTCTATTGGCTAGTATAGTGACTTGGAAAAATTTTGAGCTCTTCTATGAGCTAATATAGGAAAATTCTGGGCTCCTCTATATACACTCAGCTTTCCATCATCAGCCGCGGGTCTCCCGCAACTCTTGATCCCTGAGCAAGAGCCTGTAATTTTTTTTTTTTCATTGCATTTCACAAATTTAAGAAAAAAATGAAATATTATAATCAAATTTTGTCGGTGAACTCTTGTTACGGTGAACTTACTATTTGGTGAACCACAACTTCTATCAGGTGAATTATGTGTTGATGAACTTCCCGCGAAGGTAAATCTTAATCGGTGAATTCTTTTAGGTGAAAAATCTTCCGGTGAAACACCCTAGTTGCTACTCCAGTACCATCATCAGAGATTCGTGATTTCCCATTCGTACGACTTCCTGCCTCCAGTATCTCCGGTAGTTTCTAATTTGTTTCGTTAGCGGCTTCACTCCCAGACTTTCTCTTATGTCCTCCGATCTTCTTCTATCTGAAAGCGTGATTCCGGCTGTTCTTCTCTTTCTGTGCGCTTTTGATCGGCCTTTCGTAGCGCCCTTACTTCCGGGTCAGCCTCGGCACCGCTAAGGTGTTATTCGCGTGAGGACGCAAAGTGGGCGAAGCGAGTGGCAACTACTCGAAAAAGTGGTCAACATAAACCAGCATAAGAGAGCAATAAAAAACAAAGAATTTGTGTACGTCCTTTAAAACCAACTTTTCCCAGCTAGTCCTAATGACCTTTCAATTACAAGAGAATTAGCAGTTTAAAGTGAATGAAAACAAAAATTTTAGATGATTACGTTTCTAGTGTACCCAAGTGCTTGCAAGTATGAAGAAATCAGCCAGCGCTCCGAGTGACTCGTCCTCATGCGAATACACTTTTATTCTAGTGCTGCCTCTCGTTAGTATTTAGCTTCTTGTTTATTAGGCCGGCTACTTTCAGAAATTTGCTGAGCTTTCTCTATACGTCCAATTTGCCGGTGTACGACACGTCATATGGCCGGATATTTGAAAACCTCTCGTTCGATGATTCTTCCTTTGATCATGATTTTGATTCAAACCGATTCCTTTTCTTCGAAAAAAAAAAAAAAAAAAAAAAAAAAAAGGCTATTGTTGTCGCCGTGGATATTTTCATGTCAAAATTTTTCGCGACCATTCCCAAATTGTGAACGCTTCGCTGCAAGTCATCCCCATTTTCGACCAGTACCATCTAGTGGTCTGCAAATAGCACAGCTTCCAGTTATTCGTTTATCTTTAGTTGGTTTCGTTTTCATCCACTCACGAAATATTTCATCCGTGTACAGATTAAACAGTGTGTGAGAGTGAGCACCTTTGGCGTACACCTTTATTAATTTCGGCGTATTCCGACGGTTCCTTGCCAATTCGTACTTCCATTTTAGTATCTTTGCACAGATATCTTATCACTGGGATCAGTTTTTCAATTCCTCTGCTGTTATTTCCACCCGCCACATTTTATTGAAGAATGTCAACAACCTTTTTTTGAACTACATGCTAGCGTACTCGTAAAATTCGGCGGTCAAACCATTTTCGCCCGGTGCTTATGCGTTTGCCATTTTCTTGAAAGCTTACTCCGGTTCCTTGTATTTCATTTTCGTTTGTTGTGGCTTCAGTTCCACTAGGCTTCCTCCTTTCAGCTCTTTCTCGTCTCGTCAATGCTTGCCCATAAATCACGAGACTAGGTTTTACCGTCGTCTAGTTTCAGTTTTGGCAGTCGCACTCGTACCAGGGCCGTATCCAGCCTCTGAGCTCAGAAGGGGCACATAAGATTTCTGATGGGGCAAGGAAAAAATTTTATGGTACTTTGCAAAATTGTTCTTCCCCTATGAATACCCTGTATCTTCTTATCACGTAATATTAAACCTACATCTTTGTCAAGACTTCTCATTCTTTCGAAACTATGTTTGAAATTTTAATAAAGTTTTCCAAAATTTTTTCAATTATTCTTCTTCTTTGGGACAATAAACGCGTGTCAGGCAAATTTTGGGGAAAGTGCACCACCGCATACGTACCCTATTACCTGAACCTAATTGTAATCCACAGTACCTGCAGCTGTAATTCTACAATTAAAACGACATCCATCGTGTTGGGGTCGGTGTTCTGACACCTATAAGATGCCTCCTCCAAAAGTTTTCGTTTCATGAGTGAATGATGCGGCAGTACGGCCATTATGACAACAAATGTAGATAATGAGAAAAGGATCAGCGACGTACGTATGAAATGAGGGGTGCTTTCAATATGTTTCATGTCTTCACTTCCATCTTAGCCCGATTTTAAAATTGCGAGCACCCTCCCTCCTCCAAGTTAACAAACTCACCAAAGTTTTGATAAAAACTTTCAGGTGCCTGTGCGTGGACGAATTTGTACACCATGTTTGATTCAGAAATGTGCAAGTACAGCTCTCCTGTATTTTGCTAGTGCAAGCGTGCCCGTGCGAGTGAGTGTATGGGCAAATATATATCCGATGGGTGATTTGGAAATCTGCAAATACGGTACACCTTGTATGGTTTTGGGTTTTTCTTATACTAGACCAAGCCCCCAAGAGCTATTGGCTCAAAATATTGTAAATTACACTTCTACTATCCCAAAGAGAGAAGTGCAACCACTTTGATAGGTACTGAAGTACAGCACAGATTTCTAATGGCTGGTTGTACAATAATGAGTTATTTTGTAACCCCGGGTTATTCCCTCGAATCTCGAAAGAATATTGGTTAATCCGTGAGTTTATTCTGTCACGTGCCGTTAACTCAGTACTCTAAAAATAGCCTTTAAGCGTATCAGTAATCAGTATTCATTCTGTATATTATTCCATTTACACGGCATACTGACATTCAACAGCATAACACTAATTGTATACTGAAGAAGATATGATTCATTTGGCTATGCCAAAAAATTTGTTTATTTTTCAAATGCCTACCACATTTTGAGACAGCAGGGGGAAAGTTCAGAGAACAACTTTATGAAGCAGGTTTCTCCTCAAATAAAACTGTTTCGAAGAATGACAAAGTACATTATATACTTGCAGAATTTTACCACCATTAGAGTAGCAATAACTTGCGCGTCCGTTTTGACAAGAGTAAAATTTCTGTGAAGAAAAAAGATATCAATAAATGGAGAAATTTCATCCATCGAAGGAGGGTGTAGATTAAATGTTCATAACATCACGTAAGAGAGGGTGATTGAAAGAATACAAAAAGGATTGTACGATTTATTTTAAATTGAATTTTGAACAAGTATTTTGTTTACAATGAGATCTTTATCACGGCATAATAATAAGTACACATAAATGTTGGTAATTAATACAAGTGAGAGATGGGCAATGTTAAAGAAAAGTAATTCAATACGCTTTATCAGTAAAGAGCAACGTAAGAAATAACGGAGGTATTAAAGGAAATAGAAGAGAATCCGTTCGAAAAGTCTCAAAATCAAAGGGAGGCAGCTGGTTTGAGAGAAAATTTGAGTACATTTGAGCCAGTTTTCATTGCTGTTATGTGGACAGCATTGTTGGAGCGTTTCAACGAAGTCAATAAAAGTCTTCAAGCGGTAAAAATTAATTTGAGAGACGTCATCAAACATTTCAAGTCGTTAATAAATTTTATAAGCGAATTAAGGACAATAGAAATGTTTCAAAATTTCATTAACGATGCAGCTCGATATAGAGAGGAAACCTATGAAGAAAATACCCGTTCTCGGACTTGGAGATCGACCCTTCGACCTGGCGAAAGTAGGGAAAATCAAGTTTTTCTCTCAGGAAAAGAGAAATTGAGAGTTGAAGTGTACTATCTGGTTCCAGACCGACTGAAAAACGAATTAGAAAAAAGGTGTTCCAGATATGAACTAATTTGTGAAAGGTTCAATTTTCTCATCCGACGAGTCTTTCAGCTCGGAGGATCTTACACAAAAAGCAGAGAATTTTCAAAAGTTCTATGCTGAGGATCTCGAAGAAACTTTCCCCATGGATTGCCTCCATTTTAGAAATTATATTGAGAATTGTTGCGACGGAGATGAGAAAAAGGAATTATCTCACAGTGCCTCTCATTTAATATCATTTCTCAGAAAGAATAACTTAGAGGTGATATTTCCTAATATAAGCATCGCTTTGCAAGTCTTTTTATGCATGGCAGTTACGAATTGCTCAGCGGAGCCTGCCTTTTCTTATTTAAAACGTATCAAAAATTTCTTGAGGTCAACAATTGACCTCGCAATACTATGCATCGAGTGCGATTTGATGGAATCACTCAATTTTGAAGAGATCATCCACGAATTTGCAAACCTTAAATGTCGCCGCAAATTGTAATTTTTTTCCCTTTAATTTCCTGATTTTTTTGTTTATGGTATCAATTGAAATAATGAATTCATTACACATTACTACTTATCAGTCACTGCTACTCATTACAACTTAATTGACGGAAAATAATCGCGAGCAAAGCGTAGGAAAAAAAATTGAAGGGCGGCATATTAGTCAGTGCGTGTAGGCGGCCAGGAGCTTAATTCGCCACTGTTCACGTCACTAGAGAGGGAAACATACCGGTGGACAATATATGATGGATGAATGAGATATATCTGGCCCAAGAACAATGCAATACAAGAAAATGACAGAAGAGCAGTTAGCCAAGACAAAAGTACGCCAATTGGTCAAGTATGTAACAAAACCTCACTAAAAAAAGCTAATGTAACACAAGGACAACCTTGGTCGGAAAAAATGGGCCATACATTCCTTTAAATTTTCACAGGGAAACATTTAATGCAGTACAGGATTGTAGGACTAATGCAAAGAGAACGGCTGAAATCCGAGTCCCAGTAAATTGTCTCAATTATATTCATGATAAAATTGATGAAACGACGACGTTGAAAGTGTTTATTTCTATGAAAGAAAAATTTACAAGGCTGTAAAATGTCTCGGCCGTCTTTTTTTTTTTTCCTATAAGAATGAACTATACGTCACTGCTTTTTGAATCGAACGTCTACAGAAGAGAAGAATGCGACTAAATTTCTAAAAACTGAAAATACCATTGAACACAATGTATAGAACACGTTACAGAGTCAACTATTATCGTTCATGTTAATTTTTAGCTGCCCCCTTTTTTGATAGCTTTCAAACCTTGCCACTGTCATTTGCCCACTGAGTGTCCTCATGAAAAGAGTTCGAGAAAAGAGAGAGAGAACTGAAAAACTTTTAAAATTCAGCCACTCGGAAAATCCTATGTTTCGTCATTCCACTGTGGAGTACTACTCGTTGCTTGCGCAGTACTGCGTCTCCAATTGTAATTTGATAGCATTTCCTGGTGTTATCGCAAACTTGAAGATGAATCTGAAAATGTAAGTGATCTGGACTAGATAGAGTAATGAGTATGTTACATTAGAATGATGACAGTATCGGTAGTACATGCTCAACATCTTAGCCTTGGACTAGATAGTACTTTGTATTTTGACTGAACTAAGAAGATTGGTGCCTGTGGAAAGATGTTATTGAAGAAAGTAGAATATGTACGAATCGAAATAGACAGCGCCGTTGATTGCAAAGGCAGGAGATATTGTAATTGTTTCTATGAACCGCGAGAACGGTCGTTAAAATTACGTGGATTGGACAGACAACGCAAACGTGATAGAACCTCTACAAATTCGACAGTATCTGCAAATAAGAAAGAAAATAAGAAATGAACAAGTAACTCAGCTTCTTTCCTTCACGTAATTTTTGAAGAAAACTTACAGAATGTTATTTTAGCACACTCTGTAGACTTTCATACCGCGTTTGTATGCAGGAATGTTTCGTACGTTTCCTTCCTTATTATTTGACTGAAAATGACATCGTTTGGCTCCACTGTGAATAATATTACGCTCATCATGAGATTAGTTAGCGTCACGAACAAGAACGGAGTATTTGTGGACAGAGAGCCTTGTTATAGACGTACCAAAATGATTCTGAGATACTGAAAACCGATCGGACTGCTGCAAAGAAGGAATGAGGGATAAATTTTCTGGAAACAAAATAATTTTCGAGTACCTGAGATTCATCGATGGCTTCAGTTTACCTGACATCGTTAGTATTATGATACGAGTAACAGTGGAATGATTCTCCATCAGCGTTACAAAGTGCCTGTTTGTTGGACTTCATAGAAGATTCTTCAACCGCCTCTCATATGACCCATCAAAAGAAGTAATGAATTAAGCGTACCTGGCGTCACTGCAAAAGAATTACCCCACATTATTTTCCGATCAGAAGCACGCAATTCCTTGCATACGTTCATGTTGTCTGATGAAAAACGCAATCATCTTACCTCCAAGAGTAACAGTCTTGTGTAGCGAAGCATGACAATAGCTTTCCTTCAAAATTTCCTTTGACAACCCATTCTCGATCGCACGCACAAATTTAATAATTAAGATCATTTGTCTCAAAGAATACGATACACATAATATTTTTATTTTCACTAATACAATGGGCAGCAAAATCATCATGAGATGATGAATGAACATGGTACTGTAACCGGTAACTGGGTCCCGAACTAAACGATCGAAACTCGAAATCAAGAAATATAACAATGAACGCCACACCAGCAAATAAATAACTCGATCAAAAATATTCAAATTCGAGATTACCGAGCGACCAGCGCAGACGGTTCATCACACGTTCATCACTGAAGTTGTCGAAAACTCCACGGAACCGTGCCGTGTCTTCCCGACGCTGCCGCATACCCAAGCCTCACGACATCACAATTATTTTGCTTGACGTCAGTGTGGGCCGGCAGCAGCGGTACCGGTTAGACAATTACTCATACATGGCATTACTCATATATTGCGTTCTGCGCATTTTCAGGCTCTTGCATGCTATGCTATTCATTCGCGCGTTTATACGCATTCTATAATTGTCATACCATAATTGTCGCGAATTTCTTTCACGCGGATTGTAGTGTATAATAAAATAGATCGAATATTTATATCGAATATTTATATTTTCACGGTGTTCATTATTGTTTCTACCATGGCCGAAGAGACCAATGAGGTTAGTGTAGCTCTTACTTTATTAATTATCGTGATTGATGATCGGTATTCTCTTCTGACTACCTACCATTCTACGTACCTGGAGAATTTTATTTCTCCTCCGGAACCATTTTCTGCTGCTATTCTAAATGGCTAACCGACAGATAGTCCTTACGCAGGATTTTCTCCTCATTTACCTCACAGTGGATTGATCTATGATCGATCTCTTTTATCCGACTCACTCCTCTTCAGAGAGAGTCAAATGCATTAAATTCTCTTCGAGTTCGATTCGTCACTTGATTGCTCGTTATGAGCTCTGAATACGGGCCGCGAAGTTGCTTCGTGCCCTCCTATGTCGTATAACAATTTTTCTCGTAGTTCTACCTAACTCCTAAGGACTAACGGTGGAATTATCTTTTTTTCTGCCGTTAGATAAGAAGAGCGACGATGAGAAGAAGGAAACTTCCGAAGAAAAAAGAGAAGAAAATTAATCTTATGATTTTCTTATATTTCCTTCCGTTTCGAAATAAAGCTTTTTTCATTTGAATTGTGATGTGTTTGTACCCGTCCAAACTTCGCGCGGAAAAACGGCTACGAAAGTAAGTAACGCAGCCTGTAAGCCACTCTATCGGCTGCGTCCTCGCGTTCTCGCGCTTGTCGGGTTTCTCTTCGGAAATAACGACTCTCGATAGTTTCTATCGACTTAGTCGTCTACTCGGTTCAGCCTTCGGCGAGAATACTCGACAACTGGTGTCAGGTGTGGGGTACTGACGAGTATTTTTTGCTCGCCGTACGACCTCATGCTCATTTTGGCCGTGTTTTTACGCACGTCTCCCAATTGGGAGTGTGGGGTACTGACGAGTATTTTTTGCTCGCCGTACGACCTCATGCTCATTTTGGCCGTGTTTTTACGCACGTCTCTCAAATTGTGAGGTACTGACGAGTATTTTTTGCTCGCCGTACGACCTCATGCTCATTTTGGCCGTGTTTTTACGCACGTCTCTCAAATTGTGAGGTACTGACGAGTATTTTTTGCTCGCCGTACGACCTCATGCTCATTTTGGCCGTGTTTTTACGCACGTCTCTCAAATTGTGAGGTACTGACGAGCATTTATGCTCGCCGTACGACCTCATGCTCGTTTTTGCCGTTTTTCCATGCGCGTCTTTTGAGTTATCAGAGGTACAAACATTTCTACTTGAAGGACGTGAAAACGCTTCGCTCCGCCGAGGCGCTGCATAGTCCATCATTTGACATATACCAAAATTTTTCAAATTTACCTTTTTGATGTTATTGAAAATACTTGGAAGCAACATGCCTCCTCTTTCATCGGCCTATCACCTGAAGGAGATGATCTCTTATTGGGAGCGTATCTTGCTACGTTCTCCAACGAGTACAGGCGGCTTCTTGGGTCGCTTTTGTTCTACTCCCCTTCTGGGATATGATCCTTTATTTATTGATGCTCGCATTAAACTCCGCTGTTTCCTCTTTCCGAGATTTTTAATAGTCTTTGATCAATTGTGCTTCCATTTATCGGCAAAAATAAATATTCGGAGCTTGATTTTAATTTGATTCAGATGCTTCCTGTGCTACAGAGGTCATTTTAGGAGCAAAGTCGGCACAGTCCTTGATGCACAGTGAAGATGAGAATGGTAGAACGTTTAGGCGCATATAGTTTAGGTCCGGACCACACTCCGAATATTTCAGATTGAGGAGTGAGCTCCTCCTCATATCTCCTTATACAGCTAATTCCTTTGTTATTAGCTGCTTGTTTACGCCGATCTTTCAACATCGTGAGAATTGTTTTCTGATCAACCTTAAAATACAAGAAGTCAGGCTCTAGACTGAGTACATGAGTTTCTTGTCGCTCTTTTGCTGTGATTGACGGATAGTGGGATCTGTATGGATAGCAACTGCCGGCTGTCCATATCCTTTTTCTTTCTCTTCTCTCCTCGTCGATCTCAGGGCAGTCTGAGGCTAAGAGGTGAGAATGTCTTGCCAACTAATTAGCTTTCATATCTTCTGTGGAGGAAGTTCTTGTGACGGCTCTCGAGTCACTGGGGAAATCTGAATGCAGCGCCTTTGGAGATTATGCAGGGGTGGAGCGTTCTTCTTTCCCATAGTGATTTCTTTTTTGGTTGAGGGTGCACGGATCCTCGACCAGGGACCTATGAGTCCCAGCGAAATCCTGGCTTTATTAGGATAACATCCAGCCTTTGGCTGGTCTTGATGAGGGATGAATTTTTTCTTTGATAAATTTTCGACTTTGCGGTCTGAGCAAAGACTTGCCAGATTTTTCTTTTGTTCTATCTGCATGGTGCGGCGCCCTGTGGTTTATAGGCGTGAATTTGTGCAGATCAGGCCCATACAGTCCTGAGGCTAGTGGCCTGTTGTTTTCCCTATTGATGAGGAGCAACAAAGTCTTTAAGTAACCCATTGGAGGCACAGCACTCGAGGCTCCCCCTCCTCTAGCCCGTGCATGTTGGCAAGCATAGCTCAACCACAGGAGCTATAGAATCTCCCACTTAGGCGTTGGATCCATGGCAGTACCAGCGCTGATCTCTGCCACAATCACAGTGAGCAACTTTCCAACATTTTGTCTTTCTTTCTATGAGGATCCTCTGAATTTAATTTAACCGTTCTGCCCTGATCAAGAAAACTAATCATATTCTCACTCTCTTATTTTCTTAACTTGCAGGCCTCAGTCCCTGTAACGTTAACTTTAGAAGAAGCACGACGGCAATTGTCTGTCCTTCAGCTAGGTGTCACCATGCTGAAAACAATCGCCGTCAATACGCCGGAAACAGTTGCGGGAAAGAGCATCCATATTTTATCGGAGGCATCTGAGCTCCTGACTGGTTTGAACTCCCTACAAGAAGGAGATACAACCGATTTGAAGCAGGAGTTACAAACTGTAGTGGAGAAGACTCGTGTCTTCTTCCAAGCTGGACAGACGCTATTTCCAGCCAACCAGCCTTCGACCTCCAGCGACCTTCGCTGCAAGGCAAGCACTTATAAACTGCCGAAACAAAAACCCATGGTTTATCACGGAGAAGTGAGACTATGGCGTCAATGGTGGCAGCTTTACGAAAAGACTGTTCACAAGAATCCCCTATTGGACAATAGTGACAGGTTCAATATTCTACTCACTGTAGTGAAGGGCAAAGCTCTCGCTGCAATAGCTAAATACGAAGCTACTGCGGAAGAATATTCCGACGCAATTGACGCTTTGTTCAATGAATTTGGCCTGCCTACTAAATTGCGACAGACCTATTATGCAGAGTTGGAAGCTCTTCCTCCTGCTAGTGACCTGGACTCGACTGCTGATACAGCTGAAGACCGGTCTAATCTAAATGCTATCAAGACGGTGATCAGCCACTTAACTTCTCTTGACCCAGATTTCACTCCTGGGCAAATTGAGGGTTTGATAATGAAGAAATTGTCACGCCCCCTTCTTACAGCAGCCTATGATATGCTGTCTCGTGACCATCCTAAACTGGAATTTACACCTACTGACTTCCTGGGTGCTGTTGAACAAGCTTTGTTCAATCGGGAGATGGTAGACCTTCGTCGTTCTGGTAATAAAAAGGAGGTCACTACTTTGGCGGTTAAGAAACGAAAGGCCAAATTTTCTGGATCTTCTCAAACCTCCGCTCCTCCTAAAAAGAAGAAAGAGTCGTCGCCAACACGTAAACCCGCTTCATCGGGATGCGTATTTTGTGGGTGCGCGCATAAATCGATCCGCTGCAGGAAATACTCTACAGTGAATGATCGTCGAACCCGGTTGATTGAGTTGAAGAGATGCTTGGTCTGCCTCAGCGATAAGCACATGAAGAACGTTTGTCCTCACAGTGACAGGGAATGTTCTGAGTGTGGCATCAAAGGTCATTGCCTTCAAATTTGCATCGCTCTGTTGAAGAAACTTACAACCACCGCTTCTACCTCAGGAGCTTCAAAGACCAAAGGTACCTTTTTAGAAACCTTTATTTGTAAAATTTCTTTTAATGCATGTTCTGAAATTGTGCGAGGTATCCGCGATTCGGCCAGTGATGCCTCATACGTCCACTCTGGAGTGGCAAGCCGCTTAAAGGCTTCCGTGTCACAATCTGTGATCCTCAGTTTGACACGGTTTGGTTCTCAGGAATCAACCTCTTCAGAGTCTGGTTAAGTTACCATGACTCTCTCGAACATGAGTGGTCAGGGAAGGACTTGTACTTTCCTGACTTCCTCTCATATAGTGGGCGCATCTGTTCTGTCGCCTCCTCCGGAGACGGCAAAAGCAGTGTTGCCTCTCAATAGGACTTATGCTGATCCGGATATTTTCCGACAGCATAAGCGTCCTATCTTACTTTTACTAGGAAATGACCTACTTCATCATTTCTCCTCCACCAACTGTGAAGAACGCCTCTCTGAAGGACTAGTTCTCTTTAAAACCCTTTTTGGTTGGATCCCCTCTGGGGACGCGTCTTCCTTGTTGGAAGATCCATGTACAATGTCAACCTTCGCGCTCTCTACCTCCATTATGGAGAAGGGCGAGAAGGATGACTCCTCTAAATTCGAAAAAGAAAGTTTTTTACGATCGTCTGAAATCAGCTTTCTGTGGGATCTAGAAGTCCTTGGGATCAAGGCTTCTGAGTTAGACCCCACGGCTGATCTCGTTATGCAACGGTTCCGAGATACCACCAGGTTTGAGGATGGTAGGTACGTTGTGTCTTGGCCCTGGAAACAAGAAAGACCTTCTGTAGCCAAAAACTATAGAATGTGTCTTGCTAGGCTAAGATCATCTCTTGCTACTGTTTCTCCCAACTTGTTAACAAGATGGATAGAAATCATAAAAGAACAAGAGGCTCGCGGAATTATTGAGCGAGCTCCTTTCCAACCTAAAGGTGTGGTTCATTATTTACCTCACCGCCCTATCGAGCAGCATGGAAAGGTCAGAGTAGTTCTTGACGCGTCTGCTAAGCCCAAAGGAGGAGTCAGCTTAAACGATGCTCTCCATGCGGGACCTTGCTTAGTTCAAGACATGGTTGGGATCATAATTCGATTTCGACTCCGCAATGTCGGCATTTCTGCAGACATTGAAAAAGCCTTCCTTTGTGTAGGACTTGACGAAAGTGACCGTGATTCCTGCCGATTCCTTTGGGTCGAGGATCCGGGCAAATCTGTTGATAAACAGAACCTCCTAATATATCGTTTTACTCGCGTGCCTTTTGGTGTGGTTTCCTCGCCTTTTCTACTCAATATGGTTCTTCAAGAACACCTCTCTGACGAGAAAGAAAAGGATAACCACTGGTTTCAACTAGCCAAAAAGCACTTCTACATTGACAATTTGGTTGTTAGTGTGGATACTGTGGTCGATGCTGGCCATCTGTTTGAATCTCTAAACAGCGGGCTAATGCAAGCTGGATTCAACTTGAGAGATTGGAATTCCAACTCTCGCGACTTTTTGCGATCATTACCTGATGATAAAGTCTCCAAAGACGGAGGCAATGTATCTATCCTTGGTCTTTCTTGGGACAGAGAAAACGATTCTCTGCGCCTCTCATTTGATGAGATTCATGTTACCTCCGAAGTGACTAGGCGTACTGCGCTGAAAGCGCTTGCCTCAGTCTTTGATCCTTGCGGATGGTTCACGCCTTGTCTCGTTACACTGAAGATCTTTATTCGAGATTGCTGGAAACTTAAGGGAGAGTGGGATGATCCCCTACCAAGGGATTTTGTGTTGCGATTCCGTAAACTTCTCAATGACAGAGATCAAATTAAAAGTTTCACTCTCCCTCGTCTCTATTGGCCTCCTAGCAAAGATGTTTCCTCTTATGAGCTTCACATCTTTTGCGACGCCTCTAAAGATGCATATGGCTGTGTCCTCTACTTATTGAGGAAATGCACCAAATCCCGTAACCTCACTGCTCTTCTTTTTTCTAAAGCTCGTATTGCGCCTATTTCTGGCAGATCCATACCACAACTTGAGCTATTGGCAGTGGTTATAGGTGCTCGTACTTCCTCCTTTATCAACAATCACCTTCCTTACACATTGGACAAGACCTGTCTCTGGACTGACAACACGTCGGTCATTCAGTGGCTGAATTCTTCCAAGATTCAGCCACCCTTTGTTCAAAACCGACTAGATGAGTTGCGTAAACACCCTCATCTCACTGTCAGATACGTTCCAACAGCAGATAACCCTGCTGACTTGGTCACTAAGGGCAAGAAACCCTCGTTCCTTCAAAATGAAGAGCAATGGTGGCATGGTCCCTCTTGGCTCCCTTTAGAGTCTTTGTGGCCTGCTTCTCCACCTTCTGCTCCTATGTATCAATCTTCCTCCTCATCAGTTCTTCTGGTGACTCAACAAGAGGTCATTAATCATGGTCTCTCTGATGTATTTGAACGCAAGTACTCCACTTGGAGCTCCTATGTCAAATATGCTTACCATAGTCTGAAATGGGCCTTACGTAAGCTCCCTAATGGGAGATGGCCTTTTACTGAAATTGAAACAAAGCTGATTGCAGAACGCATTCTGCTTCATAAGATCCAAAAGAAATACTATTCCAAAGAGCTTTTATCTCTTCAGAATAAAATACCTGTTAAAAGCAGATTACCGCTTTTTCTAAGCTCCGACGGCCTGATCCGCTGTCGCACTCGACTTCTGAATGCTGGAATGGAGTGGGAATCATCTCATCCCATACTCCTTCCAAAGAAATGTCGTCTGAGTTCTGTAATATTGGACTCTCTTCACAGAGACTACGCTCACTTAGGCGTTAGTCACCTCATTGCCAAGCTGCGGGAGCGGTTTTGGATACCCCAGGTCCGCCCTCTTGCTAGCTCTATTGTCCACAATTGTTTTACGTGCAAAAGATGGGGAGGTGGTGCTTACCAGCTTCCACCTATGCCTCCCCTTCCTGAAGTCAGGGTAGCTGATGTTGCCCCTTTCCTGCATACTGGCGTTGACTGTTTCGGTCCGCTCTATGTCCACAATATAACTCCTGATTTGCCGCCCAGGAAAGTCTATGTGGCTATCTATACATGCCTAGTTTATCGCGCCGTCCATCTTGAACTATTAGATGATATGACAGGTAGCGAATTCCTTGAAGCCCTTGTGCGCTTCTCGTCCTTGCGACGCTGTCCTAAGTTCGTTATCTCGGACAATGGCAGTAACATTACATCTGTACAGCCCCTAGTTGGGCACACAGTTGCTCTTTTTGAACCTGAAGTACAGAACTTCCTCTCCTCGAACAATATTGAGTGGAATTTTATACCAGCCCGTTTGCCATGGTATGGGGGCGTCTACGAACGCTTGGTTGGACTCGTGAAACGGACTCTTGAAAAAGCCTTTGGCAACAAGATTCTCTCAGCAAATACTCTACGTACTGCCCTCTATTACATTTTGGACATTGTTAACTACCGTCCTCTTATTGCAACACCTTCTGAGGAAAATCTTGAAATCCTCACGCCCAACCATTTCTTGCGTCTGGGCGGGGGCAATGTGAATGCCTCATTAGACATCAATCTTGAGGCTGCGCCTGCTACCGGCAGTCGTGTTGTTGCTGGATACCGTCAAGTCAAATCTTTGGTTGCGGCATATCGTGACGCGTTCCACCAACTCTATTTTTCCTATCTCAAGGAGAACTTGGCCTCTACTCATCGTCACCCACGGGGTTCACGCTCTCTGCGGCCTCAGGTGGGCGATATTGTTCTTGTTAAAGAATTAGCGGCTCCTAGGGCTTCCTGGCCCTGTGGCCGTATTGTCCGTCTTGATACACGCCAAGCTCTGGCGCACGTCGAAACTACACAAACCATTTCTAAACTAATCCCAGGGACTCGTTCCCGACAACCTCAGGTCCAAAAACAGACCTCTCTTGTGCCTCTAAATCGGCTCTACCCGTTAGAGATGGCGGACCCTCCGGCGGTCTCCTCTCCCGCTGACATTCCGGTTGCAGCTTCCACTGCACCCTCTATTGCACCCTCCGCCACGTCCCTGGACGCAGCTTAGGGCCTTTGAATCATGCCTCGCTTCCGCTCCTTCCCCGGGGCCGGAGTGTCGAAAACTCCACGGAACCGTGCCGTGTCTTCCCGACGCTGCCGCATACCCAAGCCTCACGACATCACAATTATTTTGCTTGACGTCAGTGTGGGCCGGCAGCAGCGGTACCGGTTAGACAATTACTCATACATGGCATTACTCATATATTGCGTTCTGCGCATTTTCAGGCTCTTGCATGCTATGCTATTCATTCGCGCGTTTATACGCATTCTATAATTGTCATACCATAATTGTCGCGAATTTCTTTCACGCGGATTGTAGTGTATAATAAAATAGATCGAATATTTATATCGAATATTTATATTTTCACGGTGTTCATTATTGTTTCTACCATGGCCGAAGAGACCAATGAGGTTAGTGTAGCTCTTACTTTATTAATTATCGTGATTGATGATCGGTATTCTCTTCTGACTACCTACCATTCTACGTACCTGGAGAATTTTATTTCTCCTCCGGAACCATTTTCTGCTGCTATTCTAAATGGCTAACCGACAGATAGTCCTTACGCAGGATTTTCTCCTCATTTACCTCACAGTGGATTGATCTATGATCGATCTCTTTTATCCGACTCACTCCTCTTCAGAGAGAGTCAAATGCATTAAATTCTCTTCGAGTTCGATTCGTCACTTGATTGCTCGTTATGAGCTCTGAATACGGGCCGCGAAGTTGCTTCGTGCCCTCCTATGTCGTATAACAATTTTTCTCGTAGTTCTACCTAACTCCTAAGGACTAACGGTGGAATTATCTTTTTTTCTGCCGTTAGATAAGAAGAGCGACGATGAGAAGAAGGAAACTTCCGAAGAAAAAAGAGAAGAAAATTAATCTTATGATTTTCTTATATTTCCTTCCGTTTCGAAATAAAGCTTTTTTCATTTGAATTGTGATGTGTTTGTACCCGTCCAAACTTCGCGCGGAAAAACGGCTACGAAAGTAAGTAACGCAGCCTGTAAGCCACTCTATCGGCTGCGTCCTCGCGTTCTCGCGCTTGTCGGGTTTCTCTTCGGAAATAACGACTCTCGATAGTTTCTATCGACTTAGTCGTCTACTCGGTTCAGCCTTCGGCGAGAATACTCGACAGAAGTCACTTCATCGTTAAAACGCAAAACAAATAAAAGAGCCAAAGCCACAAGACTAAACAGCATACAACTCCTCTGACCGTGACGTGAGCGTCTTAAATGAGATGAGCGTGATGCACGCTCCATATAAGCCGTGTGCAATTCTTGTACCGAAAAATGGTTGAGCTAATTTATCATGGAAGATAGCGCCACGAGTCGTTGGTTATAATTTTAACATGGGCGCTTATGGAGACGTCTTGTTTTTTCTAATTCAATCAAATATTCTATAGAAATGGTTCATTCAACGAGAAAATTTCACATAGTTGAAGTTTTTCTCCATAAAATTTTCTTTCGAACGAATACAAACTGTATAATGTAAATAATGTTTGTTACTGTTTAATTTCGATGAGAAGTTAGTATTTTCTTTTTGTCTGTTATCAGGGCGTCTTGTTTTCTCTAATTCAATCGAATATTCTATAGAAATGGTTCATTTAACGAGAAGATTTCTCATAGTTAAAGTTTTTCTCCATAAAATTTTCTTTCGAACGAATACAAACTGTATAATGTAAATAATGTTTGTTACTGTTTAATTTCGTTGAGAAGTTAGTATTTTCTTTTTGCCTGTTATCAGTCTACATCTAGTCTTCAAGTCGTGATTTTCGTGCTAGCTGAGGTCAATTCACAATTATGAATATTGAGATGTACTTAATTTCATTGAATTCTGAATTGTGGATAACTTAACAAGTGTATTTGTTGCGAAGAATATTAGGGTCCATTATCAAAACTTGAGCAAGTAATTATTACCTAGAAAACTTTTCCGGGCCTGTATTAGGACGACCATTTCATAAACTTTATCGACACGGGCCTATTTTACAACGACCATTTCCAGAGGGTTGCAATTTTTCTAAGGTAAAGTAAGGAAAAAAATACAATCACGTATTTTACTTACTTTACCATTGAAATGTAATGTCTCGTAGTTATGAGGAATCTCTCCAACTCAATATGTCTACGGTTGGACTGCATTAGGTGTGTGAGCTCTTGCAAATGTATCAAAGATATGTAAATGATTATGAATAAAATTTTACCGTTAATTCTCGCAAAGATCCTAATAGCTGCTTTTCACGACCCCTTGTACTTCAGCCTTCAATCTCAACAAGGAATCATGATCATAAATGTAGCATTTTCAAGGTTTGTGAGGAACACAGATTTATTGTCCATATTCATATCTAAGGGTATTACACAGCGCTGATTGGTGACTATGACGATTCTAGCACAGTTTTTCTTATCTATGTGTTATTGTAATGAACGACCATCAATTTCATCTTGAGCTATAGTTTTTTTCAATAACGTAATGGGGAAAAATAACTGCATATCTCTTTCGCATTGGAAGCTGTTCTGGAACATCTTCACCAATTTATTTGGAATTTAAGTTTACTTTGAACAAATTTCACAGAGAGAATTGACATTTTTCAAATTTGTTTGTATTTTCCTAATATCATTGTACCAAATATCTAAAATTAGTAATCCAGGACAACTGAACCCAACAGATTCAAAAATATTCTTGAAAGTTATAGAGAGACTATACTGAACAGTTAATAACCAAGGGCGGATCAGGCGAGCTTCTCAAAAAAAAAAAAAAAACGTTTTTTACTACAGACTATTATCATAAGAGAAATATATACATAGGAAACAAAGCACAAATAATAACGAATATACAAGGAGAGTACTTTCACATGAAAAAATTAGAAAACCATGTTGACTCATCATGGGCGAACTATAGGAAGAAAGGGGAATAAATATCACTGGAGAAACGCTGTTCACTTCAAGGGCAGGCTCACTAATTCTGGTTCTGTTGTCTCATTCACAATGCCACATGAAAAAAATTATAAGGAACTCTAAGAGATAGGAGAAGTATTGAGACTGACGATAAACGTGAGAAAATCAAAATTCTCATGAAGGAAGATACAGAACTCAAGAAGACAAGATTGACCATGGACAAGAAGGAACAGACAGTTCATTTATGACAGTAAACAGCTTCTATGTACAGCACAGAAAATAAAAAATGAAGAAATACTGGCATTTCTTTGTCAAAATACCGCATGAAAATATTAACTAGGAAAAGTGATCAACACACGTCCATTCCCAATAATGTACGCGGTGCGAAATTTGAACAGGTCCCGAGAAATTGAAACGGTAATAGAATTTAAAAGTAAATAGTATTCTAATGGGTAAAAAACGAATTTCCAACTAAGATTGTTCCAAGTTTACGGATTCTAATACAAAAATAGACATTGAATCTGCGAGATTCATGTTCTACAGACAAAATATTAAATTTTTCAAATTAAGTTAAAAATTATAAGTACAAATCTCATTTCGACAATAACAGAACGTATAGTCAGCCCAGTTGAAATTTTGTCAAAACGTGGTAGCAAGTTTCATACATTTATTGGTTTGTGCAATTTTTCAAACTTTTTATCATTGAAATGACATAGAATACTACGAAAAATAAATCTAGGCAAAATGTTAGAAGATCCATCATGTTACTAGTTTTGCTTCCTTCTTCAAGTGCTTGGACTTCTCGGAATTTCCGAGCATCTTCTTCGCAGTTTTGCAGATCATATTCATCCTCATGATGAGGAAGAACTGAAGGATTAACATAGTGACTCTGTCACCATGCGCATGACACCCAACTAATGGCAATAAGGTAGATTCGTCATCAATTTGAGAAGATATAGAGAAGAATGTATCTGGTTTCAAATCAGATACATCACTGAGTTCTTTCAAAATAATATCCTCCACTTTCTGAAGAAGAAAAACAAGTCGCTTGGCTGGAACTTTCAAAACATTGAACTTGTCACATTTTGAAAGAAAACTATTTGGTGTGCTTTCAGTACCCGTCAAAGCATCGGCACAAGCAACACAATCAATAAATTTCATTTTTTGCCGAAGAATATAACCAGCGAAGTATTCGACGATGTAGTATTTTGTTTTCGCTTCTGTTGGTAACAATTCTTCGTTCATAGAATCTATAACACCCGAGCTGATAGCATTATCCATCATTAGACACCACTTTTCATATGGTGTTATAACTTCGTCCTCCTCTTGACCAAAAACTTTATTGTCTTGCATCACTGCATGAAATGAAGAGAAAGTTTCTCCATTGTCGACATTGCTCCCAGGTAATGGTTTTAAAAGTGCATAAGCGCTGAGCAACTTGTAAACATACTAAAAGTTAACCGAGTTTGGGTGGTCATTATTGCCACACGCACTTCGAATCATTCCGAAGAACCGCTGTTTCACAAAAAAGGAAGTAAATTAGAAGAATGCACTATACTAATATCACAATTAATGTACAATAAATATATCTGGCAAGTCATAATGTCACAACCGATTTAAATTTTCAGTTGCGAGGTTTGTTTTTCCAAGTATCTTTCTTTCATATTATTCCTTAACTGTTGATTAACTATTTTAAATCGAGACACCCTCGCCATATTCACAAAGTCTCGGCCGTAAAAACAGTACTCATCTATAAGGGTGTAGGTAAGAGATTAGATGAAACAAAAATTTTATGAAGACTTGAATCGGTGACAAGGCAATTATAGCTCAAAGTTTCAAAACATCCAATTGTACATCTTCAAAAATGACCGCATGCAGAAATAATTTTTATCACGGATATAATATTTACCTCGAGATTATCCTGATTTAATCTACTGGTCATAAGATAAGAAAAATCACATTTCTCCACTACATATTTGAGAATTTCCAAAGTTGACCGCAAAGTTACGAGTAATCCCACAAAAGTATTGTCAGTAAGAAATTTCAGCGCTGGTTTCGGTTCTCGTTTTCTTTTTTGTGCCTTCTTATTTTTCGAATGCTCATCCGTTTTTTCTATAAATGAAATAAATTACAGATTGACACTAAGTACGTACAATAACTGAGCATAAGTGAAGTCACGTTCCTAAAAATTATATCTCAATTTTTGGTAAATTTCTACCTGATACTTTGTCCTCTTCTTTTTTTGTAGATCTTTTCTTTCGTGTTGTAGGAGGTTTCTTCTCGATTGGAATTTTCGCTCGCCACAAAACTAGGTATACGAGAAATTCTTCGATGTCTTGCATGATATATATATATACACAGATTAAGTCAAAATTTATAATATAACATATTTCAATTGTATTACCTAAAGCTACGCAAAGCATGATGAGCATTTTTCAGTCAGATAAACTGTTGAAATGTGTGCCTTGAAGAATGGGAGAATATTGCCCCTCACCCGCACATTTTCAGCGTACGTTTTACAAGATTTTAGCAATGAATTATGATTCATGATACCGAACAGATTTTAAATTTCAAGTTCATGTGTTTTTTGGGGACATGAATTGGAAGCCATACATAAGTTAATTCAATTTCATTAGATTTTGTACAGCCACACACACATTCTTATGCTTTGAAGCTTATCTCAGTGGACGCAAATTTGCAGGCATGTTTTGAACAGATATGTACCTTCCTTCAAATAATTCCTTTTCAGCCTCTGAAAATATTTTTAAAAAATAATATTGAAGTTTGTTCATGTTCTTCCAGTTTCGGAAGTTTTATAAAATATTTCTTGGTTAGTGAAAAAAAAAAAAAAAAAAAGAATCGATTGAAAAAGGTATTTTGGTAGAGGACTAATAATGACCTTATGATTCCTCTACCTGGTTGAGATGTGGTAGTACGATTTAATTTGTTCAGAAATTACCTAATACTTTCACGCAAATTTCCGTACTAGCTGTAAAGCATTACATGAGTTGGAATCAAAATCAAGAATTGATGCATCCTTGGAAAAAATTTTTTTTCTCAAAAATTTGAAGAAACTTACCTTACGTTCAGTGGATGCATCTACCATTCTCAACGCACCTTTTGGAGTCCTTGAGGACATAGCTTTGATGACTTTTCGAAAGCGTCGAATAAATTTTACAGAGGCGTCACAATCTTTCAGAGCTAACTTTTGGGACTCCTTTCCACTATCCCGATACATTTCCATCGCGTTAGCAATTTTCTCGTCAAATAACTGAAAAAAAATGAGAATCTTACTTAAGTCATCAATATTCCAACAATGTCCACAAGATGAATAATTTTTCTTCTTATAATTCGATAATTTCTACACCAATTCACGTTTACATCACGGACGTTTTTTTTTTTTCGATATTACATTTTTATTTACTTTTCACTTTCTTTCTGCATCTTTTTTTCACCACATTTTATCCAATTGATTCCGCACGTATCAACTTTAAAGCTTGCGAGAATATGTGTATTTCTGCGAAAAATGATGTATCTTTTCACCCCTCATAAATGAAAAGCCGGAAAATGGAAGGGTTGCTCACGCTTTAGTTGAATAGAAACCTCAAAAATAATCTAAGTACTAATACACCATTTTTTGCCATTGGTTTCCCATGAACATTTTTGTCATTGTTTTTTATGAATGAAGCCTGAAAATCCAACTACACGACTCTTTAATTCAACGATTAATAAATTTTTCATCATTACTTGGTAAGCAAGGGCAACATTCATCTTCTCGAAATGTTTTGGATGAAGATGTCGGTCATTCAATTTATACGCGACGAACGTAAGGGTGAACTGATTCGATTCGGCTTTCAGAAGTTCTTCCCAATGCCTCAACTGAACTCGACCATCAGGTGTCTGAAGAATAAATAATTCATTAATGAATATCGCATAAGAATTTTTTAATAAAATATGGAACGTTTGATAATATGAGTGTGAAAATCCAAAAAACAAAAAAGATGAAGTCCTAAAAACGTATACCTTGACAAACAGAAAGAAGGCCTACAAAATATTTCCACTTATACTATACCTCAAAGGCACGACCACATTTATCCGTCATCCAATTTCTCACATTTTTCACAAGATGCGGAAAATCGCTAATGAACCACATGCGGCGATCATTGTCGGTAACATGATCGCAGCTCACTTGATCTTTGGAAATATGGAATTTACTCCACATCCCTCGATTCCAAGTCGCTCCATCGGATACAATTGCATTTACGTGAAAACCGCTATTTTCTAATAAGATGACGGCTTCTAAAATGAGCTGATACAATTCTTCACTTGCGGCCGCGCCTCTACTGAGAAAACTTCCAATCGTTTGTACCCACTTTCCCGCAAAGGGCTGAAACATGAACACAAGACCGTGATTCCCTGGTAGATCTTTTTGATGTTCCGGTGTATGACGACCAAGATCGGTGAATCCAACGACTTTCAAAGACTGTTTGTTAAATTCGTACGTCTCTCGTAAACTTATTTCGTCAATTAACAGAGCACCTACGACATAAGAATAAGGAGTATGAAAACCAGAATTGTAAGTTGATATACAAGAAAAATATGATTTCATGTACGACTTCGCGGACCTGTAGAAAAAAAAAAAAAAACAGTTCATTTACAGAAAAAAAAATGAAACAAAAATTATAAGACCGAGTGAAAACAGAAGAGTTGAACAGTTAGTCTCCGAGTATTGAGTACCTATTGAAGAAGTTATGAGATGCATTTTCAACAGATTAATTCAATGTGATCATTATCTCCTACGTTACAAATGAAGTGAAAGTCTCTTCTCTTCCATCATTAGAAATATCATGAGGACACAAATTAGATTCCAAACAAGATGCTGAAATATGCACTTTGAAAATATGTACCTTCCTTCTCCATTGGGCTAAGTCCAGCTACTTTCTTCTCCATGAGATCAAAAATCCCAGATTGAAAGCCATATACAGGTTTAAGTCTTCGCAAGTAGCGATTGATAGTCGCTATACTAGGCAGTGCCATCAGGTTATGACGTTGCAAATGAATGTACGTCCGTCTGTCTTTAATTTTCAGAAGTACACACTCGAACAACCAATTCCGACTGTAACGTACAGTAGTTCGAGATCTATGTTTTGCTACTTCAATGCATGTAAAAATATTCTCCTTCAGGTTTTGGTGTATATCGAGCTTTTCTAATTCTTGAACTAGATTTTCGATTTTCGTGTTCGCGCAGTGCTTCTGCAAATTGAGAATTCGTTCCTGGAGGGTGCCGATCTGCAAAAAGAAAACTTTTATTTACAAAGAATAATAAAAAAAAAGTTGATGACTATAACCCAGCACCGAGAAATGAAGAGCTACGAAAGATCCGCATTTGGCCGCATTCAGACTGTATGGTGATGTTGGTACTTTTTCTTTTTACTTTTTTAAATAGTCAACTCCCAACTTTCTCGCGCTCACACTTCAAGTGATGGCACATTGTGTAATAGTTTCAAATCGCAATTTTTTTTTTTTTTTTTTTGTTAAAGAATATAAGTCCCTGTAAAATTTTTCAAAGCCCAAAATCGAAAGGAGTTTATAGAAGTCTTTCACGTGCCAAGATTAAAACCTCCTGAATGGCTATACAGTGTATGCGTGCGAAACACAACCAATAGCGAGTCTTTTGTGAAAACTCATGACAAAAATTCATACAGTTTTTGAAAAAGAAGCACACTAGCTAAGAAACTAACTACGGAGTATACTACAGTATAACAAATGTACATGAAAGCAATGAAGATTAAGAATGCAGTTTTTTCTACGACTACAATGAAACATAAATGAAATCAAATAGATAGTTGAAATGCCACAACTTTACTGCGATTAGATCCCAAACAAATATTAAATTTCATCTCTCCATAAGGATTATGACTACAGTTATGGTACGTAATTTTTTCTCTAATCTCCCACAAAAATGGTTGATCATGCACCTGAACTTTTCAGCTATGTTAGTGAACTACATTGATTATTCCACATCTTCTTTTCTTTATTTTTCTACTGAATTAGTCACATGAACATTGAACATGCCCCCATGTTAATAAGTACCATAAAAAATTAACCTTTCTTCGTAAAAATCTATTTTGTCTCTGGAAATTTTTCATTTTTTTCAGAATTAAATTATTAGTAGAGGTGTCGTTACTTTTCCTAGACCAACGACGATTCTCAATGTTACATGGAGCACATAATTTTGCTCGTTTACCCAAATTACCCTTACATTTTCGACCTTCTGAAGAGCTGTAAACATTTAGTACATGATGTTAAAAGAAAAGCGATGTTCAAGTTAATATTATTTGGTAACTGTATGCTCACATACAGCCTCTTGTTTTCAGTAAAGTTAATATTAAATAGGAAGAAGGCATAAATCAAATTTTATCTCATAAGTGCAAACAGATACGATGTAACTAAGGAAGTGCAGGTAATGTAGTGATTAGAAGAAAAGCCAAGAGTTATGAGAAGCACACTCAGCCAATTTTTTCTGCTTCACGCATATTCTACAAATATATTATAACAAGATAGTAGAAATAATATAGTGGCCAATGAGCCAATGATTCTCTTAATTTGCAAATAATCCTTCAATGTTTTTCAATGATAACACGGAACCATTCTTTCCCCAAAAAAGTCATACCCTCCTTTCTTCAAATTTCATCTATGTTTTTGGATAGTTCCGTAGCCGTAAAATATCGGGCTATCTTCAATGATCTTTAATATGGTAATGTAAGAAAGGCAAATAGTGGCAAAGTGTAGTTGTTTTCTGTACCACGATCCTTTTTTTTTTTTTTTTTCTTTCTTTTTGTTACAAATATTTTGAAGAAATTTTGATTCCTCTTTTTACTAGGTATCTATTAGGTTTATAAAAGAAAAAAAGGAGATGAAGTCGTACTTTGATGGTTTTGAACCTGGACATTGATTCATTTCATCCACACATTGTACCAAACGTAACAGATCGTCTGTATCCTGTTTGGTAGTGACAGTTTTATCCACATTGACTTCAATATCACCGAAATAGACCTGTAGTGAAAACAAAATGAAGATATCATAAATGCAGTAATAACTCGTATAAAACTGACTTATTTTTCATAAAATTTTGGAAATAATGAAGCAATTTTCTAACACGTACCTTCGCACATGGGCTTTCTCGGAATAGAATAATTTTTTTTAAAAGATGGAATTTTGAATCAAATTAGAGTAAAAATGTGACGTTTGATGCTTTGCTCACACACCATTCCCATTTAGGATTCTTGAGGGTCAAATGGAGATTGGCAGTTATCTCCTCATAAATTTTCTTCCACTGTGTCTGGAATGGCGACAAAGAAATAAAAAAAGCATGAGTTTACAGAAATAATTTTTGTTCTTTATACGGACCTGAGTTACAATTTTTCCAATTTCATTATTAATACAGTATCTAGATTTTTCAAGGTTTAAATTGAAGTGCTGCGCCTCCGGGCCATAAGAAAAGCATTATACGGAGGCCCCTTTTCCACGCAGCACTTCTCTGTTCTCATAAATATAAAAATTTAACGTAAGGGTTACGCTGTCGAATTCCGCTCCTACCAAATTTCGTCTTTTTTTTAAAAAAAATAATCTACATGAAAAGACGATTCCGAAAATATATACCTTTTTCCGAATAACTCATTTTTTCGCCAAGAAATCGTCAAAAGAAGTTGCGCAAAAACGCTACAAATGTACTATGTTTCTTAATGTAATACGAGTGAATGCCGCACTAGTGCTTCGTTACAGTGTCCGCGAAACGCGAGAGCGATGACCGAAGTGTGAGACGTGGAACGTGAAGTCCTCGTCTCTACGTACACAACGAAATTTTATTTTCGTACTTCTTTTTTTTCAACAATTTATCCTTTTTTTTTTTTTTTTTTTTCATCTTCTGTTTTTACGTTATCTACGTTTTAATTCTTCTGTTTCTGTCGTTAATTTCTAGTTTTTGCTTTCATAACTTTTTCACGTAATGAATTTCATGATTACAATGTGAATCATCAGAAACGGGGGGGGGGGGGGAGGAGGGGTGCCGTTTACAATCAACGAGCGAAGCGAGTTGATTGTCGAATTGATTGTTGTTGTTTTATACAGACACGTTTTTCAATCTTGTTAATCAATAATTTCAATTCTACCACAAACAACTCGCTTCGCTCGTTGTTTGTTTAACGGCACCCCTCCCTCCCCCCCCCCCCCCGTTCATTGCTTTTAATCTTTCGTGTGTAAGAAAATAATAGTATTGTTATCAGTGATGTGTACGCGATACGAACACTGGATACGAATAACACCGCGATACGAACAATATAGTACATTTGTAGCGTTTTCGCGCAACTTCTTTTGACGATTTCTTAGCGAAAAAATCAGTTATTCGGAAAAAGGTATATATTTTCGGAATCGTCTTTTCATGTAGATTATTTTTTTAAAAAAAAACGACGAAATTCGGTAGGAGCGGAATTCGACAGCGTAACCCCGCGGCCCAAGGGGAACTTTCCCCCATCCCCCTGGGCCTATCCGCCCCTGGATGCCAGAGTTATTTTGCATTCACGTTGGAAGTTCTTTGGAATAGTCAAGGTAGAAAACTCTATTTATAATGAAATAGCTATCCATTTATAAACCCACTGGGGATAAGTAATAAACACGAGAAATAAACAGATCCTTTTATGCAACTTCTTTGGCTTCTCATCTCCTAGCGATGGGACTCTTTGTATGAAGCCAGCCTGGAATCATGAATTGTCTCGTTCTCAAAAAGAGCCTTATAGTTAGTACTTACAACTGTAGCAGATTCAGCATCATTCACATCACCATTTTCTGTAACGCCACTATTATTTGTAAACATTGTGTCCTACAACAATGAAGAATTATAAGAGCCGTAATACAATTTGAAAATAATTTTTCAGCGACAGAGACATCAAACGGCATAACTCATTTTGTACGACAGTACCTCTTCCAATAATGTCTGGGCTCCATTTTCATTCGGTGATTGGCAGTTAGTATTCAGAACATCTTTGCCAGGGTCAACAGAAGTTGAGGAACACGCGTTCACAGAAGAGGCGATCTATATATAAAGATGTAAAAAATGATTACATTCCATACCTTGTATTCGGTACGTTAATAGCAATTTGGACAAATATTCTAAAATTAAAATTTACAAATATGAAAGTACATTTGACGTATCACTTCATTTCAAAATTTTCAAATTTCTGAATTATTTTGTATCGTAATTCCAAGAAAGTATTTTCGTCTCTACTTCACAGCGCTGTTGGAGCAGATATTTTGTAATTAGGATAACCTAACAAAATGATTCCTGTATCTTCAAAGAACTGGAAGGAGGCAAGAATGTTTGATTGATACCTTACACAGTGTACAGCACTGTGACTCATGAGTATGTGTAATAAGAGAAAGTGAAATGGGCACTATTTTCTCTCAACAAAATGAACAAAAGAGAGAAAGATAAGGGTGTGAGTGAACTGAGAAACTCAGTAACTTGAAAATATTTCTGTACTTAATTCCTGAATTATTTTAGAGCCACATAATCTGAAAATTGTGCACGTTGACATAGGATTTTTTCCTTTCATATCATGTTAAATAGGTTTCATTACCGGTATATTTGAATTTGTTCAACATAAAGTACTCACATTTCGTGTATCTTGAGGTGGTACTGAAGAAGACGCATGTTTCACACAATCTGCGATAAAATTGCTGGAAATAATTTCCTACAGAGAAAGAAAATTTACTAATGAATTCTTTGGTTGTACAGTACAAGCATTTCATTAAAACAATGAAGCTTACTGTAAATTCACAACGTTCAGAAATGGATTCATTGACACCATTAATTTCTGGTATAGGATCGCTGTAAACGATGTTCTATAAAGGGAAAAGATAGAAAATGAATCAATAAGGAATTCTTAGGGTGTAAGAATATTCTAGTAATGCCACCAATAATGAAGCTCACTGTCAATTCACGACGTTCAGAAATGCTTTCAAGAGTACAATCAATCTGTCCTGTAATTGAAGTATTAGGATATGTTTCCTGCAGAAATAAAGTTTTATCATCAAGAACCATATGACATCAGTACAAAAATTGGAAGACAGTATACGAAATAGGATAGTGTGAATGCCAAAATGCCTTCTTGATTACTCACCTTACATTTACGTTTAGATGGTGAATTCCTCAGCTTTCTAGGTTTTGGAATACAATATTTCGGATAATGAGGGAAAATCGTAGGGATAGCTCCAACTTTTAACGCAGCATATTTTCGTGGACACGAGTATTCTGTACCATCTGGCATCCGAATTTTAGACGACGTTAATTCGATAAGACTTGCATCAAAGTGAAGTGAGCAAACTGGATCATTCTTGGTTAACGCACGATCTTTTCTTTGGATGGCTCTTTCCCATTGCGTTAGCTGCTCGTCATTCTAGAAACACGAAGCGGCACAATATATAGTTCATTCAGTATAGCGGAAAGGAAATTGATGAAAAAGTAAAATACCAATGTATAGACTGAATGGATAGAAAAACAGTTGGGTAGAATAAGAAACCAGTTTCTGCAACACACATGTGTTCTACGATTTTTTCTATCAGTATACTCTCCTTTCAGCATTTACTGGGAGACGAGATATGAACTTATCAAAATCATGATTACTGGAGAAAGCATAATGTAGGTTTTGGTAAAGATTGAAAGAAGATAATTTCACCTTGAAGAACAATCCTACTTACTTTTGGTCGGAAAAAATGTGTTTTCTGAGAAGTATCTTCTTTCTTCTTTGATCTAGAACCACTGCGGCAAAACGGTACCACACAATACGGCATGTTGGAAAACACAGCTAATTTAGCATTATTTCCAATATTCAATTCAACAAAATGATTATGCAAACAGTCTAAAACCACTATGCAAAGCCATTATGGCAACTCGAAATGTTCCAATCACGATCGACGATCGAATGAACAGAATTGGAATACGAAATTTGCTACCTTGTGATAACGTAAATTTCTATTCGTAATATTTACAGGAGCAGGAGCACCATTTTGAACGCACAGAGTCCTATTTTTCGTATTTATACTTCAATGAAAGAAAATTTCTCGGCGAATAATTTTACTTCTCTTGAATTTTTCAAAATATGCAATATTTCTAGAGATATATTCGAATGTAAAACGTGTAACCAGCTACACGTGGCGCTGTTTTTGTTCGGTGTTTGTGGAGGAACACTAGAAGAATCAGCAAAGACGCGAGAAGCCAGATCCGAAGTTCGTAAGCCGTGCGGTCGTAGAATGCCTACAGCTGATGACGAGTCGTTAGTTCCAAGCAACACAGACAGAGAACACCACCAGGTCTATATCGTCGATTTTCCAACGCTCCCTTCTCGGCGGAGCACGTGACAATGAAGCATCGGTAGAAATAGGAGCTGCGACGACGAAACACAAATCGACGACACCAATCATTAAACCATATCCGCACATCAACATCTGGACTCGACGAACTTCACCAATGCATTCCGATCACAGTACATTATAGAGGTATTGACACGAACGTATAGTAGCCGTGTTTGTTCTTGTCGCCTGAGTTGTGTCAGTTGATACAATATACGCTAGGATCGTTGCAAGGTAAAACTAAACAGGAAAACTATACAAATACTACGTAGTGTAAATTCACCAATTTTCAGAAATTTGTACAAGAGTCAGTTGTAGACCTAAAAATCTGAAACTTGGTACGAATGGACTATTTACTATGCTCTTCATATTTAAGGAAAAAAAATCTTCCTATCTGAATTTCTTCACCTTTTACAACCCTCGGAAATTTTGGCAACATTAGGGAAGCTTCCGTCACAGGTGAGGTGTGGAAGGTATTTGAACGATCGCCGCGAGCGTAGCGGAATTCTGTATGAATTAGCACAACTCGGGCGACAGAAATTTTGCCTTGTGTCAATACCTCTATAATGTACCGTGATTCCAATCATTGTTTTGCCTGTAACACACCCTATCCTAATATCTTGTTTTCTACCCAGAAACTATTTTTAACTTCCAGCTAAATACTCTCCACATCTTTGTATACAACATGTGTTCACCCTTCACCTTTATACTCGAGCTTCTTGCTGTATACTCATATTCTTTTTCTTTGTAATCTTGTAATCTTTTTCGTATTCCCCCTTTTTGACTTAAAATACCTCTGTAACCTAACTCTACTTATGAAAAAAAAAAAATTCTCAGAAGAAAGAAAAAGATATATTTTACCTCATTTCAATTTCAACATCTTATTTCTATCATGCTCTAATTTTTACTGCAAGTTAATTGAACATGTTGGACTCCACTGAAACAAATATCAAAGGGATTACTCGATATTATAAACTATTTGATTTCTAAATTTTCGAAATTTTTGAGTCCCCAAGGCTTTAGTAAACATGTCCGCTAACTGATCCTCAGTACTTATCCATTTAATATCTACATTTCCGTTTGAAACTTCTAACCTCACGTAATGGTAACACAACTTGACAATATGTTTCAAACTTTGAGGATCATCTGACTTGGCAATGTTAATAGCTGCCATATTATCTTCATACAGTATGGGCGACGTTTCCAATTCAATAATTTGTTTGCACATTTCCCTTAAGCTGACCAGTTCTTTACAGGCTAATGACATACCAATATATTCTGCCTCAGTCTTGATTTACATTTCCAAGTAGCAGGAAATTCTAACGGTTCTCACCCCTGCTTTTCCCGGAACCAAAAAGACCTGGATCCGTTATATCATATTTCATTCCCGGAACCAAAAAGATCCGGGACCCTTAAACCTGAAAAACAGAACCAAAAAGATCCGCGAACCTTTACCATGGGCCATACCCGGAACCGGAAAGAACCGGGAACCTTTATCATAGGCAATACCCGGAACCAAAAAAAAACCGAAACCTTTTATCTCAGAGAACCAAACCGGAATGATGTGGAACCGTTTACCCGTACCCGTATCTGGAACCAAACCGAGAACCTTTTAACAAAATAATGATAACGGTTCTCAGCCATGACAGATATATCCGTACGTCTGGCATCACTGCTTAAAATTACATCATACGTTTGAAAGTGCGTTAAATTTCCTGCAAAATGATACCCATATTGAATTTGCATATTTTGTACATATTTTTGATGAAAATGCATTTTTTAGTGCATTTTTTGCCAATTAAATGTGCATACTGGAATACATATTTTGGCACTTAATTCAACATATTTTGCACAGCCCTAATTATAAGGTAGTTTGGTGCTTTAGCCAATAGCCTAGCCGATAGCTTAGCCGATAGTTTGGTGCTTTAGCCAATAGCCTAGCCGATAGCTTGGCCGTTAGCCTAGCTGAAGCTTAGCCGTAATTTAGCCGATAGTCAATGTTATTTATACGGCTAAAGCCGTTAGCCGATAGCTAGCTTTAATTTGTAAAAATTGTTAGCTTTAGCCGATAGCGTAGCTTTATCATAAAGCTGCAAAACTCTATTCCTGATGGACTGAAGTACGCCAATATAGTGGAAGAGATCTTGAGCCAGAACTACTGCCGCTTCAATAACAAATTCTACAACCAGGAGAGGGGACTTGCGATGGGATCACCGTTGTCACCAATCTTGGCAGAGATATTCATGAACGACATGGAAAACAAGATATTGAAAGGCAGCAAGTTCAGAAACTCAATCAAGCACTGGGCCAGCTATGTAGATGATATCCTGGTTGTGTGGACAGGCACTAACAGACAGGTGGACTTTTTGCTTTTGGAAATGAATGCGATGAATGACAGCATCAAATTCACAGTGGAAAAAGGCAATGAGTGTGACGTTACAAGGAGCATGTTTGACCCCATAGTAAGCCACATATAACACGGGGCGACTCTTTAAGGTGGAACTCGGTGTTTGGAGAACACCTCTCCGTATTGTAGTTTCTAACGTTTTGAGGATTGGTCTCCGGAAGGACCGGAACACACATTTTAACCAAAACTTGAGCTACAAATCTAGTCTAAGGCAGAATGAGCTTCAACACTGAAAGACACGGAGGGGAGGGTCACGCTTGACCGTGTCTCAGGAATTTCGATTCTCATCTGAAATGGATAATATAGACTAGGATGAATAGGAGAGAGTAAGGCTCGAATAGACTTATACAGTCGGGAAGGAGAGCAGAGAAAGAGACTTGTAGATTACCTCAGGGGAATGAGTGTTCGAGTTAGCACTGCAGAGACAGCAAGTGTATCGTGTCAGTACTAAGTATTGTAGGCCTATCTAAAGTAATAAAAATAAGGGGGGAGTTGACAATCGAATACCGGATCACGTAGAATAATTGAGATTATAGAAATCAGTCCGAAGCCGGAACGAGAAGAAAAGAGTTTCGAGCTTTAAGACATACCCTATACGCCACTCACGTCCTCGCCATGGGTGTTCACGCTAACACCATCTTTTCAAGGATTATAGATCCTACAAACGAAACTGCTGTTCGGCGCAACGTACGTTTTCAACCCATAGGTAATATCGCATTCGAATGTAAAATCATAATAATTGCGAGGGGGTATGGTTTAATGCGGCAATAAGAAAAATAATAAAAAGAAGAAATAAAAATAAAAAAAAAAATCGAATCAAATGATAAAGAAAAGAAAAGAAAAAAAAGATAATGATAATAATTAAACAAATAAATTGGCAGATAAAGGGAACAAACTAAATGGTTGAATAAATGAATAAAAAAAATAAAATAATACGAAATGAAAATAAAACGAAAATAATAAAACCTGAAAGCGCCAGCAGATGCTGATAACTGATAGTACTTTGTCAAACTTGTCAACTACGAGGATCTTTTTTCGAATTGTAATACCAACGGTGTCTCAAATCCACCAGGGGTTGTAGATCGAGGACTGGATCTTGTCCGGCGTCGCAAACGAAAGAATGACGAATGAAGGAAATTTCAGCGTCAGTCGTAAATGCACAATGACGCGCAACAATGAATTTTATTGATATTACGAGAAAACTTTTCGTTTCAAAAATTAGAGCGATAGTCTATACCGTACTCAACAACGAGGAAAGAAAAAAGTAAACCGGTGGCGCTAACGAGAGAATCGACGCCGGTTACAGAAAAGGACGGGTACAGGAGAAAGGAAGGGAAAGGATAAGAGTATGAGGTATACGTATATAGTGTACAAATACATCACACAATAGGAAAATCCGTAGTAGAAGGGAAGTACAGCGAGACCATCCGTGCAAACGCCGAGCGAACGAAGTGCAAACGCCGAGCGAACGAAGTACGGCTGCCTTCACACGTCTTCGATGAAACTGAGAGTTTGTAACGCCACATGAGACCATCAACTATTTGGACCTTACACTCACACTGGATAGTAATAGGATAGAGTACAAAATCTACAAGAAGCCAACGCACACGGACACCATCATCCCAAATGACTCCTACCACGACCCTAAGCACAAGCTAGCGGCAATTCAGAACTACTGCCATCAAGCTATTTCTGTACTAAAGAACAATGAAGAGAAGAGGAAAGAAATAGAGGTAGTAAAGCAGATTGCAAGAACCAATGGCTACCATAGTGGTGTGGTAGAGGCAATCTTTAGGAAAATGGAAAATAAAAAGGGAACCCATGAGAGCACGGTGAGAAAGTACTCCGGATCAATACCATACATATGAAAGTATCTATAGGTGAGACTAAGAGAAAGTTTGAGATCAGGAAGAAGGAGCACAAAAAGTCAAAGGAGAAAGAAGATGGCAAATCACTGTTTGGCAAACACTGTAATGAGGAACACCACAATGGAGATGGGATATTTGAAATCATACGTGTAGAGAATCGCTTGAAAAGAAGAAAACTCTGGGAGCAAATGGAGATTGCAAAAGCCAAGAGGAAGAAAGCCTTCCTCTTGAACAATGTAGTCACATTTGACAGCAAAAAATTATTCGGCCTGGTGTTTGGACAAGAGAAGAAGAACAGAGTTGACCAATAAGATGGCAGGAAACCAGTTAGCCATTAGGAACACCATATTTAGCTTTAGAAAGAGAACCAATCACTAAGCACTAAGCAGTATGTTTTAGCCAATAAGAACGCATTGTCTAAATAGTGTAAGAACAAGTCTCTGAGTGAACCAATCACAGCACAGCATTGTTACAGACAATAAGATCACAGTGCTATACTATAAAAACTCATGTTTAAGGCCTTTTCTTCAGTTGCGACACAACTGATGATGGGATAACACCTGAAAGTACTTTTGTAAAAGCAACTATTAAAGTATTAAAGTAGAATTGTACATTTGAAAAGACTTTTTCAAGCAATTACATGTTTATATTCAGAAGTAGGAAGTTCTCAAGTATTTGAAAATATACCTGCGGTCCTTTATTTATTTCTGCTTTTCAAATCTGAACCTGAGATCAAAATGCTCCTGTGTATTTCTTATATGCAGTTTTTTTTTGTTTACAAACCAAGTTGGTAATATAGGGTAAGATTGACAATTTTGACGGGCTGTAGGGTACGTTGGAGTAAACAGATGTGGAGTTTGTGACGTCACAAAAAAACGGTCTATTAAGCCCTTTTGCGCCTTTCACACTTGGCGTTCCACCAGCGTTTCACTAGCGACTAGAGAAACGCGACAAGACGCTATGAACGCTGCCATCAAGTTGAACATGTTCAACTTTTTAGCGGCGCCGCTAGCGTTTCACCTTAGCTCAAAACGCTTCTGAAACGCTTGTGTGTGGAAGCCGCTTTTAACTGAAATGAACTGTAGGTAAGTTACTTTGACCACCTTTAACGAGGCGCTATAGGGGGAGGTATAATGGACAACCATTTTGATTGCAAAAGAGCCCGACGGCTTTTGTTTGTTGCTCCTTGCATGAAACGGAAGTGGCCCCACTTATGTTTACTTTTTTTGCAATCAAAATGGCTGTCCAGCATACCTGCCCCTATAGGCCTTTCACACTATTGCGGTGTTGCATACATTTTTCCTAAAATGTTATCTCGGCAAACGTGATCTTATCAGCTTATGGTCTGTTGCATGGTGTGAAGAGCAAACAATTTTCTATTTAGTAAAATTGGTGCAGTACAAGAGAAGTTATCATTATTTTAAGATTAAAAATCTGATAGGGGACAAAGTGCGGTTCAGTTTAACTGTGGTTACACCCCACTGAAAAACGTTAACCGCCCCAAAACGTAACTGATAAGAATCCACTGCGCGCTGTCGTCATTTTCTACTTTACCGCCTTGTATAAAGTAGGCCGTGGCACGTCCTTCCGCGCAATGTTGTGGCTAGTGATGAGCGGATATAGGTTATTTCAATATACCGGTTAAACGGTTAATTGAAGATCATCATAACCGGTTAAAACAGCTCAAATAAACCGGTTAATTGGTTAATTGACGGTTATTTGAATCACTTTTAGTTCTCCCAAAATTCCACTGGGAGCGCTAAAGTCCTTCACGTTTTTTGCCCTCAAAATTGCAAAAATTGAAAAAAAAAAGGAGAGGAGAGGTCTCTTAGACTCTGAGGTGCCGTGATAATGATTAAGAAACACCTCAATCGCAAAAGCTTTTGGCAATTGGCCGCTTGATGCTTTGAAAAAATCAAATTTGTCAAATTATCATTAAGGCTAGTAGCGAATCTAGCGGTAATTTAAATATAAAAAAGAAAGTTATGATTTTGTCGATTAATTGGTTATTGCGTTCTATTAACCGGTTTTTTGTTCATCACAAATAACCCAGTTATTTAGTTAAATTTTACCAGAATTAACCAATTAATCCGTTATATAACCAATAACCGCGCATCACTAGTTGTGGCATTGTTCAAACCTTGAAACCTTCCTCTAGTCATTCTAAGGTCCAAAATGGCGGTCCGATTTACCCGTGTGAAACTATACTCCCCAACTTTGACACCTTTAAAGCCTACTGTATAGGGTCATTAAAAATCATCATTTTTGAGTGATGCCATTGACTATACATGTACCAGACAAATACTTGCATTGTTAGAAAAGTTGTCACTTTGAAGGATACTGACACCAGAGTGTGCTGCGTGTTAATACGTTGGTGTAAGAGAGAGGGAAAGATGTTCTGTCTCTCTCACTCTGCCGGTTAACACGCAGCACACTCTCGTGTCAGTATCCTTCAAAGTGACAACTTTTCTAACAATGCGAGTATTTGTCTGGTACGTGTATAGTCAATGGTGATGCGACAATTCGCGAATGGACACGAAAGAGTCGCCACCACTCGATGCTAAGCGGAATTTTTCAGAAGCTTGTCCCTAGAAGATGATCGCGTTCATTGCGTCTTATGGGAGGATTTTCGTTTTATTCATTTTTCTCAAAAATTGAAGCGATAACCTACCCAAGAAATATTGAAAATTGATAGTAGAAACCTCACCCAATATTTTGTATATCTTCATTTCCCAAATAAATGCAAAATTAACAAGAACAAATCTTTTGAAAATCACTGCCAATGTTAATTGAATGGGGCAAATTTTTTGCATCACCTTCTAGTGTCACGTGGAAAGTAGCGCTTCTAGCGGCGTGTCCATTTGCAAATAATAGTGAACATGTACACAAAACGTCATTAAAGTGATGAGAGATCATGGAAATGAACGAAGGTGTCAATAAAATGTGCCGGTCATTAAAAATTCAAATAAATGTTCTGAATTTTTTGTGACGGACCATCATTTTTTGGTTGATTTCCAAAGTTTCTTATCATTTTGTTAGGTTGATTTGCGATAAATTATTGAAAATTTTGATAATTTTACTGATTTTGAGTTATGATATTTTGATTTCATTTCACACACAGACGTTCTCCCATTTGTACTCTGTGATCATTCCCATTTTCATCAAAATCAAATTTTACCACCAAAGGATCATGCCATCAAAGAGAAAATAAAAAGTGGAAACAAAGGGAAAGAAGTTAGATGAACAACAGAAATGTTTAGCCTTCCTCTCTAAAACTTCCTTTTCACTTCTTCTTTGCTTCCTTTTGACAAACGCTGCGTTAGGCAATAGCAATAATCACAAAGTCACTGACAATCTAATTTCTGGTAGAAACAACATTTACTCGCGGGAAATTAAATACAAACAAACTATTAATCCAGAAAAGATATTTTCCAGGCAAAATTATTCCCTTTTCAACATCTAAATCTTCGAAAATTTACAAACTGATAAGATTAAAAGCGTTCAACATTGATTCATTAAAAGAGATCGAGTATCACTATAATAGCCCGGTTTTCTGTGACGTCAATCAGCAAATAAACGCTAGCAGGCTTTGAGTTGCTTAAGAGCTTTGCTCTAGCTGGCATGTTGACTCTCATAAGAATAACACAGTGAGCTAAGATCAACGTGTTCCTAATTAAAAATAAGGAATACTACAAGTTGATGAACAGACGCTGAGAACACAATGATTTCAAATATATAAAAAACGTTTTTACTCTGCTGGATACTGTGGTTAGAAAAGCCGTGATTTGATTTGCTGTCGGCATTGACTATAGGGGGACGGGTTCCAAGACTTCCAAGACAACACACTTTTTTTTCTATAGCCCATAACTTTTCACCAAATCATTCAATTCTTTCAAGACGGGGTGCGTTTGAAAGGTATATTATTCAGCTTCAAAATGATGTGCAACTCGAAACCATTTTGGTAAAATACTGTACACCTGAGCACAAAGAAGAAAAGATTTTCTTTGTGTCATTTTGGAACCTGAGGGGGGGGTGTAAGATGACACATACCTAAAAAAAAAAAGATAAAATTCTATAGTTTTCCGGTAATGTTATATTCTTAAAACATATTATATTTAGTGACATCAAAATCAAATGATAACGCTCTTTGCTGCCTTTTTTTTGTTCCTAATCTGTTTCCAATAATTTTCTCGCAGATCCATTAAGACTATCCTTTCTCAATAACCAGATTTACCGCAGCATCCATATCAGATGAAGCAAACTTTCCTCTTTCTGTTTTCTGCTGATAATGAAGTCCCATTTCTGCAAAATTATGTAAAAAAATTAAAATACCGGTCGTGTCATCTAGGACTGTGTCATCTTACAACACCCCCTCAAAAAATTTCAATCAATTTTTCAAGGATCGAATGAATGATGTATTCATTGAAATCTATACATCATTTAACGCGGAATACTTCAACAAATATATAATTAAGGAACACTTACTTTTCTCAATCATATGCTCTACCGCAAAAATATTTCTCCAGACTCATTTTTTTTTTTCAATGATGAAAAGCACTCTTTTGCGTAAAAATTTTCTAGTTATAGCCTGGTTTTCTGTGACATACTGACGTCAATCAGCGAATTAACGCTAGCAGGCTTTGAATTGCTTAAGAGCTTTGCTCCAGCTGGCATGTTGACTCTCATAAGAATAACACAGTGAGCTAAGATCAACGTGTTCCTAATTAAAAATAAAGAATTTCTTAAATACTACAAGTTGATGAACAGACGCTGAGAACATGATAGATTTTAAAAATATATCTCTGATTTCTTATTTATTTCTAGTTTTGAATTATTTACAAAATGATCTTTGCTCCCAATGTTATTCATATGGGAGTCAACAAGTCAGTTGGAGCAACGGTGGGTAGTTTTGCTACAGTTATTCAATAGAAAACCTAATCTGTTTGCAATATTTTGCGATACTATCCAATGAGTATCAATATGTGATGTCATAGGAAAACAGTCCTATTGTGATAATAGCACACCCTTTGACTATATAAACTACCAGTGAATGGGAGTATGGACTGATATTAGTATTCAACGCGTCGATGCCATCATGGTGCGGAAGGAGGGAATATAGCGCCTAATGCGTAGCATGTAGTTGGGGTCTGCAACCAGATGCACAAATCTATTTCGTAAAAATTGCGCCTCACGTAGTTAGATGTAGCATGGATTATGCAACTAACGATACAAATCTATCTCGTTGTAACCTTCCCCTTTCTTCCTCGCCGCGATGTCGGCATCATGTTACCGCACCGCCGAGGCCTTGTTTTAGCAGTCCATACTCCCATTCACTGGTAGTTTATCTATATTATTATTTTTGGCTCTCCTTTCGTTATGGGTCCTACTGTTTACGAATTTTAAATTTTTAGCTTTCGATGTCTGCGTTCGCGTTGTAGGTTTTTGAGTTATCAGCTCAAAGCGTTTGGGCCGGCCATCCGCAAGAATCGCTATGTATAATGTGCGCGGGGCAGAGATGTGCGAGAATATAAATAATAAAATAGAAATACCTATTTTTGTTTTCTATTTAAATTTAAATAGATTTTTTGAAATCTATTTTCCATTTACTATTTAAATAGGTTTTTTCTTCATAAAAGTATTTAAATGCTCTAACTTGAAATATGAATAGATTTGTAGCATTTTACATGTTCAAATTCAATAAATTTTCATGGATATCAACATTTATCAATTTAACATGACTGGATTCTGAACTGGAAAAAAATATCTATTCAACCTGGAAGAGAAACCCTCTTTTCCAGACTCTACACTTCCACTTACACATACACACAGACCATACATGTTCAAACCAAAAACTAGAATACTCAAGTTTCTTGGTGGAAAAAAAAAAAAAAAAAAAAAAACTATTTACAAAAAGTATTTTATATTTAAATACCCTACCTATTTATATTTATGCATTTAAATACTTTGCATGACTATTTTATTTAAAACACTATTTAAATAAGATTTCTATGGACCTAGGCCTATTTCTATTTACTATTTAAATAGATTTTGAAACCTATTTTGCACATCTCTGACGCGGGGTTTGTTCACTTTGACCGGGTTTACCAAAAATTGTAAAATAATTGAAAATGGGAGTAGAACTATGGCGGTCTGCCAAACAAGAAATAAATGATGTCAATAAATGACGCATGTCACAAAAATTTTAGAATTTTGGATCACAATAAAGGTGTTATAATTATTTTTTTTTGTTTAAAATAGATCGGATTATGCAGGAATGCAGGATTAGGATTTGTGGATGAATTTCAGGAACTATTTTTGATGAAGAATTTGATTTTCAAGTCAGTTGAAAGATATACAATATTATTTGTTCTCTCAAAATTGCAACAAGGTTGTGTAAGAAGTCAATTGGTATAATTAATTGTTATTATAGGCAAGCGTGTTTCCAGCTATAGACATGCTCAAACGTTTTGTAAAATAATTAGTTGACCATAGAGGGCCTTCTATATAGTCAAAGCATAAAGTATGAAATCACAGTGTATAATTCAATTTTTTTAAATAGGCCATTATATCAATTTAATGTGAACCTTAGCTGAAGAATATTGTATTTTTCATTTGTTTCTTTCTGCTGGGAAAAGAGTCTAAAATGTTTTGGAAAGAGGAAAGAGTTGAGAATCAGATTATAGGTCATATGAAATTTAAAATTATACAAACCTGAAAACATTGGTAGTCTTTTGAATGCCCGTGGAGTATTAGACAAATTCATAATTTATGTATTAAAATTGTACAATGATCTCTCCTCTTTCTGTTATTCTTAATTTCTTATATGCATTAAAGTTCCATTTGTAAGCCCTGTAATGTATTGGGTAATGTTTATATACAAGGCATTGCTGGGAACTTTGACCATTGGAATTACAATGAAAAAAACAGAAGTTTTCTTTATAAAATGAATATACTTTTGTTAAAAACATATTCATTCGAACATTTTTTATAACATAAAGTAGAAGTTTGTTGATTAGGTTTATCTGCCTATGATCACTTCCATTAGTACAATATTATAGTTTCACCTTTTCCAATCCCTATTTCAAACTTATTACCTGCAAGACACAATGGAGGCGCGCCGTCTACTCTAGTATAGTCAAAGAGCACACCGGCTTGTGTACAGTCGCGCAACGTTGCCACACATAATCTGTGGAGCGTTCAAGCTGAAACAACATCTAGCGACAGAGAAATTATTAAGGTTGTGTCATCTTGGAACCCTTTCCCCTACATTTACACCTAAATATTGAGCATTCCGTTTCCTTTGTTTACATCACTGTTTACATTTTCACTGGAGGGAAACTGAAGGTTATGCTTTATACAGCATATCGAGTTTTTCATAATTTTCTCGAGAAATATGTCTCTAGATGAAAAATTGAAGAGAACAAAATTGATTTGTCTTGTGATTTCCCATCCAATGAAGTCAACTTTAGATTGGACTTACTAAATAGAAAATTATAAGAGGAAAAAAATGTTCTTTTCAATTTCTCATTTCAGGCCTTACTTCTCAAAATAATTGAAGAAAACGTGATACGCTCCATAAGGCGTAACGTTAAACTTCCCTCCAGCAAGTTCTCAAGGACACTTGTTCCATTGACTATAAATTATTACTTTGTAACTCGTTCTGACGTCGTATACAAAACGCTCTATAAGCTATGACTAAAAAATTTTGTTTTTATTGTTCTGCTTCCATTACATTTTTGTCACGTTTGTCATCCTTGCTCATGACTGAGTCAATACTTGACTCATCATGTCATTGACAGCCGTATTCCCAAACAAATGGAATAGTTTTAAGTTTGCTTACCGAACCGGAAAAACACTTAAGTAACCTCGCGAGGTTACTTAAGGTTTTTTTTTGGGACTTTCTAGGACTCTTAAGTGCACTTAAAATTATTCCGTTTGTTTGGGAATACGGCTGTCAGTCTTCCACTCAGGGTTTTGTTAAGAAAATATTCTGTGCGTACAATCATGAAAAAAAAAGGCGAAAATAAAGGCTGTTATTATTATTATTATTATAAACGTGTTCAAAATACACGTTTAAAATATTTTGTTTAAAACATCGCAACCCTGCTTTCACTATCAAGTAGGCCTATTCACAGTTGACGTAACATGAAGCTATACCCGGGGAAATACAAATTGCGGCTGTCAAACTGAAGCCCAGAGGAGAAACCGTCGAACTGCGTCCAGACTGTGAATGCTCATTCTGCGGCCTTATACCGATTGCGCCCGTCGGTACCTTCAGTGATAGGCCTATTACCTATTGCGGTTCCTGCCATTTAGAAGTTTGCAAAATATTCGCCATAATTGCTGCACACAATTGAAACCTGCCGAACATTCTCATAAAAGAACTCAAATACACGCAGCCGGATACCAGAATATTACCAAATTCAGTGGAACTACCAAACAAATTTAAAAATATGACGCGAATAAAGCGGGAGTTCATTGCTGAACAAATTGAACGCTACACAAGAGTAAGCGCATCAGCGTCACGCATAATTATGGTGAATAGGTATGCTTTCATACAAAAATTTACTCATACAAGAATTTACCCGTTCAACTACATTGACAAAGTGGGGGACAACTGAAACAATTCATATTATTTTTTTGCAGGGATGGAAAGCGAATCGTCATTGGCTCAAACTTAGGTTTGGGCTGACATTTTTTTCAAAATTTTTGATTAGCTTAGCTTGAGCTGTTTCAAGGTGGAAGCAATCAGCTATAAGCTGCAAAGCGATTAGCTTTAAGCTTCTTTGGCAGCCCAAAATGTGTCAGAATTTTTTGAAAATGAAAGAGTATTTGACCCAAAATCAAAATTGACAAGCAAAAAAAAAAAAAGAAGCTCGTCAGACCTCATATCTAAATCAATACAATCAAAATTTCGGTAAATCAAAAACAGCTTATCAGCAATGGCTTTGAGCTGGCTTTGAGCTAAATAGCCACCCAACTGACTTATGAATTGACTTAAAAGCTCGATAAACAGCAGCTTCCGCTGCTGCTTCAGCTCATACCATCCCTGTTTTTTTGAAAGGTAAACCAGTTCGCCTCAACGTGGTGTATCCTGGATAACGCTAAATAAATTGGGACGCAATTTGTGTAGCCAATGCACGGCCGTGCTTATATGGCCGCAATATGAGCATTTATACTTCGCACGCAATTTGCGTACTTTCTTGGGCTGCCACAAGGGCCGCGATTTGATTGTAGGTTGAGCTGCAATTGGCGAACCCCCAACAAAATTCATCTGTGAAGGAGAGTGTTACTTCCAAGAAAATTATTGTAAACCATTTTTCTTCATGGTCAAAGTTTTTTACAGGTCTTAATGAGAAGAAATTGAGTTCTAGAAATTGTTGCGAATATCACGAAAACATGCAATTTCTTGAAAACAAACTTGTAAAATTATAATCTCTAGGAATTTCTCATTGCCGGTAATTAAAAATTCAGTTTTGGTTCCTTACAAACGATCTGCTTTCAGAAAACTTTATAATTTCCGGAATCCTATTTTTTCTAATGGGGATGTACGCGGGAAAAGAGTTGTTTACATTCATGATGAAAGTATTAATGACTGAAAGATTGATATAGTTTACATTATTATTATTATTATTGGTGTTGGGCCGTCGGCGTGAATAACTCTTATTACGAATAAACGGCCTCTAGACTTTTGCTATAATGGTCTTCTATAAGTCGACACTACGACTACGGTGTTGCTGTAAGATTTTACATAATGAATGTTTTATTAAAAAGCATTAAATTCTTTGTTTAGTAGCCAATGCAAAATACTTTTCTATAAAAAGCTCCATGCATGTTTCGTGTCGATTTCGCGGCAATTATCAGGAGAAAGACGAAAAAAAAAAAGAAAAAAAGAAAAAATTTTTAAATGTAGGTACAGTAGGTATTCAACGAACGGTGGACAAGAGTACGAAGAAGGAGAAGAAGGACAGAAGTTACAATACCTACCCCTTATAAATAAAATAAATGGAAAAAGTAGCAAGACTGTTGTAGGAGATTGAGAATCCCAACTTTTGTGTCAAGTAGGTACGTAGTTATGAGAGAATCCAGATTCCAGACGACTAAAGACGACAAGGAAGGAAGGGCCGGCAGGCAGCGGAAAGAGTAGACGAGCTCGCCTGATAGCTGTCCCTTTTTCCAAATCAAAAACTCTAGCCCTGGGTGCCAAACCAACGACCAATAAAACAAATGGAGAAAAGGAAAACTAGCGCCAACAGCATTCAATAAAATGTAAACTGTAAAATAACATAATTTAATAAATAAAATAAGTAGGTAGGTAAGTATAGCCTATGTGAAAGAATGCGTTTCGGAATCAACTGTGAACGCTTAAATTCAACACTCATAAGTATATTTAAAAAAAAAAAGAATAGGTACACTAGAAAAAATATGAAAAACTTTTTCAGATTATAGTCATGATATAAACTGCTGTACCTCATGATGTAAGTTGGACGTAAATACTAAGTACCTATACAGCGAAATTCGTTGACCCAGATTCCATGTTACACTTAAGTTACTCTACAGGTAGGCCTACTCGCGCTCAGTACCTAGATTCAACAGAATTTAAATTCAAGTCTGAATGCCGCATACGTATCTTGAAAGATTGAACACCATTGAAGAGCAATTTAGTAATTTTAAGTAAAAAACACAATCTTCTGTTCCACCATCGGTAATATATCCATAATCGCCTTCATCTTTGTACCAAAAATTTTTGTGAATGGTGTCTTGCGTGACTCCTTTGATTCCATAAGATAATACATCCACGCGTCTACTCTTGTACTCTGGATTAACAAAATTTAATTTTCTCAATCTTAGAATCACTTTATCGACGGTCCTATTCCATCCTCTGGCTATTCTGTGCGTATTCTCACAAAATTTTTTCACCCGCACAAGACCTTCTTCAGGGTCTGATTTGATGTCAAAATACCAAGTTCGAATTTTATCCCAGTACTGAGGTTCTGATACATTATCTGAAAAATTATAAAGATATCCCGAGTAATCGATGATTGATGAAACTCAGTTGCAACAAAAAATTTTCCAAATTCAAAGAATTTAGAAAAAGCAGCCCGAACTCCAATTTTTCGGGACAAAAGAGAGAGTGAGAAAAAAAAGGAGGGAAAACGAAAACGAGATAGAAGTCTGTCGTTGAATTAGCTCCAAATCGACATAGGTACTTATACTTACCACCGAAATTATCTATAAATTGTTCTTCAACATTGCGCTTTAAAGCCAGCGATAAAAAGAGGAAGTCAATCAAAACGGAAGAAATTAAAATCGCACTTGTTAGATTGCATCTCATGCTGATGATAGAATTTACCAAACAATATTAATTACTAACTTGTATGAATTAGTAGTACCTACGTAACAGCAGGTTGACTTGTACTGTAAATGATTTTTTCAATTTGGTCGTGCGTGTCGATACAGTAGGTAGGCTAATCTGTCTACTTTAGCAATGATAATCACAATAAGGACATTAAAGACTTGATTGCTTAGCTCGAAGCTCGAAGCAACGTATAGGTAAGTACTGTGTGATACATCGCCATAAACTGTAATCACAAAATTCATTCGGCTAGATACTGCAATTAGGCCTGACCCAAATTGATGTTTTTCTTCACAGATAAGTTGAAATAACTTGAGAATGAATGCAAAGATTACAATACCTATTAGAGTTTTGATAAGCTTACAAAATGAAGTAGGTACGGATATTTTCTTGTTTCAAGTGTGTATTGTCGCCAGGGTACCTATGAGACTAAAGTCAGGATCTGCAATAGGGAATCTCATTTAGTTGAGGTAAAAAAGGACGAAAGTAACTGTCTGACGAGAAAGCTGAAATAAAATCGTTGAAACTCTGCTCGAAAAGAGGGGGAAACGAGATAAATTTATTCAATACTATTCGGAGATGCTGAATTCAATTTTATAAGGCGCGTGTCCAGATGCTCCCATGTATCCGCTATATAAGAAAAAGTTTTCTACCGAGTTGTTCGTGACATCACTCCAAAGATTTGCATACCCTGTAACTCGAGATTTTATTTCCGCTCATCGAATTTCTGGGCGGTCAGTCCCGACAAATTTTATTCTTGCATAACATTTTAAAAGTTTTTTTCTGGTCAATTTATCTATATATTTTTTTTTTTTTCAAATTAATTTTTGTATTTTTTGTGTCGGACGCTGGTTTGATAAAATCTAGGAAACGGTCGTGTCAATTTGCGCTGTTGCGACTGCGTATCTCTAGAACTGCTTCTATCTGGTCTTACAAAGTCAATTGATCAAGCACTGGGCCATGTAAGTAGATGTTATTCTGATTGTGTGGACTGGCACTAACAGACAGGTGGACTTGTTGCTTTTGGAAATGAATGCGGTGAGTGAGTGAAAGCATCAAATTCACATTGGAAAAAGGCAATGAGACTATCAACTACTTATTTGGACCTTGCACTCACACTGGATAACAACTGGATAGAGTACAAAATCTACAGGAAGCCAACGCACACAGACACCATCATCCCAAATGACTCCTACCATCACCCTAAGCATAAGCTAGCGGCAATCTGCCGTCCAAAGTTAAATTGTCGTATACGCAATACCAACGATCCCCAAAACTGGGTGTTTCGAGCATTTGTTGCGTGTGTGTTAGTGACGAAGGTTCGCGTGTGTTAGTGACGAAGATTCGTATTCACACGCTACTACTATGATGATCGAATGCATATACGACAATTTTTTTGTCGAATATGCAATGTGAAGTGCCGTATCTGAGAATCGAGAGCTTGTTGAAGGAAATGATTAATATAATTGAATTCTACGTTAAAAACTAATGTTAGAGAGCTACATAAAGTGATCTTATTTTCTTCCGAACATATTTTTCAATCTAGTTTGATACTTTTCCATGATCGTTGTTCTTGCATATACGACAATTTAACTTTGGACGGCAGCAATTAAGAACTACTGCCATCCAGCTATTTCCGTACTCAATTACAATGAAGAGAGGAGGAAAGAAATAGAGGTAGTAAAGCAGATTGCAAAAGCCAATGGCTACTGTAGTGGTGTGGTGAATGGAGTTTTTAGGAAAATGGAAACAAAAACGGGAACCCATGAGAGCACGGTGAGAAGGTACTCCGGAGCAGAAAATTATTTGGCCTGGTGATTGGACAAGAGAAAAAGAGCAGATTTGACCAATAAGATGGCAGGAAACCAGTTAGCCAATAATAACGCTGTATTTAACTCTAGAATGAGAACCAATCACTAAGCAGCATGTTTTAGCCAATAAGAACACAATGTCTTAATAGTGTATGGATAATTCTCTGAGTGAACCGCATTGCTACAGCCAGTAAGATCTCAGTGTTATACTATAAAAACTCTTGTTTGAGGCCTTGCTCTCCAGTTCCAACACAACTGATCATGGGATAACACCCGAAAGTGAGTACTTTTGTAAAAGCAACTAGGCTATTAAAGTAGATAGAATTGTACATTTGAAAAGACTTTTTCAATAAATACCAATCAATCACCTATCATCATCCCACATACTGGTGCTAGTAAACAACATGATGGAGGAGGTGAAAATCAGACTGGAATGACTCATTTTCAAACTGTAGGGAGAAACACCTCGGAAACCAACAAACCAAGGGTGGAGCTGATGGGGACACCAATACCTTTGGGGAATTTGTAAGATACTGAAACTAACAAAAGTTGGGTGAGAGGAACATCCTCGAATAATGCCCGTGATTTCCATGTCAAAGGGGGGGAGAGACCTGAGCATCAGCCAATAAGATTGGGGGAGAAGGGATGCGCGGAAATGTACTTTCAACATCAAATGAAACAAAAAAAGATCCTTCAGAACGAGAAACAGAGTTGATTTTCTCCACAAGCCTAAACTATATAGTTTCTCAGTTCAGTTCTCCTTTGATAACAAGACAAGTAATAGTAAGGACGAAGGATGATGATGCATGTCACGTTATGTATTATTTTATAATATTGATGGCATCCTTGATGTGGCTGACACGATCCGGCACCAACAGACACTACGTTTAACGCTTTGTTTACAAAAAGTTTTCTATTAAATTTAGATAGATAGATTACATTAAATCCTCAAAGACTTCAGTTCTGTCCATGACATTACACATGCTGAAAACTGTACAGAGGAAGGAGGGAGTTCGAAATTCTTTTTATGAATTCAAGAAGTGGCAGTACGGATTGAAGGTCATGATAATTTTCTGTCTTAATATTGAAAATAATACATGTTTGAGTCACCTATTACCAAAAATGACTCTCTTGTAAGCATGTACACTACTCGACATGCTTATTCCTTTGAAGTTGAAAGTAGGTCAATCTGAAGCTAAAAACAATCCTCTCAGTTCAAATAAAAAGAGAGGCAACGCTGAGAGAGTTCTCTAGGTGCAATAGCTTTTTCATAATCAATATTATTATCACTAACTTATCACATTTTTCTCAATTTTATTGTAACTTGAGATTACCAAGTACATTATATGGTGTAGACGCGTTGGGTTTATTTACGTAACGTATTTCTAGATGCCAATTAAATTTTTAGTTGCTCACTTTTTGGATGAAATCCCACCCCGATTGCAGATTGAAGTCACATACTACAGTACACCTAATGTGTAAATTGTTTAACAATTCACCGCCATCCAGTTCATTTGATAATGTAAGAGTGAATCTTTAGGGCTCAGTTCAATTTAGAAGCTGAGCTCAGACTAAACTCAAGAACCTATAACAATAATTTCTCAACCATATTTATGTTTTGTTTTTTTATTTTTATTTTCCACATAGAATGAATACCAGAGTACATAAAACCTTACAGGTGTATGAACTTGGATGATCAGTAGCCAAAGCAAAAATTCAACTTTTTCTCACATAATAGGCGAGAAAGAAAAAATAAAGAATTGATAAAATGAAACAAGAGAATTTCTAAAGCAAAGCGCAAAATTTTACTCAATTACAGTGCATTTTGTCTTGAATTGGAAATATTATTATGTTGATAAATAGAAAATTTTCATTTTTTAGTTGTTCTCAAGGGAACATTTTATATTCTGGTAATCCGGAATCTTGTTCATTTGTCTTTCGACTGCATGAAACTAATAAGATCGACAACACGATTGGAATAACCCCACTCGTTGTCATACCTGTAGGGAAATCAACCACAAAAGTTATCAATCATGTTATTGAATGCTCAAAAATGAAAATGTAAACTTGCGTACTTCCATATTGAAGAACTTACCAAGAAATCAGTTTAACAAATTTCGAATTCAACGCAATACCCGCTCTAGCGTCAAAAATGGATGATATTTCACAACCAATGAAATCAGTGGATACCACTTCTTCATCCACATATCCCAAGACACCTTTTAGTGAACCTTCAGAAGCTGTTTTGATAGCTTGTTTGATCTCATCATACGACGCATCCTTCTCCAATCTAAAATATCAAATGCGTTTCAATGAGTTTTATTATGACGGTTAGAAATAATTATGTAGAATTCAAAATATATAATACAAAATGAACGACTCTTGCTTTTCATTCATATTTCAATGTCAAAAAATGATTAAAATTTAAATTGAGCTAAATTCATCAAGATTTTCTTGTTTTATGCAGTGTGAAATCTTTACTATTCGTACTTTACTATGCACACGATCAAATTAGGTGGGGACGCTGAAGTGGGAAGCTTCATTTTTCTTTGTCATAAAAGGGGAACTTCTGTTCACATCACATTCAATAAACTGAATGAATTTCGTTAAAAATGTTGCAAATGAAAGCTCACATTCTTATACTTGTCGCTAGTAGTTGTTTCATCAATTTTTGGCATTTCATTTTAAATCCATTAATTGAATTTTGCAGTCACAGTCAGGGCAAAAAATTCATTTCCTTTTCACACCTCAAACGGTATAACACACAGTGATAATGAAAGTACTGGTAGGTAGTGCATACTTTCATGCACGGCCACACTCACTCACACCAATAACTGGCTTGTTTTACCAATTTTTTAGGCTAGATACATAAGTAAAGTATTACACTAATCACCCTTTCTCTGTCACAATTGGGACAGGTGTAGTACTTGCTTTTCTACAAAAAATTGATAAAAGATTCTTCATGACAGTATAAGATGAGCAGCTACTCATAATGGTGAAAAATTTTGTAAAAATCGAGTATACCTCAAGAACTAATCTAGTCTAAGTCTACTCATCCAATCCTCAAAATAATTTCAGATGCACATTTTCAGATATAATATAACACTATGATCTGGCCAAGTTTTAAAAGAATCTATCCAGTAATTATAGAGTGGTTCCGTGGACAAAAAAATCTTATAAATAAATAAATAATTAATTAATGTATGTGACGGGGAATCAAAAAGGCTGGTTAGTTGCCGAATACCAATTTTTTGTGCTGAAATCAAGTTAAAAATGTGAGGTCCAGGCTTACATTTACCAATAATGTATTCTTTTTTCTTTCAATCACATTACAAAGCAATTATGCTGGCTGCCACGGCCTTGGTTGCACTGCTTCACTATACAATTTTGAAAAAAAAAAAAAAAAAAAAAAAAAACAATGTCTCCTCTAATTGAATTCATTTGTACATCAGAACTCATGATTTGATCTTTAACCATCTTTTATGAATCCAAGTCACATGAGGGAAATCTGAACGGACGGGTATAATACCTCCCTTTTCTAGAGAGAAAAGTTGTAGAGTAAATGAGACCAATTTTGTGAAAGTAGATGATATTCTTTCATGAAAATAAACTCTACTTCCAAAGAATATTTTCCATGATTGAAAATAACTGTTAATTGGATAACTTCTCATCTACTACTTGGAAAATGTCCTTTCTTACTCATCATTCATCTATAGTAAGTTATTCCTGATGATGAGCCCAACAAGGTTTATCAAATAGATAAAAACTTCTTATACGTGCGTGTCGGTACTTTTCTTCCTGCATGTCAGTTTTTCAATTGTATCTTGTTCAATTTTTGATTTCAAAAAAAAAAAAAAAAAAAAAAAAAATTGACAAAAATTTATTGACATAAAATTATCTACAATAAAACCTCCTTCACCAATTTCACCGTCGGACATGTGAAAAAATAAATATGGTTGAGAGAGGCGGTGAAACGCGAGCGTCTAATGCGAAGACCCCCAAGCGAGTTGTCTTGCTATTGCAACAGTCAACGTGTAACAGCACGCCTAAAGACTTCTTGCCACGAGATTCACAAAGAGCGGTCACCGAAACTGGGCTCATAAAAATTGTTCACTTATCAAACATAATTATAATAATAATTAAAACGTTCTATATGTGATAGTTATTTTAAAAGAAAATTAATAATGATAGACTTTACAACTATTTTTTTCCACAAACTTTCATTCTTTGCACCGCGAGCTTTTGGTAATCGATGTTACCATCTTCAAACGGACAATAGATATATGAACTAATCCTAGAGTAACCTTACAGAAATAAAGATTACAGTCAAATCAAAAACGTACGGCAACTACGGCAAACAAGAAAAAACTAGGAAAGATTGGTAATAGATTGTTTTTTTGTGACATCACAAGCTCCACATCTGTTTAGCCGAACGTACCCTACAGTTCCTTAAAATTGTCAATCTTGACCCAACTAAATTACCAACTTGGTTGGTAAACAAAAAAATTCTCTATAAGAAATACACAGGAACGTTTCGATCTTACGTTCAGATTTGAAAATCAGAAATAAATAGAGAACCGCAATAATATATTTTCAAATACTAAAGAACTTCCTACCTCTGAATATAAACACGTGTTCGCTTATTTGTTCTTGGTTTTTCATTAAACATATGATCGAAATGTTACAGTGTATTTCTTATGAGAATCGACATCGTGATAGAACCAAGAACAATACCTACAATTGATCACATTCGAGGGCTTTTGAAGTGTGTTCGGTTCGCTGGTGTTTGCGCGTTGTTGGTAGGGAGTTGGCAATGCGTGACGTCACAAAAAAAAACAGTCTATTGCGAATGAAATCATGATGGCACAATGAGAATGGATGTGGTTCCTATCAGTTGCTTGAAAATCATAGCCGACGGTAAAAAGTACTTAAGGAAGTTTTTTGTAGATAATAATCCACCAAGAGTAAAAAAATATTTCTCTATTCTCAATAGAAAAATATAAATTATAAATACGTACATGGTGATTCTAATATCAGGAAAGACTATAATAGATTCTTTTTTTTTTTCTTCTATTTTTCATTACAAGTAAGTACGAGACACTAACTCGTGAATGTATCCATCCGGTGGTATCAAACCAAATGAATGTAGGAGGAGTATTTTATTGACTTACGCCGAAACTCGTGCTGGCTAGTTTAAAATACTGTACAGTATTTTGAAAATTTAGAAAGAAAATGAAAGTTACCTGCAAGTCAAATCAACAACCGACACATCAGCTGTTGGTACACGAAAAGCCATACCAGTCAGTTTACCATTCAAACTTGGAATGACTTTTCCAACAGCTTTTGCGGCTCCAGTTGCGGCCGGGATTATATTCTGAGCAGCCCCTCGTCCATCTCTCCAATGCTACAAAATGAAATACAAAAACACCATTTTACATCTTTTCCAAGTTAGGTACATAAAAAGCCAATTGAAAGCTTACTTTGCCTGATGGACCATCAACTGTTTTCTGAGTAGCTGTGGTAGAGTGTACAGTGGTCATAAGACCTTCAACAATTCCAAATTTGTCGTGAATTACTTTAGCAAGTGGTGCCAAGCAATTGGTTGTACATGACGCATTTGAGACGACTGTCGCGCTAGGATCGTATGCGTCCAAGTTGACACCACACACGTACATAGGTGCGTCAGCACTAGGTGCGGAGATAATGACCTTCTTAGCACCTCCTTTGAAATGAGCCTACAAAAAAAATACAATTCAGACTCAATATTGCATCGTGTTGAAAGTTTAATAATTTCGAAAAATTCGTCATTCAGGAGCTGTAGTACGTATATCGTGTGTAAGAAAGAAGATGAATAGACGAGAGATACAAGATACAATTAAAAATAATTTATAACTGCCTTAATTACATCAAATTTAGCTAACAGCCACGCAACCAATTTCATTGATGGCGATGGCGCGGCATTAGGGTCTACGCTCGAAGGGCGGCTTGGGAAAGTGACAAATTAAGCGCCAGGAATACTGTAAAACTCTCATTCTTTCATTATTTTTCTGCAAAAGGTATGCGAGAAGCGCGTCTCCAGGACGCTAAAGCAGATCCACAGCTATTCCGTCTCACTTGACTAAATATTACTACTACATACATAATATATGGACTGATACAACAAACGTTCCTCGGAATTTTTTCTTCAAGGATAAAAGTAAGGAGGATTGCATACAGCGTTGACGGCAAACCCATAGCGACTTGACGAATTGCGTTACATTGTGAATGCAACCTACTCAACCATTACCCCTGGACAGTGTATTCCCTATGCCTCCCTAGAGCACATGGCGGCTTCATTATCGACTATAAATACAGAACGACAAAATTTTAACAATTGGTTTGTACGTCTGCGCACGAATATAGTCAATGGCTTCATTCTACCCACACGCAGATGTCTTGTCAAGTAAGTCCATACAAAGTTTACACGGTCAAAGGGTAAATCCTACTCCTGGATTTTACACGACTCAATGCTGAATTGGGTTGATTGGCTCAGCGACGTGAGCGCATAACAGGATATTCATAGTGAGATATGAATAAACTTGGTACAGCTGGTATCAAACCTCGAAATTTAGTATTACAAAGCCAAAATCCTAGGACTACGCCATGAACCACGCAATTAGAATGCAAGCATAAAACAAATACTAATTGTTTCGAGTTTCATAACAGGTATCAAGAATTTGAAGGAGTAGTACAAACACTAACTGATACAATAACACTCTAACAGTGATGACATTTTCCAATACCAATATATAAGATATTTTGTTTTGCCATCTTTCAAATTTTGCAACTCTTTGTGATGAGAATGTTTTTCATTGAAAATTGGGGCAATCGATTTGTTTCATTTTTTTTCCCCCTTTCAATTCCATTAGCCTGACACTTGGTAAATGAGTTTGGCTCATCTTAATGCTATTTGAAGTGAAACCTTTCAATCCATCATGATCAACAGTGCCAGTGGAGACCGTGCCATAATATGATTGATTCAGCATTCAGTATTATGCAGAGAGAAGAGAAAGAATATTTTGGGACAACAAATGATTTGCAAAAGATGGATCTAAAAAAGGTCAGTAAGAAGTCGGAAATCAACCTGATTCATCATAAATGAAGCCATAAGCCGGTATGTAAGTTTTTCAATCCTTGTCACCACTTTGTTATGCTCAGTTTGGAGTAATAGATGAAAGGACAAAGAGCCGGCACTGTCTTACCAAGCAGGACCGTCATCAGAATTGACTTCTTACTTACATCAGTGTTTTGCAGCTAGCCAAAAGCTGAATCCAGAAACCGATAGCTAGCCGTATTTTTACTGATAACAGAGAAGCCAATTAGCCAAAAGTCAGCTACCCGTTCCTTGGAATATTAAAAAGCTAGCCAAAAGCCGTATCTTACTGACTATTATTCAGCTAGCTAATGGTAGTTTTGGCCACATACAATGAGATTTAGTCAATGAAATATGTAGGTAATCCTTAATGAAATTCATTTGGATGAACCAGCATCGTCACTTGATATTGGGCCATATTGTATTTCATCATTTGTCTCCAACTTTTCACTTTCCGTTCACAAAACGATTGAAATATGAATTATAAATTTCAAACTTGAAACTGAACCATATTATAGTGAAACATTATTGAATCTTGAATATATACGTTGACTATACACGTACCAGACAGATACTCGCATTGTTGAAATTGGAAAAGTTGTCACTTTGCTGGATACTGACATCAGAGTGTGCTGCGTGTTAACCAGCAGAGTGTAAGAGACAAAACATCTTTTCCTTTCTCTTACACCAACGTCTTAACACGCAGCACGATCTGGTGTCATGGTGTCAGTATCCAGCAAATGACAACTTTTTCAATTTCAACAATGCGAGTATTTGTCTGGTACGTGTATAGTCAATGCCACTGATTACACATCTATGCAAAAAAATGAATGACTAAGGTGCAGAATAGCAATTTGGAGAAACAGGCGCTCTTCTCTGAAAGGGGAGATATTTTTCCCCAAATCGCTATTCTGCACGGTCGTCATTGTTTTTTGGCAAGGCAGATTATCACGCGCTATTGGAAAGCTTAAGGCTATACTCGATCCAATTTAAAAGCTGCTAGGTACCCAAGCTGCCCACGACCTGTGACGCTTGCATTACAAGATGGGAAGGAAGTTGTATGTATTCAATACAACTTCCCTTCTGTCCTGTAATACAAGCATCCCAGGTTGTGGGCAGCTCTAAGGTTGGATCGAGTATAGCTGAATACAAGCCGGAAGCCAAAAGCCTAAGCTTCACATTTTCAAGGTCACAAGTGTAGGCCAAAAGCTAAGCTGCATTGATTTGGCTGCGAAATAAGGCGCTAGAGGTCTTCTCGCTCAATATGAACAAACATGACCGCGAGATGTTCCCATCCAAAAATATCCCTAGCTAGCGCCTTAGCAAAACACTGATTTACATACGACATTAACGATCATTATAGATAGTGTTGTCTATGATCCATAACAACCCCACCAAGATGTTTGCGAGCCATGAACTGGAGAAGAGCAAGTTCTGAAGACTGTAGAACAACGTAAAACGCTTACATTTCTGCTCCTCCCGGAGGCGTTTAGTTTGGCGACTACTAATGGAGGTCTCAGGTTAAAACATAGAAAAAGTTCATTGAGAACATTTTTCACAACTAAATCATCATATCCTTTCATTGATATACTCTAAGAAAACGCGTGTTTACGAGTTCAATAAATTCAATTTGAGCAACAATATAATAACTCGCTCCACAATTAATGTGACCCTCCGCAAGGAAACCTATTTATCTCACAAAAACAAAATTTTACAGGAGAGCGTTTCAAAGTTTTGATAACCACTGTCACAACTCACGAAATTCCATCATTGGTTTTCAATTGTACTGCAGAGATCGAGTTTCTGAATGAACTGAGAGAAAAAACGTGTTTTCAGGAGGAAACCAACGAAAAAAAAATAATAAACAGGCTTACAGGACCGACCTTGCCGACAAAAATGAGTAAAAACCTGAAAAATACATACGAAATTTTCAGCGTTTTCTTCGGTTTCTTTTACTTTTCAGGCTCATACCTCGCTGAAAAGTGAAGATAGAATTTTTGCTATTTGTCAGGTAAAAGCGGATACTTTCATCGGGGGGGGGGGGGGGAAGATTTTTTTGGAGATAAATATGTTTTTTTTTGCGGAGGGTCACAATTTTAATTAAGAACAATGCAAGTTTTCACTAAAATTCCCGAGACCCGTCATAAAAAATTAAATAAGCTATATCCTACGCAACTTTTATTGGATCTTTCACAAGCAACTCAACACTACCTTTGTCAGCCCACGGCCTCTCAACACTTTCATCATTATTTTAAACCACGTAACGATCATCGTTGCATCATGCATTATACAAACGATTCTGAGTTGGAAAATACCAGTATGTTTTCGTATTTGTAATGAAAATACAGTATTTGTGAAATTACTTACAGCGGCTTTATCGATGGTTGTGAATACACCAGTAGACTCGACGACATATTGAGCACCAGCAGCTGCCCAGTTTATTGCACTAGGATCTCTCTCCGTAAATACGCTAATCTTACATCCTGTAAAATTTAAAATTGTGACTACGCAGAACATCTAACTACAAACTAAACTCTAGTCAAAAAGATTGAATGAATCATTGCCCCGAGCACATTTTCACAAACATTAGTAACACCTTCTATCGAAAGCATTTCAACTTACTGTATGCTTTACACAGAAACAAAGCTCGTATAGTTTCTGAAGTGACCATAAATATAGTCCACGAAACATTTTACTATTCAATTTTTCAAAATTCGGTTAATCCTGATGCAAATTCAAAAGGAATTCAGAACTCGTTATAATATTCAGAACTCTCATGACCCACGATCAAAAAAGCTTGAAATGTACCAGTTTTTGATCGTTGATGACAAGCGTTCTTTTCGATTTCACAAGCTCTGAAGTAATTACAGACCCGTATGAAACACTCATCCAACACTGAAAAATTTCATGACAGTTGGTTCATTTTGCGGACAATAATTTGTCACTTCGAAAACTATATTTCCGTAAACTTAGGCGTCTTTTTCCGAGTAAAGCCTACTTTTAACCTTCATTTCAATAATTTCAAGAGATCATAAATGCTGCCAAAAACGAAATTTGTGATCAGCAAATTCAACTCTCACAAATAAATTTAGAAGATATCAGTCGAGTCTTGTTATTCTTACCATTAACGATCATCATCCCATTCTCAGCTTTCACTTCACCTTTGAATTTACCATGCGTTGAATCGTAAGTGAACAAATAAATCATATAATCGAGCGGAAGGAACGGATCATTAACCGCACAGACCTAAATGATATCAGATTAAAGAACTTGATAGCTCTATAATAATTGGAACACGACTGAAATAACTTACTCTGGCTCCTTTCAATATTGCAGCTCTCAAGACCAGGCGACCAATACGGCCGAACCCGTTTATACCAATACCAACAGCCGGAGGAATATTTTGTAACTCTGCCATTTCTAACGCTTCAGTGGGAAGAGAAAGTAATAAGGTGAATTCAATGACTGAGTTCGAGAAATGAAACGGTAGGTTTTACGAGGCAGGAAATTAGATGTCGAAAATAATAAAGGCGACAAAATTGGATGCATAAATTCGTAGAGTAAAAGAGGTAAGATCCAAATCAGTGTCTGTCTCATTCGCTCTAACAAACTTCACTCACATGGGGAGAATACTCATGATGTGTACTTGACCTTCAGCTCAGAGCCACTTTACCTTTGAAGACTATCGATTTTTTCATCAATCGGTAACCCAAACTATAGAAGTCTGTTTTGTTTCCTATTCAGAATAATGACTACGAAATGCTCGAAATCAATTCTACTACAAATAAAACCAATATTGCGGCATATTTTTTCAAAGGTAACACGGGTCAATGACGAGCATCGAGATAAAATTCCACGCAATATCGATAATGTTTCCTGATAATTTTCACGTCGTACTACAATCACTATTAGACGGAAATTTTGGAAATACGATCATTTATTTTTCTTACATTACTATACGGAAATGATTAACAGACTCACCAATACAAGGACCCAAGGAAAATTTTCAATGATATGTAACGATAGTTAATAACCTAAACGAGCACGAACCTAAAAACTGAGGGCCTGAGTTTCAAACGTCGCTCAAACGAACAGACTAAGCAAGTGCAACTACCGGACTGATCACCATACGACTATGGGACGGATTCATATTCACGACTATCTAGTAGAGTGAGCCGGCTATGCACTGTGTACCCCAGGAGGACGTCTAAAGGACAATAGTGTCAGTTGAAGGACAAATCCGAACTTGCTGACGCTGAACACCGGAGCCAATTCCGTTTGGATCTCAGATATAGACAGAAAATAATGTTTCTGGATGGACTGCGCTAGTGCTGCTCTATTCAATTATCCTATATTAGGGAATTCAACATGACGTCGCACGGCATGTTCTATTTGTCTCACTACTAGTTGGCGATGTTACATTGCCTGTTATTATGGGACGCGTTTGGTTTTTCTCAATAGCCCAGTTTTCTGTGACGTCAATCAGCGAATGAACGCTAGCAGGCCTTGAGTTGCTTAAGAGCTTTGCTCCAGCTGGCATGTTGACTCTCATAAGAATAACACAGTGAGCTAAGATCAACGTGTTCCTAATTAAAAATAAGGAATTTCTCAAATATTGCAAGTTGATGAATAGATGCTGAGAACATAATAGATTTTAAATACATATCTCTGATTTCTTATTTAGTTCTAATTTTGAATTATTTATGTAATGATCTTTGCTCCCAATGTTATTCATATGGGAGTCAACAAGTCAGTTGGAGCAACGTTGGGTAGTTTTGCTACAGTTATTCAATAGAAAACCTAATCTGTTTGCAATATTTTGCGATACTATCCAATGAGTATCAATATGTGATGTCATAGGAAAACAGTCCTATTATCTTTGGAAAGAAGGCCTAAAATGGAAAAATGATGAGAATGATATTTATTGCCCTTATAATTTCCTACATTATGGTACAAGAAAAAATTACAAAATTTTAAAGGTAGGTCTAATCGATAGGAAATTACAAGGGGAACAAACTTTGTTCTCTTCATTTTTTCGCATAAAGGCTTATTTTCTGAGAAAACTGAGAAAAACAGGATACGCTCCATAAGCCCTAATGTATTATTGCCAACGAGTGAGATCTCCTGAGTCACGATTGTGACGTCAGTTTAATTGCCTAATAATAAAGCGCACTTTGTAAAAAAACCTTCGAAGGTGGTGTCGGTCGGTCGGTTGTTGGCGGGGTGCGTTCACTCGGTCCTCCGTGCGATAGTGAAGGTGCTATCAGTCGATCATCACCGTACTTGATGCGTTCTTCTTATTGGTCAAAAGAATTTTTATTATCATCATCATTGACTATACATCCTCTGTCATTATTATCACACTCATCTGTTTTTTAGTTCAAATGGTTTGAATACAAATTGCGATTTGCAAATTCAACACTCTTTGAAATCAGAACTGAGCGAAGGAACTGTGAGATAATTGGTATTATTCAGGGTTTATTTCAGTACAACGAAACAAAATCGAGAATCAAAAATTGTCCGATAATTATATCCTTAATATTGGTAAAGCATCTAGAACACCCAAGTATTGACACGCGCCATTTTGACTCCTAGAAAGAACGTACTCCCATAAGAGCCCATGTTAAATTCGTGATTTTCAAGAGAGGATTGCTCGAGAACGGCTCGATGGATTTTTTTGAAATTACCCTCTTCATAAAGGAAATTTTATGTAGAATAAATCATGTCCTCTTCATTTTTACTCGCCGAAGCTCATTTCCCGAGTTATTGATTGATGATTCGAACTCTTATTTTTGTACAAGCGCACGCGACCGCGCCTAGTAAACAGGGCGTGAAGCGAAACAAAAGTGAAAGGTACAAAAAACAGAGTTTGAATCATCAATCAATAACTCGGGAAATGAGCTTTGGCGAGTAAAAACGAAGAGGACATGATTTATTCTACATAAAATTTCCTTTTTAAAGAGGGTAACTTCGAAAAAATCCATCAAGCCGTTCTCAACCAATCCTCTCTTGAAAATCACAAATTTAACATGGGCTCTTATGGGAGTATGTTCTTTCTAGGAGTCAAAATGGCGCGTGTCAATACTTGGGTGTTCTACATGCTCTAATATTGGAAGAGGTAATAACTCGGAAGACGTAGCTATTTTAGTACATATTATTGATTCTTGATTACATCTAGCTTTGGCTTTTCGTGAATCATGAAATTCGGAACAAAGTAGAATTAGAGGAAAGTTTAACTCGAGATTTCCTGAGAAGACCCATACACGAAATAAACGCCCCGCTTTTCTGTTTTCTCCTGTCAGGAAAGACAGTCGGAAAAATAGTAAGTAGTTCGATGTGTTTGTGATCGACTGCATAAATGGAAGCGTGTTTTGAATTATGAGTTGTGTTCGCGCGTTGACAGTTTCAACAGGTTCTGTTCAAAGTTGCTGGTAGTGGTGTGTAATCACACACTAATACAGACAACTTTTAACAGAATCTGCTGAGACTCTTAACGCACGCACACACCTATGATAACAGACCGTGATCTATCATCATTTTATCATCACTCTGCTGTTTCAGTGCAAACTACAATAGGTACCTACTTTTTAATGTCAATAGAGAACTGAACTGAGAAACAATGAGATTTATTTCAGAAGTACTTTTAATAACGAAAGGCGATCAAAAATTATCTGATAATATCGGAAGACGTAGATATTTTTTTGGGTACTATTGATCCTTGATTGTATCTAGCTTCGGTTTTAATGAATTATGAAATTTGGAACGAAGTAAAAGTATAATTAAGTTGCAAAAATTTGAACCTAAGATTTTGTGAGAATACCTACACAAAATGAACACCTTGATTTTCTGGTATTTCTTTTTTGAGTGAAGTCGATTGGGTGTAGTCACTAATTGGATGAAAATACTGACAAGCGCAAAATGATCATTAAAGACAGTACTCATTAGATTAACTGGGAGAGAGAGTTCAAAAACAGTGAGTAGTTCGATGGGTTTTTGATCAATTTGCGTCAATGATAGAATTTTGGTTTGAATTATGAAGAAATATGTGATCTTCGATCGTATGAAATGATATTGGCTTAAATACAGAACGTGATCTCTAATCGCATGGATTAATATCTGATTTATCAACCAGAAATCATTTGATACTGGTAGATCATACAAAAAAAAAAAAAAAAAAATGGCATCAATTCTCGAGGTCACTGGATTTAAGATTTCAAAGGAACGCCCACGGAAAGAAAATATACTCAGTTAGATACAAGAATTGGGGTTTTAAATTTTAATTATGATGACCGAACCGCTTGAAATGATAATATCTCTGCTCTAATTTATTTATTGATCAAACAAATTTTATAATACTGGTAGGTAGATACTAGATACCTACTTCATAAAGAAAATTTCATTGGTATTTGAAATAGCAGTAAGATAAGGCCGTAGGTAATGAAATTTGGTGTTTTTTTCTTAAAAGAAAATTTCTGAAAAAGGATTGTTCTAGGATAGTAGGTAATCCAAGTCTTACTATCGACACTGACAGATGTGTTGGACAGAGCTACCTACGTATGTCAGCGGCTGACGCTATTCCTTGGTTGGCTGATTTTTGAATTGTGTGCGTATTGTGGGAAGTGGGAATAAGCAAGGAAGATAGTTCGTCAGCGGCGTGTTCACACAGCGAGCGCAAAGCGCATGGGAAGTGGGAATGAAATTCCATTCTGTATAGGCCTAGCCACCAGGCGAGCACGAAGCGCGAGTATGGCGAAAATGAAAAAAAAACCACATTGACGCCTTGGTTGGAGGCATACCCCTACAGCGAGCGCGGAGCGCGAGTCCGTCATCACACAAAAGGGCGAGCGCGTAGCGCGAGACTGTCATGCAGCGCGTAGTGTGTTTTGGTGGGGTTTGCGAGCGCGAAGCGCGAGTCTGTGTGGGCGCCGCAGGCCTAGCCGCCAGGCGCGCCGTCAGCGGCTAGTTATTCTATATTCGGGCCCTACAACCGCCAGGTTCGCTGTGGTAGCAAAAATTCAACCAGGGTCAAAGAGAAAATTCCATTTTTGTAATAAGGCAGGGTAGGGAATAATCAAAATAATCGGTATGCGTATTATAATTATGGATCGTGACGTAGATACAATTTTGAATAGTTGGTAAATTCGCGCGCTTTTTGAACGACGTCACATGTATTATAATAGCCCCATTCACGGTCGACGTCACGTTGTATCGATATTTGCTTGACAAGGATCTATCCAGTAAGAATATTGTTGAAAAATATCTAAGAATGAGATCGATATTTCCATCACAAATGTAAACAATTTTTTTTACACGTTATTCCTTATGGGAACAAACTTGGTTCTAGAATTTGTGAAATATAGCGAGAACGGAAAATTTCTTAGGAAGAAGTATTGTATGATGGCAATTGGAGAACTTCTTAGTAATAAAAAATTAAGTTTTGGTTCCTTACAATCAATTTCTTTTCGAAGTATTCAACAATTTCTGGAACACAATTTTTTTCTTATGGGAAAATACCTGCAAAAAAAATTGTATACATTTGTGATGGAAATATCGAACACTAGAAGATCGATAGTTCCCATTATTATCAGTGATGTGACGTCAGCGTGAAAGGCCCTATTAGAGACCAGATTTTTTGGTACTAAAAATGAAAAGTTTCGATATTTGAATGTTGCATTTTTGGTATTATATGGTATTTAATAAAAAAAAATGAAAAAACATGCGTTTATAGTGTTTTCACAAATTCAAAGCCAGAATTATTCAATTTCAATTCCGACCATAACTATGTAATTTTTGATCAAAATAAACGAATTCTAGGGATAAAACTCATCAGTACAAAGATCCTGACAATTTTTCAATCAAAATTTTCAATTTTTAAAATTTTTCCTAAATCATATTTTAGTATTTTTTCACCAAAATTACCAAGTTTTGGGCAAAATTTACCAATTTCTCGTTCAAAATTCTGTGATTACAATTTTCCACAAATTGGTCATTTTTAGCCTTTCTGGTGTTTTTTGGTGAAATAGAATTTTATTCCTGCGTCCCATTCACCCCCATTCAGATGTCAGTCAAAATCTTACTGATATTGTCCTCAAGGAAAAAAAAGTGTCTAATACAAAGGAATTTGGTCTCCAATTATAATGTAACTTTCTCTTGAAAATATCTTTGAAAAGAAGAGATTTTTTGAAAAAATTGAAACTTTGACAGGACTAAATTTGTTATCAAAAAATTTCCTTTCAAATGAATCTATTGCTTTTGAAATTAATTGAAATTTTATGAAAATGGTTACTCGCCAAGTCCCCTCTCACTTCCATACCCGCAATGTCTATCAAGTACCTGGTTGCGTTATCAGCAAAGCTAATGCTGTTGGGTCCAAAAAGTCCAGTTTTCTGTGACGTCAATCAGCAAATAAGCTGTGATCCAGCTGACATGTTGACTCAAAAGAATAACACATGGATCTAAGATCAACCCGTTCCTAATTGAAAACAAGGAATTTCTTAAAAACTACTGGTTGATGAAAAGACGCTAAGAACATTATAGATTTTAAATATATATCTCTGATTTCTTTTTTATTTCTAATTCTGAATTATTTATGTACCTAATGATCTTTGCTCCCAATGTTATTCATACGGGAGTCAACAAGTCAGTTGAAGCAAGGTTGGGTAGTTGTAGTTTTGCTACAGTTACTCACTGTTTGACGTCATAGAAACCTGGTCTGTTTGCTATATCTTACAACACTATCAATATGTGATGTCATAGGCAAAAATCCTATTACTATTAACTAAACAAATAGTTTACCTTGAGCATTGACTATATAACAGGGCTGGGCATGGATCGGATCAGGAATTGCGGATCACGGATCACTAATCACAAATTTGCAATCCGTGATCCGTATTTAGATCATTTTTCCCTCATGCTTTTTGATCTGCAAATTATTTGGATCATTTTTTCATTTGAATTTATTTTGATCCAAATCATTTTTAACAATCCGCGAAACAAAAAAAAAAAAAAAGAGGAAAGGTCAATGTGGTCAACACTTAACTGAGATGGGATAGCGGATTCAGAAATTAAAATTTGAAAATACAGAGGTAATTGCGGATCACAAATCAGTAATTCCAGGATTACAGATGATTCCCGGATCACGGATCAAATATTTTGATTCGCGATCACAATGTTCTGATACACAATTTGTGATCCAAGTTTCCTTTTGATCGGTGATCCGTAATTGATCCGCTCCTGAAGAGCCTCATTCTGATCCATGATTTGAGGCAAATTTTTATGATCCGTGCCCAGCCCTGCTATATAATAATTATCATTACTTTGTAACTCAGACGTACAATCCTATTGTCATGAATGGTGTCAATTTATTGGATGACGTTGGATACAAATTTCAGATTGCGCCAATATCAAGACGTGGGTGTTTGAAAGAGGGGGACCAATGCTCAGTGTTGCCCTTTCTCTTCTACTCTATCCATTAACACGCAGCGTACTCACTTAGTTGTATCCAGCAAAACAATATCATTCATAACAATAAGACTGTACAAAGTATTATATTATAGTCAATGCTGGTGGGAAGTTGAATCACTGTAATATTTTGGGCAGCGTATAATGTGTTTCCCTAATGAAGAAATAAGACTTCAAATGATTAATTGAAGAGAACAATCATTTCGTCTTCCTATTTTCTATTTCTACTTCAACGTTACAAGTGTGCAAACATCATGAGTTACCCCATGAGTTATAGAGCCCCCACAGTGCTACATAGGTTGTGTACTTTTATAGGAAAAAAAAATCTAACTTTCCAAACAATAGACTAGATTATTTGTCATGAAGCCGCGTTCACACAAGCGACTGAATTGGGGCAAGTTGGTCGCTGGCGACCAAACTGCGCTGGTGTGAACAAAAATTTACATATAGGGGCAATTGGGTTGTCAGTCGCTGCAACAAGCGACAAGAGTTGGATTTTCCCAACTTTTTCGGCAAATTCGCGCAGTGTTGCGTCAGAATCGCAGGCTCATTGCAGGTGTGAACATGTATTGCTGATCCCGGCGACCAATTTCTCAATATTTGAACAACCGTCGCTCCTAACTACAAATACTCCAGCGAGTAAATTGCGGCAAAAAATTGCTCAACGTTTGAACAACTGACGCTTCTGTGGGTGATTTTTAAAATTTACCAGCGACCAAATTGCGGCAATTCAGTTGCTTGTGTGAACCCGGCTTAACGGAACACTCACACTGATATTGGTGACATGAAGGTGCATGAGATTTTTTGACAGAATTACCTATTCTGTTGAAAATTTGTCCATTGAGTATTTTGCTCCCCATAAGAAATGTATGCAGCGCAAAGATCACCGTGCCATCAATTTAATATCAGATGTTGAAATTTCAAGAAAAATACACACTTTGAATTGATTGAATTCTTGCTATATTTAAAAAGAAATTTTCTTAACTGTATCATTTCTTAATACTTTAATGGTAGTTTAGTAATCTTTGCTCCACTTGTATTTCTTTTGGGAACAAAATACTAAGTTGGTAGTATGGATTGTTTTCCACCCATGATATCAACTTTCATGACCTCACGATAATTTAGTCAATTCCAATGTGAATTTGTGCCGGTCAGCGCTAGTTACGCGCTAGCTTATCACACGCACACAAGTTCATGTACGCACCACGCAAGCAAGGCAGAAGATGAACCCCAATATAATTTGAAGCGCTGCGTGGAAAAGGGGCCTCCTTAGGCTTGAGCCCTTTTTCCGTAAAAGCGTTTGTTGTGTTCTACAATTTATACATCTACCAAGTTTCACTGCTCAAAAATAACACTAGAGCGCGTTCTAACAAAATTAGGAAGAGTCCATCTGGTTGATAAGTACTATGATTTTTGAGTCATGACAATCAAACTCCTATTTCAGCGTTTTACAATAAATTAATGCGCAGAAACATCTAGTTTATTATTATTGAACGTATTATTATTATTATCAGCCTTTTATAATAAATTGTTGTAGCTACATGTGTACTTATAGATTAATATTTACATGGCCCTATTTTGGGCGAAGGCCTCCCTCAACCTCGACCACTCTTGTCGGTCGTACGCCACTCTGTGGTACAATTTGTTGTGCCCCAGAAATTTTATTATTTCATCTTCCCACCTTGTTTTTTGTTTTCCCTTTCTTCTACCCTCTTTTAGAAACCAATTTTTTAATTTGAATGCCCATTTATTCCTATCTTGCCTTGATACATGTCCTGCCCAGTCCCATTTTGCTCTTTTTGCTGCTTTTAAAAAATCGATTCCTCCCTTCATTTTTGCTTTTATTGTTGTTATTTTTACTTTGTCTGTCTTTTTGATTTTGAGTATGCTTCTTTCCATATTGTTTTGTGTAACACAAATCTTTCTTTCTTCTTCTTTCGTTAGAGCCCAGGTTTGGGATTGAACGTAACAAGGAACTAAAATAACGTGCTTCTAGAATAAGGAGGAACTAAAATATGGTATGCTGATTATCACTATAGTATCATTCTTGTGGCAATTGTCTAAGTTGATATGCAAATGACAAGCTCATGGTTTCCGATGTTCACAGGTTTGGGAATTACAACAAATGTTTTGTGTACCTGACTGAAGAAGAAATCCTTGATTTTGAAAGCATATTTGATCTCAACAATACCTCTGGACTAACATCCGACCAAGATGACAAGAGTAGTGATAACACAAGTAGCCTTTCAGTTCCTGTTGTCAACAAAATAAATGTTGTAATTCCTGAACCTGTGAACATTGGAAACCATGAGCTTGTCATTTGCATTCCGCGTTTCCAAATATTAATTTAGACAATTGCCGAGAGAATGATACTATAGTGATAATCAGCTTACCGTATTTTCGTTCCTTGTTATTTTAGGAGCACGTTATTTTAGTTCCTTGTTACGTTCAATAATAATCAATAAACTAGATGTTTCTGCGCATTAATTTATTGTAAAACGCTGAAATAGGAGATTGATCAGTGAGTTTCTTCACCATGGTTGACTATTGTTCATTGAAATCCCAAAATCACATCGTAAATGACCAAAATTACACAGGTTTAATGATACTAAAATTGTTCTATGGAAAAGGGACCTCCTTGACTTTGACTTCCGTCCTCAATTGAGAGCTTCAGAAAACATTCCTTGATGCGCGACGACTGTCAACTGATAGCTCAACACCTGCAGAACACACTCCACTTTTGTTTGAGTCATTCCATTAAGTATTCACTGAGATATTACATTTCAAAACTTCAAATGCGTTTTTCTAAAAACTAACATTCTTGAAGGGGGCCCCTTTTTGGCGCAGCGCTTCATTTGTATAGGAATGATTTTTCAAAAATTCTTATGAAATTAAGGAAGACTTATAGAGGTTTGGTGGTTTTGGTTTCATATTTTAGAGGATTTGATTATTATATAGTACAAAAAGATTATTTTCAACAAGCCATTTTTGAAAAATTCCAATTTGAAAATTTTTTCCCTTGTTCATCATTCCATGCCGTTCACATTCTGTTCTTTGATAACTTCGACTCGATGGTCACGCTCTCTGACAAATGCACGGCCCAAATTCAGACTCAACAGAGCAAACATGGCAGGCTGGTAGACTCAACAGAGCAAACATGGCAGGCCGGTAGACTAAACTAGTCAACACATTGACTATATAAACTACCAGTGAATGGGAGTATGGACTGCTATAACAAGGCCTCGGCGGTGCGGTAACATGATGCCGACATTGCGGCGAGGAAGAAAGGGGAAGGTTACAACGAAATAGATTTGTATCGTTAGTTGCATAATCCATGCTACATCTAACTACGTGAGGCGCAATTTTTACGAAATAGATTTGTGCATCTGGTTGCAGACCCCAACTACATGCTACGCATTAGGCGCTATATTCCCTCCTTCCGCACCATGATGGCATCGACGCGTTGAATACTAATATCAGTCCATACTCCCATTCACTGGTAGTTTATATAGTCAAAGAGTCAACATCGCAATCAGCCTCCTTTGATAGACATTTCGGTTGGCGTGCGGTGAAGTGTTATGGTACCGCACTTTGTCCTCTATCACAACTTTTCATGTTCAAATGATCATATCTTGTTTTCTAATGAACCAATTTCTGCGATCTAGGGCTTAAAAAAAAGGAAAAGTTTCATTCTTCAAATTACGTTCTCTTCATTTTCTCTCTAAAAGGCACCATATTTGAGAACGAATTAAATGTTTGCTTATTTCCCATAAGAGCGTATGTAGACGGCCATGGAGCAAACCAGAGCTGGGCACGGATCGGATCACGGATCAAAAATTGGCGATCCGTGATCCGTATTCAGTAGGGGTCGGAACCTTTTCCCAGAACTGGTACGGAACCTATTGGAACCGCTTAAAAATTTCTTGGAACCAAAAGGAACCAAGAACCGGAACCTTTTCAAGCAGAGTATGTAAGAACCCTTTGGAACCGAAATGGGATTGGAACCGGTACCGGTACCGGAACTGAAACCAGAACCAAATCAATGAAGCGGTTCCGGTTCCACATCTTTCATTGGGCGCTAGCCATATAGTGAAGTGAAAAGAGAGAAAGAGACTCAAAAGAAGTCCGATAAAGCTACTTCTTTGTAAACTGTTGTTCTTTGGTTCATGATTGATGTTTCAATTATTGCGTCATCAAAATAAAATATTGAGGAATATTTGTCAAAAAGGCGTTTGATCAATGTAATTCTTATGGAACGTACGCCTTTTTGACAGAGAGCTCCTCAATTGAAAATCAATCCGCAAAAACGCGAGAGCGCGAGGCAATGATAATGGATCACAAAACTACGGAGTACAGAAGTACGGATTGTTCTGCCTTCACCTTCTTTGGTTGTGTTATGCGTTGAATTTTGATTTAAAATTTTGAATTCCGTTCTAATTTTTGAATTAATTGATTTTTTGTCATGAAATATGACTCAAACAACCATCAAGTTATGGTAATAATAAATTCAAGAGTTTGCAAAACGTTGTAAGTACTTACCGGTATCTGCTATCAAAAACATCAAGTTTATTCTACTGTAAGCATAGGTACACTGTACTCATCTAATGAAATATTATTTTCACTTTTAGGACTATCGAGTATCTATCAGAAATAAAGAATATCGAATGTAGGGTAAGGCACTTATCCACTGAAGACTCCTTCATTTGGGTGGTAGAACAAATTTTACAGAGGATAACATTTTAGTATTTGCCTATATTTGCTTTTGAGCTCTAGTACATATTAGCGCTCCCACAATTTCAACTTTTATGGAAGTAAGTAGAACCGGAACCGGAACCTGAACTGGAACCTGAACCAAAAACCGGTACCAAAACAAAATTTTGAGAACCAGAACTGGTACCGGTACCAAAAACCTTTACGTTATTGGAACCGGAACCGGAACCAGTACCGGAACCAAAACAGTAATCAGGAACCGGAACCGCAAACCAGAACCGTTTCACGCAAAAGGTTCCAACCCCTAGTATTCAGATCATTTTTTTTTGCGCACGTTTTGATCCGCGGTTTATATCATTTTGACATTTGAATTGATTTTGATCCAAATCAATTTTAAATGATCCACGATTAAAAAAAAAAAAAAAAAAAAAGGTCTACATGCAACATGAAACATGATCATGTAAAGTGCAATTCCTGGTGTAAATACAATTTTCTTTTAAATTTATTTGATCATCAAAATCATGAAATTTTAAAATTGATTATTGAGTCCAAAGATACACATTTTTTTCTGGCAATTGAGGATCGCAAATCGCGATTCACGGATCATGGATCATATGTTCTGATTTGCAAGTGATTGATCCGTCGGATCACAAAAAAATAACTATTATCCGTGATCCGTGGTCCGGACTTTGACTATATATTATGGGTCCGGATCATTTGTTTTGCAATTTGTGCCCTTCCATGGAGCAAACGCGCGCTAGCTTCGCGGCTTCCTCTCTTACCGCACCTTAATATCATTGTTATAGTGTCCAATCTTGAACTATATGAACTAGCAGTGAATGGGAGTATGGACTGATATTAGTATTCAACGCGTTGATGCCATCATGGTGTGGAAGGAGGGAATATAGCGCCTAACGCGTAGCATGTAGTTAGACGTCTGCAACCAGATGCACAATTCCATTTTGTAAAAATTGCGCCTCATGTAGTTAGATGTAGCATGGATTATGCAACTAACGATACAAATCTATTTTGTTGTAACCTTCCCGTTTCTTCCTAAACACAATGTCCGCTTCAAACGACCGCTCCGCAGAGGCCTTGTAACATCAGTCCATACGCCCATTCACTGGTAGTTTATATAGTCAAAGGGTCTGATTCATATACTATAGAGTATAATGATGTCTGATTCTTGCTTGATTCTTGCTCCGTACATGTTCAAATGGGACATTTTTCAATGAGCTCTCTTCCAATTATAATTCAATTTATTGGGAAACAGTGTTGCTTAGATATTTCTCTCTCTCTTACGCTAACGTTGTAAAACGCAGCACACTCTGATGTCAGTATAGTCCATGGGGGCGCTACCATGGAATGAAGGCGCTGCGCAAACTGTTTGACAGGAAAACTGTTTGACATGAAGTTTAGAAAATCGTTGCGATTCATTACAGTAAATTAAAAAAAAACTTTACAGAAACGCATAAAAGTTTATTGTTTATATGTGACCGCGGTTTCGCGATTAGAGGTGCAATCGCATCATCAGGCAGAACAGGAATAATTCGAAATTGATGTAACAAACGGAAGAAGAATAAAACGACTCGTACTGACTATGAGTCAGACGAGTTTGTGTACATTTGAGTAAGAAGATTGGAAGTCAATTTCAACTTATTCCTGTTCTGTCTGATGATGCAATTGCACCTCTAATCGAGAAACCGCGGTCACATATAAACAATAAACTTTTATGCGTATCTGTAAAGTTTTTTCTTTAATTAACTGTTTGACAGGTAAACCGTTCAACAAATAAAGGCTCCCGAGATCGATCAACTCCCTGAAACAAATCTTCATCAAGCGTTGCGCTGTACTCAATATATTTCCGTGACCACCCTCGTAGGTAAACTGTTTGACAGGCAAACCTTTTGACAAAAAATGTGACCTGCGCTGAAGAAAGGGGTCTTCCAGTCCCAAGCGAGAATTTTCAGGGGAGTCGTTCAAAGATTGTGATTTATGTGTATATTTCACCCTTTTTGGAATTAATTCCCCCTCCCCTTACCCTCTCCCCATCATAATGGACATGAAAAAAATTTCCTGAATTACCTGGGAGGTCATTGAGAAATCTGGGAGTACCACCCTCGAATGAGATAAAAATGAAATAAAATGAATTGAAGATAAAATTAAATTAAAAATAAAATAAAATAAAATCAAAAATAATTCTGAAAAAAATAATAATGATAAATAAAAAAATAGAAATGAAAATGAAAATATATACCTGGGAGGTCATTGAAAAATCTGTGAGTAGCACCCTCAAATGAAATGAAAATGAAATGAAATTAAAAATAAGAATATATACCTGGGAGGTCATTGAAAAATCTGCCAGTACCACCCTCAAATTAAATGAGAGTGAAATAAAATGAAAATAAAATAAAATGAAATGAAGATAAAATAAAATAAAATAAAATTCAATTAAATAGAATTAAATTAAAAATAAAATCAAATCAAATCAAAAATAAAAGATGGAAGGTAGTACAGCAACTTAGAAGTAAGTTCTGTACCCACAGAATTATCCTTTCTGGTCTCATGTGTTGCTCAAAAGTCAAAATTTTTTGTTCAAATCACTCGGTCTAGGTGAAAAATTGCAGACAAATGGCGGATGGTGGACGATATCAATTTTAAAATAAACATCACATGAAACAGATTTCATATGTAAAAATAATCATATAATTTTGTACCGGTAACATCGAAAATTAAAGAATCTGGTTCAGTGAGTCATCATTGGGTAGCAACAGCACTACAGTAAGTGACAAATTTGGAGATGTCCATGAATTACTTGAGGCGTTTTTAGCAAATCTTTGAGCCCCCTGTCTCCATTGGTTAGATATATTGAAGTTTGGTCAGACAGATGGAGGGAGACCTATTGAGTTGAGATTATCTTGAAAATATGTACAGCCATAAGTTTTGGCAAAAGTACAATCTTATGTACAAACCTTATTCCCTTCATAAGGTTTGTACTTAGGATGTACAATCCAGTTAGATTGCCCAGAATTTCATTGAAACTGCGTTCAAATGTTTCTTGAGATGTGAGCTAGAGAAACTTTCAAATAAAAATTTTCAGAGGATTTTTCACTATAAAATTCTCATCTGGAGCATCATTTCATTTTACTATACTCCAGTAAAACCATGGTGGTTAGCACTTCTCTTTTGGAGTAGTATACAAGTCAGTCAATATTCAAAATCTCACAAAAAGCTCTCCCCTCCTCAAGAGGAGGGGGAGGGGGCTCCAACCTATGAATGGTGATATGCTCACTCCTCTGAAGAGGGTAAGAGAAGAGATTCCAACCAATGAATGTTATTTGGGATGCCACAAACAGGATAAATATAATATACTGATTTTGTTCCAAATTGGTTAATATTTACAGTGTGATGTGCTCACTCCCCCTGAAGGGGGTGAGGGAGGGAGCTCTTACATATTAATGTTGTTGGTGGAGCCATGTACAAAAACAAAAGGGAAGGATTTCTTGGCGTTGCCAAAAATATAAAGATCATGTTTCATGTCTTTTTGCCAGTTGTCTTAAGCTCTTCATTGTTCAAAAATTTCCAAAATTTCCAGCTTCTTGTTCTAGTAAAAGTCTACTTTAGAGTATTTTAGGCTGACTGCTTCAGTAAAATATTTCAGGCTGATGAGATTACTGGGCCTCACTAGCTCGACTTGTTACCTCACCCAAAATTTTTCCAAGTGCATTTAAATATACTACAGATAGTATGAGAAGGATGGTAATTGCAAATTTCTCATTCACCTCCCATGTTTTTTTTAAATTTCATTTTCATCTTATTTTTATTTTTATAATAATTTTTTTTTTTTCAGAATTATTCTTGATTTTATTTTATTTTATTTTATTTTTTTTTTTCATTTCATTCTATTTCATTCTATTTTATTATATTTTATTTCATTTTATTCTATTTTATTTCATTTTATTTTATTTCATCATTATTCAATTTTTTTTTTTTTTTTTTGAAAGATGGTGGTACTCGCAGATTTTTCAATGACCTCCTAGGTATATATTTTCATTTTTATTTCTAATTTTTATTTATCATTATTTTTTTTTTTTCAGAATTATTTTTGATATTTTTAATTTAATTTAATTTTATCTTCATTTCATTTTATTTTATTTCTATCTCATTTGAGGGTGGTACTCCCAGATTTCTCAATGACCTCCCAGGTAATTCAGGAAAATTTTTCAAGTCCATTATGATGGGTTGAGGGGGAAGGGGGGGACAAATTAATTCCAAGAAGGGCTAAATATACACATAGATCACAATCTTTGAACGACTCCTCTGAAAAATCTTGAGTGGGACTGGAAGACCCCTTTCTTCAGCGCAGGTCACATTTTTTGTGGAACGTTTTGCCTGTCAAACAGTTTACCTACAAGGGTGGTCGCGGAAATCATATTGAGTACAGCGCAACGCGTGACGAAAATTCGTTTCACGGAGTTGATCAATCCCCGGAGCCTTTATTTGTCGAAGGGTTTACCTGTGGAACGGTTTGCCTAGTACCTCAATGGGTCTAAGGAAAGGACGTATAGTAGCACATAGTAGTCAATAGACCTTTTCCCACGTGACGTCACAGCACTGATAACGTGAGCAAAAGAGCAAAGATACCAACAAATATGATCGATAGTATACGATTATTTTTGAGTTTGGTCCCATTGTTTTATCAACTGCCATTAGAATAACATGGGAACGATTTGATCATTTGCTAATATTCAATGATGAGAAATAAATATGAAATCAAAGTTCCATGCTCAGAAACTAAATGTTCTCAACTATTTCAAATCGTACTTCTGGTTCATAATTTATTCTTTAATAGCCCAGTTTTCTGTGACGTCAATCAACGAATGAACGCTAGCAGGCCTTGAGTTGCTTAAGAGCTTTGCTCCAGCTGGCATGTTGACTCTCATAAGAATAACACAGTGAGCTAAGATCAACGTGTTCCTAATTAAAAATAAGGAATTTCTTAAATATTGCAAGTTGATGAACAGACGCTGAGAACATAATAGATTTTAAATACATATCTCTGATTTCTTATTTATTTCTAATTTTGAATTATTTATGTAATGATCTTTGCTCCCAATGTTATTCATATGGGAGTCAACAAGTCAGTTGGAGCAACATTGGGTAGTTTTGCTACAGTTATTCGATAGAAACCTAATCTGTTTGCGATATTTTGCAATACTATCGCAATACTATCGAATGAGTATCGATATGTGATGTCATAGGAAAACAGTCCTATTATAAATAGGAGTAAGTGATCGAAACAGTCCTATCACTCCCATGTTATTCTTATGAAGCAAAAAGGTGGCTGGCCCACAGCTGCAGTTAGCAGCCTGTTTACACGTCACTGGGAAAAGGTCTATTTCCCATTTAACTACGTGTTAACTAATCTCAAAATATCTTTGGAACAAAAGCTTTATTTGAAAAATTGATGAGAATGAATTTTATTGGTCTTTAAATTATCTTTCACATGAGACCATTCTCTTTTTGGTCCAAATTTTTTCGGAAAATTCGCAGTTCCTTTCTTTCACACCATTGAAATTGTAGAGTGCGACTCTTTCGCGCTTGCACTCCAAATCCAGCCTGCGCGCTGTAATAAGTTGTCATTTTAGATACTTCCACTTCCACCCGAGGTAGACCGAGCATCGGCCATTTAACCGTGTACAACGCGTTGAACCGAGAACATGATAAGAAAAATAAGGATAATGGACCTTGTATAGGCAATGCGGGTGAAAGCGCGGAGGAGTGAAACACACCGTACAGCGTTTTCTTTCCCCGCAGTGAACCGCGGCGCCTAGAAAATAAGGATAATGGACCTTGTTTACATTTCAAGAATTCAATATTATACTCGGTCTACCTCTTGTAGTATGGTCTAAGCTTCCACCCTGTAGAGTGTGTAGACGGCCGTGAAACTTCGGACATTTTGAAATTCAAAATCGTAATAATTTATTTTGAAATTGCACCTTTGTTATTGTTTATCTCAGTGGGTGCTTGCTGTGAGTATCATCGTGTTACATTTATCTTTATTGCTTAATTTTGGATCATTGGGCTTGGCCGCGAGGCTCGTTTGAATTTTCTTCAAAAAAACCATCACCACGCCTTTGAAAATATCGAATACGGCCGTCATGGATATGATGATATCGAATCTACAGCAACAGCGGCAGATAAACGAGCAATTGAGGAGAGAAGCTGCCATCAAACGTATACTTGTATCACAAGCTGTTCAAGATATCATCAAATTCATTCAAGAACATGAAAATGAAGATTATCTTCTCAAGGGTTTTACTTCGCAGAAGGCGAATCCATTTCGCGAGAAAGGCGGCTGTATTCTGTTGTAAATGTCTCAATTTCAATTAATTTCATTCCAGTCCTCGTATCGTGTAATCATATTCGTTGGGTAGTACTATTTTGTGTTACTGTTAGTTATTGTTTAAAAGAAAGAATGTAAGGAAGAACCTTCTGAGCCGTTCATATTCTAGATGACTTCTAATTCCTGTATTAAATAGTTTGATTTATGAAAGTAACTCTGATTCCTCATTGATGAATATATATTAATTCATGTCAACGGAGAAGATTATTAATCGCAAAATGTATAAAAATAACCGTAAATCCAACAATAAATTAAAATTCAAACAAAGAAAATGAAGTAAGAAGATGGTTTTAAAACAAAACTTAACATGAAAGTAAGACTCGAAAAAGAATGTTCTGTGTACATTGAAAATGAATGAAAATCATAATATAAGAAATCATTAATAAATACTTCTAAGGTAAATTTCAGGGTTCGATATGAGAAGAGTTTATAATACGCAATATCATAAATAGGCTGATGTGAGAATTCAACTGGTCTCAACTCCGAAATTAATTTTTTTCGCCATGTTTCGATGGGAAAATCGCAGAAAATGAAGATGAAGGATGCTATGTCAAGAGTTCAGCGTGATTCCTGAACACGTTCATATTTTGTCACTGGCAGTACAATTCTCAACATTTCAGCAGACTTGACGAGTTCATTGTTGGTAATTGAAGTCTGAATCAAATTCCAATTCCGAACGTTCATAGCAGTTGAGTTTGCAGATGATTTCAGGAAACGGCAACCGAGTAGTACTTATTAAACAAACAAGAAACGAGATTGATCAGTCCTCCATTTGTAACTTTTTATTATACGCGTCCAACGTCGCTTGAATAGTTTTTCCCGAATAACGACAGGATGTGGCTCCACAAGTGCATGTAAACGATTTGTACTTGATGATCCAGAATTTCTCGCCGTAATCAAATCTACTGACACAAAAACATTAATTAATAGTCTGGAATCTCAATCTCTCATCCTTTGTCTTTCTAAATGAATAGAACAGGAAGATGTTGAAAGAGAACAATACAATGAAATAGAATGTACCCGAGTTCTTCGTACGGTTCGATATCCCTATTAGCGAAGAAAGCTATACGAGGAAAATGTAAATCTTGATGATTCACGAATACTTTAACAGGTTGCAAATTAGGAACACAACTGTGATTGATGAAACGCGCTATGTTTCCGTACCGAAATGCATCAATACAATAAGTTTCACCATCCTGAAACAAACAATGCAGTACTGAAGGAACGACGCCACGCACAAAATGATCATTTTCGCTAAAATTATAATGAACTTATTACGACGTACCTTATTATCTAAGTCGAAGAGATACGAGTCATCTTCTCGCGTATCTGCTTCTGTATCCGAAATTATTTCACCTACATACCTGCAGTGAGCGTGAAAGATTAATCACTCATACACGCGATTCCTCGGACCAATCAAAGACGAACGAACACTTACTCGCAAACGTAAGAGCCTTTGAGAATTGTTCTCAGAGTAATTACACCCCATCCTTTCTCTTTGGTGCGGAACAACTGAAACCTACTCGTGACACCATGCTGCACCACACGATTATTGCACGTGATTTTGTTACAAGAACAGAGCGAGTTGCATTCAAAGATCATAGGGGGTTCTACAAAATAATTGAGAACCCAAATTAACGGATTTATTTCCCGTTTACATTCTCTCACCAGCAGTACTGTTACTCACCGATAAAATTGAAATCGGAAGACAGTTTTCCATCATCTGTGTACCAACAACGTAAACTGAGTTTGCCACAAGTGCATGAGATCGAATTGCAAGAATCTGTACAGCTACAAGACTGGAGAACAAAGAGAGAGAGAGAGAGAGAGAGAGAGAAATAGGTACGTAAATGAATGACAGGAAATAATTATCTTCGATACTTCGGTAATCAAAAATTGTTATGCTCACTCTAAGTGATGTAATCGTTCTATCTACTTTTATATTAGAAGTGAAGCAGTTCTCGGTGATGTACACAAAATCCACGGGCATGGGTTCGTCGTCTACAGCATTCACACATTGTATTGGATTTTGTTCATGACCTTTAGTGATGTCGCTGAAAAAAGTATAAAAGGTACAAACTGAACACTTTTTGGCACAATTAATAGCAAAAAATTTACTTTAGATTTACTTGGTTAAAATTTTAATAGTCTTCTCTCGACATCTAGCCGTCATCTCTTTCAACTGAATATTCAGTTTAATAGCGTTATACGAGTCGCAAGGTTTATTCACGCAACAATCCAATGCTAACATACCAGCAACATTTCGGATATCTGTTCTGGCACCTTGCGCCAACAACAAAATTACGCAAGGATAATGCTCTTGCCTCGCACATACATGCCTGTAATTTAGAAATAACTTTTTACGTTCACGTCAATCTGGACCCATCACCGAGCTTTCACATTCAGTTTACTCCATTATTGTTCTTTTGGTTTATTTTCGTTCTTCATTTTGTTTAGCCTACATATCATCAACTCATTGATGCAAGGGTGCGTGGTGTCGCCGGCGATTGGTTCTGGCGGAGAAACCACCCATAAAAAACCAACAAGGCATTTTCATTCAGTTTACTTACAAAGGTGTATCTCCGTGTACGTTGGTGCAGTTAATATCGGAATTGAAGTGCAGTAACGCATCCGAAGTGTCGACGCTTCCTGAATATGCGGCCCAATGTAGAGCAACGTTGTGCTCTGAATCTCGCACCAGAGGATCAGCTCCTTTGGAGAGCAAAAATCTATTTTCAACAAAAGAGATGAAAAGCAAATAATCCATGTTAAATTTATGGATAATCCTTTTTCTGAAAAAAATATAAAAAATAAAATAAAATCGTTACTTCAAATGATTATGTTTTGATGAGTAACTACGCTTCGATATACTGTAGTTGAAATTCATTGTAGAACTAAAGAAAGAATAAATTTTGCAAGTTCATTTTGTCGGCTCGTGAAACATGCGTTTTCAACAGGTCGATCAATGAGATAGGTACTCTTAATAATATTCTAAGCTCGAGAGAACAAGGGAATGGGACGAGGAAATTTCTTAGGATGTCTTGTGTTGAATTTTTGAAAGGAGAAAAACTAAACAAAAAAAAAAAAAAACAACCATCATACATATTTTATTATAGAAGAACTTCCTTCTTGAAACGTTGCGACACAAAGACTACTATTTTCATACCGTCGGAGCTAAAATTCACGATATTTTCGTATTTTCTATAGTATCGTAGCCCGTAGACGCTGGCTGTGAAATAATTATAAATACAGAAAAGTTTTTAGTTCCCTAAAAGAAGCGTATCATAATGTAGAAAACTAATTCACGCAATAGTCGACAGTGTGCGATAGGTATAATACCTAATGGTCCAGCGCGCATATTCAAACCATTTTGCTGATTGCGGTCACAGTTTGTAATAATAATATCAGCCAATTTCTGCGGCTGGTTGATCGATAAGAAAATCGGCAGATATTTCAGTTGCGGGAGATTAGATCTATGAATCGAAGGACCTTTCACGTAGGTTGTGGTTGTTGTCAAAGTTATTCCGCCACTGAGGTGTGATTATGACGCCACGTCATGTCAGGGATATTGATTCATGTCAACGCTTAATTATGGTCTTTTTCATGTTAGAAAAATGAGAATAAGAACTGAATAGGTAATGAAAGAAATAAAAAATACTATAAAATTTCACGCCCATCTTTGTAGGAGAATAGTTTTAGAAAACGTCTTGCGCGAAAAAACTTCCAGATCGAAATTTCTTTGAAGAGAAGTAATAGGTAGGTAGTACTAGAGCCCTATAATAACGAGTGAGGACATGGGCCGCCATATTTAGTCGTTACAGCATGAACTTTCCTATTCCTGTTACTGATAACAATTTACCACACTTTGAAAATTGTAAAAGAACAACTCAACTAATGTGCTAACCAAACTAAAAATCAAAACTTTACACCATTGAGGAATGCAAAATCACTAGGCTATACTGTATTAATCGCACAAAATCCTCACCTACCTATACCGTATAGGGAACAGTAAGGAAGGATTAAAAATGACGTAACGACTAAATAGCCGTCGGAAGACAGAAAAATGTACATTGACAAATTTGGATCATATTATACATTATTTTAATACGAGGGAATGACGTAAGGCGAATGAAAACATTGAAAATTGTCGAGCGTCCGACGGGAAACATCTTGTTTTCTGTTTTTTTGGTCTTTATAAAACATTAGTCATGTATACCGTATTGTATAGCTAGCAAAGTTCCCTAAATTGAGTCCAAGCCCCCTCTCCTTCAAACACCTACGGTAACTTTATCATTCAAGATCATAATCTGATGTTCTTATACATGTAAGACGGCAGGCCTTGTACATTTATTCAAATTAGAGCAGGCTCGCGAAATGGGGACCTAGGATTTAATAGAAATCACATACAGCCTACTAGTACAGTTGAAGTACATTATTGTTACTGTGTGTGTGTGTGTGTGTGTGTGTGTGTTGTGAGGAGGGGCTTGCTAGATAGATGTATAGTCGACTATAATCTTCGTTTATATCGTTATCATTCTGTTCTCGTGCAGTATCACTAATACCTAATGAAGTCCTCCTCACGTTATCTACGTTCAATTTTGTTATTTTACGCTCTCCCGTATGTATGCTCGTACGTAACAAATCTCAGTCACGAATATATAATATATAATCGTACAGAAATTAAAAATTGTTTCGAGTCTAATTCAGACTAGATCAAAGCTCTTTCACTCCAACACTTGCACTTGGGTTAGGTCTCACAAGTAGTTTTTTAAAATTTACCTAGGTACAAACAGAGTGAGCTGTGAGATTACGGTTGAAAAAAAGAAAGATCAAACGCCTGTAAATATCGATAACCTTAAATAATGTGGGTTCTAACATTTTTGGATTGAATCTGTATCACTCGAGCACGAGATCAAAACTCTTACTCCTTTAGAACCACACTTCGTCGCTGGAAGTACAGCAGGTCGTCAGTCGATTGCGTTGTCATGCAAATTTAATCAGTCTTTCTGATACGTGTAAGTTTAGTAATCATTACACCGACACCAGCTCTTCTTCTTGATTGGAAGGGGTAGTAGGATTTTTAATTCGAGAAAAGACTTTTTGGTAATGGAGGGTGTTGTGGTTACCGCCTTCAACCTCAAAGAGAGATGGTCAAAACTTTCGGACCCTGAATTTCATGACGTACAGAGTAATTAAATTCAACTTTTTTTCAACTTCTGAACGTTTTGGGCTATTCAAAAATAGTTTCATAAGACAATTTTAAGCCTCAAAAAAGTGATACTGTAATGAACCAATTGAATGAAAATTTTATCTTATGCCTGAGGTAGGCCACAGCAACATGATTATTCAAAAATTCTCACGTACTTCAGATTGTAAAATCTGTATTGCCTTCGGCAAGAACACAACAACCCTCAAGACCAAAATGTCTTTTTTCGAACCAAAGATCTCCTCCTTCCCCTTCCAGGCACAAGAAGAGCTGGAGTTGTTTACTCTGTTCCCTGTTCTAATCGCCCAAAGTCTATGTAAGAGAGACTTGTCAGTTACTATCTGCTAGACTCTCCCATTATAGAACCGACAAAAAAAAAATACAAATGCTAGCTGTCCACTCCAAAGAAAAATGTCACTTTTTTTAATTTTGAAGATGTTAAAATTTTGTCCGATGAATCCAACGATAGAAAATGTAAGCTAAGAAAAGTATCATCAACGGTAACACATATACCTACCTAATAAAACGCGCTAACGCTACCATTGTAGGTACCTACGGTAAATTACAAGAGCGATACCGCGAATTTCGCCTCTCTTTCCCCTTTCAATACCTTAAATTAACGTCAAATAGGTACTTAATTTCTTGCAAATTTTTCTAATTATGTGATAGTTCCAGGAAATTTAGTTGCGAGCCGTTAGCGTTGTTTGATAGGTTTTTCTCGAGGAAATATTATAGTGTTGATCGTTTACAATATCATCCTTCCTCATCCTGTTCACGATACGAACAAGCACAACAAATAAAAGGAGTGAACATACGAGCTAAATCAAGAGTCTGTTTAAAGCAGGTGGTATCACAATATTGAAGCTAGGACAATTTTGGGAGAAAAGGGGTCGTTTTGAAGTCAAATCTTCGTTATCTGACCAGCATATCAGCGAGTACCCCCCCCCCCCCACCTTCTTGTTAGCTATGAATACAGCATACGCTGTGAGAGTTAGTTAGCTCAATAATAATAATAATATGTACGAGACAGTGTACTAGACTTCTCCTGCGGTAGACTAAGAATGGGGACGCAAGTGTTATATTATGTACGTATCTCATCCCTGCAGTCGAGTCATCAGTAAGTCGTGTATTGAATGCGTGTAGACTAATGAGAATGATCGATGTAAAATTAATGCATTGCAGAATATTAATATTCAATTAAAGTACTGTAAAGTTAATTTGTAATGGAAGAAAGCATCAACATTAAATAATTGAAATTACGTCGTGACAAGCCTTTTTAAAGTGTTTGTACGCGTGCTAAGGTATAGAACGATTCCCTGGGGGCGGGCGTCAATGAATGAAATACGCTCAAATTACTAGCAAATTGACTGTCGTGAATCGCACCTAGCGACATGCGAAAAGTTCAAGACTCAGTGCTAGTGGCATGGCGGGCGTCATCGCGACTATACCTTCTTTAAATATCTCTTCACTCCGTCGTAAATTTTCACATATTATTTTTTTTTATTTTTTTTATTTTTTTTTATTTTTTTTTTTTCTTGCTGGTCAAATTTTCATTCATTGAATACTGTTCTTCACTTCTTCTCTCCTCTTCAAGGAAGGAGTAACATATTGGACAGATGAAAAAAATGCATAAAAACCTGGCAAAGAAGGGTGGTAGTATCCGTGGTTTCAATTTATTAATAATACCTGCACCTCTACATTTTGTTCTGTTTCTCATTTTGGTTTGTGTACGCCTTCTTGATGAAGAAATCCGCGATAGAGGCGAGTGTTACACGACGTCAATACTGTAATAGTAAGTAGCTGAAGCCTACGTCCTATTTCAAACCATTGTCGTGTTTTACTAGATTTCGACCAAAACTGAAGAAAATGCCGGATTGGTGCCATCTGGTGCCTCCCCAAATAGACCAAAATTGACGTGTACGTAAAAATTCATGCATTATACACCGGTAATAAGAAATTCTTTACTCAGTGTTCTGCGCGTTCAATCATTTTTGTATCTTAAATTCATTTTTTTTGATAGTTTGCTCCGCATACAACTTAATTAAGATTTAGTGGTATCGCGGTCGTCAACTTACGATTTTATAATATAGGCTAGACTAGATACTAAGTATTAGCGAGTAGGTTGTATGTGTATAGATACATTGTTCTATTTCCCCAGATTCTCTCAATTTTTCAGTAAATTTATTCTTAAAACAAATAAAATAAGTAAGTATAGCCTATTTACTTACATAGAATATGAATTAACACTTACAAAAGAATATCTAGATGATTGTTCTCGGCAGCCCAAACGAGAGATGTCCAACCACCATCGTCAACGACGTTTACGTAATCACTGGGTGTCAGTGAGTAAGATAGCAAATAAAAACAGCCTTCTAGGTTGCCTCCTTTGGCGGATAAGTGTAAAGCCGTCATTCCATCTTTACCCTATTGCAGCAGCAGCAGCAGCAGCAGCAGCAGCAGCGGTGATAGAAAAAAGAAAGAGAGAAAAAAAAAAAACTGTAGCAATGAAAACAAGTGCGGCGAAGTCGAACATACACGTGTATCAACGCTTCTTTCAATAAATTTCATCGAACGATTTTACCTTGAACGATAGATTTGCTCCAGCTTTGATGAGATAATTTAATACCTCATTTTGACCGTTCATGGCGGCCAACATGATTGGTGTATTCTGTTCTTTATCTAAAACGTCTAATTGCGCCCCCGCTTGTCGAAGGATATGTACAACAGTCAAATATCCTTTTGCACTAGCCGCATGTAACACGGTACCCATTACCAATTCACGATATAAATGATTAGGATTCAGTCCGTGAGCTATAATGAATGAAACCAAAAGAAGAAATGAAATACTCGTATCGTAATGCGCGGTTATTTATCTATATCTATAAACCATAATTGAGGAGTTATCTGTCAAAAGGGCGTCCTTTGGTCAAAACATTGATTGAAAAAATTGTTTTGAAGTTTCAATGTGAAATAACTTTTGATAGAGTGATTTATTGTAAAAAAGTTATTCTTTGAAATTTGTTCAGTTTTTCTCTGTGAATAAAACGCTCAATTATCTTCTTTGTTAAATGAGTAATATTTACTTAAAAAGGTTAGAAAGTAGAGTACCTCAGACGCCCTTTTAATCGAAATGAGGAAATTTAGAAATTTTTGGTTTGGGCGGCCATCTTGTTCTTGTTATCAGTCTTCAAAACGCGTTACGCTCTTTGAAGTTCAAACAGCTCTTTCATTATTGTCTAGTTTACTTCTTTTTGAGAATATTTAAAAAAAATACTTATAATCCTGGGCGACGATTTGACTAACAAAACTTCAACAAAGTACTCACGCACTTCCATAACTGAATAGGTACCTACAAACGACAGTTGAACAAAGTTTGCGGTCTTTGTGCGTACTTCATTGAAGTTCTGATTTATGACCCGTACAAAGTTCACCTAAAATTTTTGTATTTTAGCAGATATAAGGGTTCAAATATGATGTTTTGAAGTTTGAATATAATAGTTTGAATCATAAGGAATTCAAAAATTACAAATTTCCAAAAAAGGGCATCCGCCCGACAGGCGCCCTTTTGACAGATAACTCCTCAATTATGTGCGATTACTGCCGATTAGTCTCGAAAGAACAGCGTTTGTACGTACAATCAAAATGAAAATTGGTTACGTATGTAAATTTAAAAAAATAATTTCATCCTCTTTTTTTTTTCGAAGGGTTAAAAAGTGATACGTAAAAGAATCACGAAAAATAGCTGGGGAAAACTTTGAAAGAATGACCTGAAAATTTAACGAGCTTCTAGAGACGAGCAATAATTAAGGACGCCTTCTCGCGCAGCATGTAGCCTAGGCTATTTTAAAATACTGTACTGTAGTTAATAACATCGCACTTTCCGGTTGGTAGGGAATTGCTAGCCGCATTGCTGTTATGTAGTAACATTCAGCGATAGATGTTGCAAGAATTTCGCCAATAAGGGTAGGGTACACGCTAAGGCCGGCCGGCCCAATAAAAATGATCATTATTCGCGAATAAAATCGAAGAAGGCGCTCTCAATTTTTTCCGCGACGACGCGTTCATTTGCGGAAGCAATTGTTGAAAAGATGATCGTCTTGAAAAAATTATCCGAGACATTCGAAATTACGTACTTAGGTAGGTACATTCACTCGACAGATAATTAGGAGGACTTTGATGACGTTTAAATTTAGCATATCCCCCGAGTACAGTGCAGTAAAATTCCCATATATCGCGTTATACCTTATTTATCAGTGGATTTCCAGAAAGGATGAGTTTTAAGAATGTACATATATATCGATGGTTCCTAATTCCAGAGGGGCGAATATGGACTCATGATAGAAGCGGTCTAATTTGTGGGGTGGATATACCAGGCAGGAGTGATGGTACGAGGTTTCTAAAGACGTGAGTTTTCAAGTACCTACCGTACAGTATACTACAGGTGTAGGCCTATCTTTCTTTTTGTTTCACGTATTTTTCACAAAAAATGATTATATTTGAAAAGGTACTGCAGTCGATTTTATTATTATCATCATTATTATGGTATTATTATTATTATTATTATTAATTTATTATTCGCTGTGTTATGGTAGAAAACGCCACGATTACTTTTTCAACATCAACAATAGCGCTCCTACAAGTCAAATTACCCAAGATTTGTTTTGTAGGTATCATCAATGATGAACGTCGCGTCGCGTAGGGTATACATATTATGTACGGTACAGTAGCCTGCAGTAGTACTAGTATTAGAAAAACCAGCGGTTGATGACCAAAATTAATTATCGAATACTGCAACTTCGAGTTATTTGATGCCATTCGGTAAGATAATACCTAGATATGATACGACCCAAAGAAACCTTTTTTGGTAGAGCTGCTCCTCGACCCCTCTTTCGTTTCAAAATGACGCCCAAAATATACCTAATATGTTTTTGGGCTGTATCACGAAAAATGTGTATCAGCTTCAGAAAGAATACAGGTACCGCCTCAGTCGAAAAAATGTTGTTCCTTGTAAACATTTACCTACCTACACAAAAGTAGTTCCGAGTGTTTTTCTCATAGCGATACTAATTGATTCAGAACACGCACAAATGAGTGCTATAATTCAATGCGTATAATAGGCTAAGTAGCCTAATAGCCCATTGCGCTTCTCGTTATTCGTAACCGACCGCAATTTATTAAAAGATAATTGACAGAAACATGAAAAATAAAATTATGCTCTCTCTTGGTTTTAAAAATCTTTGTATGTACATTCCTTCTTGTTTAAAATAGGAAACGGTAGGTAAAAGTGAAATTGAAATTGATTTGATATACAGTATTCAGGAGGTAATCTACATTTTTATTTGAAAGATGACCACATTCACATTCACATACAACCTCATTATTAGAGCTAATAAAATGTTCAAAAATATGTGTACAGTATTCTCAATTGATTACGTCCTTTCTTTTTAAACTAATAATTCGCGTTTATTACGTTTATAACATAATATGTACTACTGTAGTTGATCAGATCATTAATTTCAAGAATTGGTATCAATGATTTTTTTTTTTTTTTTTTTTTTTTTTGTTTTAATACCGAAGTAATTTAGTTTAAGGGCATGCTTCACCTAGTCACTAATACATAGACACACACAAAATGGTGTATTGCGTGTTGCGAATTTTGCCCACAGATAATTAATTCAATAGTGCATCAAATATCTTGAAACTGCGGATTTTTGTAGTTGAAGCTCAGGAATATGCGGCTAATTGGTTTACACGAACTAATTTCGTACATGAATTGATATTCAACGATTTTAAGATCGCTACTTTGGACGTAACTTTGAACGTTTCCTGACGATTTCTTGGAATATTCTGCGAGCTGTTAGGTAATTAGCCGTATTTTCCTCAACTTCAAAAATAATTACCCCGAAGTTTCGAAAAATTCTGAGGATTATTCATAGAGTTATCTTTGGGCAAAAATCGCCACCCGCAACACACCATTTTGTGTTTACACGTGTATTTTATTTTGTGTGTGTGAGTGACTAGGTAGAGCATGCCCCTAATGTGAAAATTTGCTGGCTACCCACCGCGAATGGACGAATTCTTTTTCTTTTGAATACGTCCATTTGTCGAAAAATGTACCATTATCGATTAAATGGTACCAATTTTCGACTTCGACCTCATAACACGAGATCGAAGTATCGAAACATCACAACAAAGCCGCCAGAACTTCTAAATTCAAACACTCTTGGCCACTTCTATGAATTCTAAATCTTATTTCCTAATTCATAGGCCCTTTTCGACCGACCATATTTCACTTTCGCGTTCGAAAATTGTACTTCGTTATTCATACAGTAGGTATATTCGATTTTATACCTTGTTTCTTTCGATTTGAAAACTTCTTCAACCATTTTATCGAACGTGGACGCCGATCGAGAGAATGATCTCACCTCCGACCTGGTTAGTGTTTAGACTATTCAATTTATTAAAGTTTACGATTAGAATCGTCACGAGCTCAGATCTCCTAATTTCTTTCTTCCTTTCTGGCTGGCCTAATAGTGATCAAATCGAAGCTTCATACTAACTAAATTGAACTCAAGTTCACGAATTTATTATACTAAACCTAATATAGTTCTAATTCTAAATTACTAGGTAACTATCTTACGATACTGACGGTAGAATTTTCTTCTTCCGTTAGGTAACTTGAAGACGAAGCCAGCCAACGACGATAAATAACTTCTTCTTCCGAAGATCGAAGAGTTCTTCTTCATCTTATTTCGAATTTATTTCCTTCGAACCAACTTCATATAAATTTTATATATTCGATCATCTAAAATTTGTATTATTTTGTATTCCATTATATTTTCCTTCCCTTACTCGACCTGTATTATGTTTATTATCTCGGTAACACTGTCAAATTTTAATCGAATGAGTCGAAATTCTCGACCTTACACGCTTCCACATCGAACTTTCAACGCTACCTTCGAGATTTTCGACACCATTTATTATTTATTTTCCGTACTTTGTTTTGTTTGAAAGATAAATATTAAATATTATGAAACGAATTGCACAATAAATATTTCTGAGAATGGTGCATCAAATTTCGATCTTAAGCTACCTATTTCACGTTTCTTATTAGGTTCGCTCTACACTATGAAGAGGGGGCTTATTAGTAAAGTTTTAGTTTGCACTGGTTGGACCGACGTCGTTCATAATTCAAGTGAATACGGTATTGAATACTTTGAAAATTTCTTATTTCTCAGCAAATTCAGAGACGTAACCAGAAATCTGAAAATACTTGATAGAAGAGAAAGAAATGGAGGGAAAGAGAGAGAGAGAGAGAGAGAGAGAGAGAGAGAGAGAGAGAGAGAGAGAGAGCCTTTGAACAAAAGAATATTATATGAGTCGAATTTTAACTCCAATAGCCTACCTTTCTTTATTATTGTATTACCGTACAAATATTCCACAACAATTTTACGTAAAAAGTATATTGTTGTCAAGTTCCACCGCGGTCACTGGATACAAACGATAAAGAACAGTCACAAAAATCAGAGCTTCATTACTCGTATCAAAAATTCACAGTCAACACTTCTTCACACGTTAAATACACGAACACCGTACATAATTATAATGCGAGAGCACAATAATCGCAACAATCAATCGCTAATTCAATACTGCCGGCTACAGGTAGGTACGTACGTATAACTGCGGACGCTATTCAAGATATTTCCCCGAGGTTTCAGACGGCGGTCAAATAATGCAACTTATCCATCTCGTCCGTCCTTTCTTTCTTGATTGTTCGCCATTCATACGCTATCTTGTTCATGTTATCGCGCTCTCATCCACACTGTCCCCGTATTAGTTCTGAACCGAACGTCCCGTTCAAATTGTCTTTTCCATCAGCTTTCATGCGGTGGAAAACAATTTTCACTGAACAGAACGCACATAAGTATGGTGATTCGTTCATGCACATCCACCTATTGTAAAGAATACGTCAATTCACATTCAATTTCCAACCATCAGGCGCAAGCAAAGATGGTGTGTACCCATTGGCAGATCCATTAATTCAGCATCACTAATTCCTGTAATTGGTATCCGAGAACTAATCTATTGTCTTACACTAGTATGAGTAGAGTCCGGTATCTTCAGCTACAATAATGTAACTGGTATGCGCATGCAGGCAACCAATTACTTCTTCCAGCAAGTGAACATCAGACGTCCTTTCCTCTTTCGTGCGACAGTGCAGTGCAGTGCAGTGCGCTCTAAAGCAATTTTCTTTACCACAATTGTCCCATGTTCTTCCATCTGTACAGCCAACCATCTCTATGAAGCACATAGTAACATCCTCTATTCGGCTTCAGTGGCGGATCTAGATAAACAGTCAAAATAGAGGGTGAGGGGCAATTTTTTCCTTCTCGTTTTCCTTTTCTTTTTCGCGTTTTCCGTTGTTATTTTCCTTCCTCGTCTCCTTTTTTTATTCTTTTTCCTTGGGGGTGTGATAGGCCAGGTTTCTACCATCGTCGTAGGCACTGCACTGTCTGTAGGCCTACACGGGATTTTCCCAATTTTTATGTTATTAATATAAGGCATTCAGATGTTCGTTTCTTTTTCATACAACACTTCATATACAAGCTGGCAAGCTTACAACACGTTTTGCTTTTGGTATATATAATATATTCGTTGTCGTTCTACGGTAAATTACTCTCGCGTTATTCTTTCTTCCGCATTTTATTAATTGCTTATTGCAAAGAAATTAAGAAAGAAAATTCCAGTTGGAAGTTCTGTTCGAATTTTTTTGAAAAATTCGAAATCGTTAAAAAGATTCACGTCAGTGAAGTGCGTGTCAACGTGGTCTTATCTAGATACGTATCGATTTCTTCCGAGTGATAAAAACTACTCCGGAGCTGTGTATCAGACGCGACGTCAATCTCAATACACGTAATTCTTTCAATCCGGAGCGGCACACTCCGTGCCTGTCACTGGTTCGGCTCTAATCTGGAAATTATATCATCGGAAAGTTCCAGACCGTATTTATTCACAACTTTATTATAATAAGAATTTCGATCAGGTCAGTCTTTTATACGTATCTATTTCATAAGAAACGGGAGTCTGATTTTTTTTTAATAATAGCACGTGTCTGGAGCGAAGATGAGAGCTGTTGAAGGATGAAATCTAGATAGGTCGTTATGATGGTGTGATTTCATTTAAGAGGGAAATGGGAACGTGAGATGAATTGATAGACGGGATGCTGTCTTCGTTATTCGAGGCGTGATGCCTTGACACTCACTCAGATGTAGGGAAGGGGGGGGGAAGGGAATTTTTTTTTTTTTTTAAATTAGGTTTTCTCTTCGTGTTTCGGTCGGGAGTGTGGAAATACATTCTCATCTCCTTTGCCTCTAATAGATACCTCTCGTCAATGCGTCGGAATTTTATTCGGACTTTTTCGACCTAAGATTACTGAGAAATCTGTTACCCTGTTTTATCTAAATTTTTTCTTTGCACAAGTCCTTCGTGGTGATTTCACGTTCCTGAACTGGACATGCTCTACTACCGCGAGCCGCGCCGGTCGTGTTAGTTATTAGCATTAGTGCACTGCGCCTTACTCGATGGCAATCGTGTAAAGGAGGTTTGGCCAGTCCGTATTGAGGCAGGTTCACCCTGAGGATTGGAGCGAGGTTACCACGCCCTGTCCGGGGATGTTGAAGTCCTAAGTGGGACTGTGAGTTGAAGACCTCCGATCTTTGTAGTTTTTTTTTTTTTTTTTATTAGACTCTAGATTTTAGGAAACATTTACTCATCCTTCGACAGTGCGGAAGCAGTTAAATTTAGACTGGCGGTATATCGATGGTTCTTGGATCAAGACAGGGAGGTGGCCCTCTCCCTCCTTCTGGATCCGCCATTGTAAACAATCTGAAGCACTTGGGAATTACTACCCATGTTTTTCCCTTTTATTGAGGCCCTGATCAGTGCTTCAACTGGTGTTTCAAACGGGAACAATGTTTACCGGGTTACCTACTCTGCCGGGTAATTGTATAAACTGTCAGTGGTAACTTTTTATTTTGAATTTGAGGGAACAATTTTTGAGGGAATGAGTCAATTAGAGCGTAAAATACAAAATTACTATTTGTAAATATTTTGTTATTCTCAAACATTTTCCATCATCTTATGTACGTGAGCAATCTTTTTTTCTTTTTTCATACGTTGTGTTTCATCATCAGTCGCGCATACAATAATAGGGGCTATTCCCTTGAAAAAGAAAAAGAAAAAGAAGAAAGACCAAATTCCGTCACTATTAAGTAATTTGGTTGTGATCAATAAAAATAGATTCATTTTTTGAGCCAGTGGGAATGGGGGGTAATAGATTTCCTATTCCCCTCCCCCTCCTTCGGTGAACCCTCGCTCATCAGCAGTTATTAAAGATTATTCATTATTTTTGGTGGATGATGCGGTTGTATAAATAGATCGTATTTCAGTATTTCAATACTTTGAAACATTGCATTGTAAACGGGAAGGTAAATAAGATTCAGCTCAATCTAGATACAGCCAGCCCAAAACCACATATTTTGGGCATCATCAAATTCTAACCAAAGAGCATCAAATAACACTCCAAGTTGCAGTATTCATTCAATAATCGCAAGCATCTGTAATACACTGTACTATATACTTAGTTTACGAAAGAAAAGAAAAGAAGAGAGGGGGAAAAAAAAAACAACTGAATAATCGCGTTAATAAAATGGTTTTGGTATCGAAAAATCGAAGTGATTGAAACTTTTGGTAACAGTTCATCATTTCACTGCACTTGATTGATTGATTCTTTTATGAAGGTAGACAATCAATTATTATTTTCTATCTTACCACCTTCTATGCGTCAGTTTTACATATATCAGCCTAGCCTAGCCTCCTGTCAGGTACCTACTCGTACATCGAAAATAAAAGCGCTTACGCGATTAAAGTGAAGACAGAAATATGGACCGTAGCAAAAATGATCACCGCGTCTTATACATTTACAGTTAGGCCTACGGTACGGTAATCTACGTACCTACGGTGCAGTAGTAAAAAATTTTCCTTTTAAAAGAAATAAAATTAATAGGTATCAAGAGTTAATAAGAACCAACGTCTTACCAAGACACGCTAGTACTTTTTCCACGTCGCCTGTTTTTGCAGCACAGTACATGGTACGATACGAGCATCTGTAAAACGATCGGTCAGTTTAAATAAACAACACTGTATCAATTATTTTTCGGACTTTTACACAGAATTAATTTAGCGATATGATTGATCGTTGTTGTTGTTGTTGTTGATCAATTACGAATAGCTAGCTAGGCAGACAATGCAATGATACAAACTTTTGAGCAACGTTATCGGTGATTAAGGATAAACCACTGGATAAAAGTGAATTCAATTTGTCTCCATCAATGGCGGTGATTGGTAATCCTTCAGATGTTATTTCTCTGCCAGAAGGTAAAGTATAGGATCGAGAAGATATGGTCGGAGGCGATATAGAGCGTCGTGAAGAATATCGCATCGAAGTTACGCTTCCTTGAACACTCATTTTTGCGCAAGGTCTAGCAACACAATGAGCAAAAGAATTTTACCGTTTTGTAAAAGAAAATTTATAGTAGGCTATAGTCGGTTCAACCTAAGATTACAAATTTGACGTCACCAATTATTCAGTGGTGTTCTAGTGTTGGTGCGTTATGAACATGAATGGACGCAATAACACCAGAACACTACTGAATAATTAGTGACGTCAAATTTGTAATCCTAGGTTGGTTGAACCGACTATAGTTTAAGAATTTGAGCGCGCGATCGATTTCATCTGAAAAAACCATGGTGGAATGTGAATTTAGACACTTAATTTCTCTTTTGCTAGATACACGCGGCGGCGAAATAGGTAGCTAGCTGTTAATACAGACAGTGTATTGTCAAATAGCCTAACACACGTTGCATTTTCTCTCGCAAACCTGCGATTAAAAAAAAAACCTTTCAAATTAGACTAATAAATAATCGATTAATTGTACTTAGAGTAAAGAAAAATATAAAAAGTGTTTTTGCAAAATGAGTTTGGCTTCATAATGAAGGAATCGGGTAGAACGCGAAAATGTGGTCGGTGCTACGCGAAGAAAACGTAATGAACGCGCGATAAAAATTCGGCCACGAGAAAAAAAAGAGACTCGCAGAACAGACAAAATCAATCGAAAAAATAATAATACGTAAATTAGCGCCGTTATAAGAAATTATTACACATGTAGAAGAGAAAATAACAGTCACGATCATGATTGAATGCGAAAAAAGAAAAACAGAAAAAAAAAAAAAAAAAAGATCCATTCACCAGAGAGTACCTACTCGTACTCGTAGCTCAAAATTGAAAATTCCAACGATTCTCTCGAAATATGCTTCGATTTTCGTTTTTTCGAGCTCGATATGAGAAGGGGGCGCAGAAATTAGTCTGATGAGATGACAGTGCAGCATGAAGAGTTCTCGAGATAGGTACATTTTTATAATTTTTTGTACGGGAGAGAAATGTGGAAAATTTTCAATCACTAAATCCCTGGATACAGTACATAAATTGGAGACGAGGGCGAGGGTGGAGAAATTTTCGCAAAGGCAGCTGAAGGCATACATGAAGATGAACTCGAACGAGTCATTTTGAGCTTTACTTTACAAGGGAGGAACTAAAAAAATTTTCGAGCTCCGAACCTCCGGCCATTGAGGGGAGGCGAATTGTAAAAATATTATGTATCAATAGACTAAGAGGGTAACAATTGGTGACACTTGGTAGAATTTCGAGTTCTGGACCCCATCGATAAACGATTTGGGCTAAACGTCCATACGGAAGGGATTTTTGAAAATTCTCGAGCTTTGAACCCCTTTGCAGAGACGAGAGTAGAAAAATTTTACCAGCAGGTTAAATAGCAAGCTCTTCCATTCATTGGAAAATTAGCTGAAGAAGAAAAAAAAAAAAAACAAACAAACAAAAAAAACAAAAATACTCGAAAAAACTGTTCTACAGATTTAAATTCGCGTAATTCATTTAGCGTCCATTTCTGAAAACAATGGCGCTCGTTTGATCTATTGGAAGTCATTACTTTTCGCGAGTCATCTTATTTCTTATCGCGTGCTAATAATTCTAACCCGGAGAATTCAAGTCCTCTCGACTCAACTAGGTACTCTCTCGTACAATAGCGGAGCCTACTATTCTGGTTTAGCTTTTTATCTCATTTTTGCTCATTACTGACCCAGTGCAGTGCAGTGCAGTGCAGTGCAGTGCAGTGCAGTGTTAGCAGAAGCACAACGAGATATTTTATGATGAATCTGCTATACGCGAGTTAGGTATTTTAATTTACTCATTTTCTACTTGGTCTAAATCGTATACATACAGTCGAGAAGAAAAATCACGAATTTATTATGGAGTGACTCCGGAAAACCTGTGAGGAGGAAGTCTTTCCGAGGATTAAATTTTTCAAAATCTTTAACGCTATACAAGTATCTATAGCTCGTGTTGGAATAAATTATACACGTAGTTAAGTTACGACCTTTCTGCATTATGAGTATCAAATTGTTCAGTTCTTTTTTTTTTTTTTTTTTTTTTTTGTCGTTATTTCCATCGTCTTACGTTTTTTCATAGTCGTGATCGTTAATACGATTCTCTTTTGTGGCAGACTTTCCGTAGAAAAGCGACACCCGACACAGTAGTAACCGAGGAGGGGCTAATTAATTTTCTTTTTTGATGTTTTATAGGTCGAACCGGTAGATCATCATTGCGGCACAAGAATAAAAAATCAAGCTCTCTTATTTATGCGCAGAATATACTATGGATCAAGATTTTGTCAGCACTTCTCCTCCGAGACTACAGGTTGGATTTTCGTAAAATTTGGCGAAGTTGAAGAGCTACATCTGAAGTTGTGCACCTGCAATTTTTTCACGATGAATACTCAATTCAAAAGAAAATTTAGACCGGTACGTAGAATTATGTAGTTTGCGGGACGAATATTCCGATACAGAGTTCAAATAAACTATTTTTTTTTTCCATTTTTCATTTCTCCCCCTCCTAAATTTCTTTCAGTTAATGAATGAGCCATTAACAAACAGTATGTCGTCAGAGTTATGAGCCAGGCGGTATTATTCAGTTCAGATGCGGGAGAGGAAATTTAATGGTGGAAGGAAATGAATAGGGTGGAGGACAAGAGGGGAGTTGTCTGATGGTACATCTATGAGATTGTGAAAAACGGAGCAAGGAATTACGGAGTGAGGCCAATTTGCGGCAGAGAGGAAGAGAAAGAGAGAGAGGTATACACGAGATAAAAATAGAAGAAAAAATAAGAAAGACAATCTTGTTAACGTCCGCACCTATCAACAACATTTAGAAAAAGATAATATATTGATCGAGAGGGGGGGGGGGGGAGGGAGGAGGGGGAGGGAAAAAGGGGTACGAGTTTTGCAACAAAGGTATGAAAAAGGCATAAGATGAATGATAAGATGGGTTTGTCTGAGTATACGTAGTGTAACTGATTGAGGAAAGTGATAATTATTGCTTCTCTGCGAGTAAATTGATATGCATGTGAGGAGTCTCAGAGGATGGGAATGTTTCTAATTCGGATTAGCTTGTTAGAGTGAGATTCTAAGTTAAGATTGATTGATAAGTGAATTGACCGCCTTAGGGGTTGTACTATTTATTAATGCGTTTGGGAAGGTCAAAGCCTGGGGGAGTTCGGGAGCCACTTGTGAAGATGGAAAATGGGGTCGAAATATCAAAGTACCTCACTTTTTCATTCGGAAAGAACACATCTTCACACGTATTGTATTATTGATTTATTATTACTGTACAATAGTTTAGGGTGAGTTGCAACGATTTCCATACATGGTCATGTTACTAATCAGGCGGGGTCCCGTCGATGCGTAACTTAGCAATGTAATACGTACAGTATAACTGTAATTCTTATAGGTTTCAATACTCGTAATTCGAGGGAGAAACGTGAATACGATTCATGAGTGCGCGGACGAAGAGAAGAACGGTTGGAGGTAGCAATGAGGGATGCTGGGAAATCGGAGTTAATCAAAAAAGAAGAGAGCAAGGGATACATCAACATGTGGAAGTCTTATAGAAAAGGAAGTTAAATTTATAGAATGAGTTGTTGAAGTGCCGAAAATAGGATGTAGGCGCAATGGCAGAGTTTACCGCTAACGTCACAGACGTTAAATCCGTCAAAAAAAAGTATGAAATCTGTTCGCTGTATCTCTCAAATTCTACGTTCTCCATTGTAAGTATAAATCAGCTATTTCTTAATTATTGATGACCTATACCGTACCCATATCGAAAAGATAGACCAATTTGTGAAAAATTATTTTATTATTTCTTAAGGGAAATTGTGCGTGAAACGAAGAAAACAATGAATAAAAGAAATTCAGCGAGCCGATTTTAATACACTTTGCGTGCATTTTTCAACGCATTTGACACTGGTAATGTGATGGTGAATGCTCTCAAGCTCACTTTCGAGCACATGTGTGAAAAGTCGTAAGTTGCTTACGCGGCTACGGAAGCTTTTTTTCTCTCGTTTTTCAACAAAACTCAATTCATTTTTATTGGTCTATTTAAACTTGGTAAAATAAATACTGTGTAAAAAGTAGTTGTAAAACAAGTTTTTTTTTTTCTTTTTTTCAAACCGCAACAAGTTATTTTCTTTATTTTCGAGATGAACGCAAAAAAGTAACTTTTTTTTTTTTTTTTTTCATGGTATTGACAACTTTTTTATTGACATGGAATGAAGCGGTATAGTTTAAGAAAAGAAAGAATAAATTTTCACGTCCCTCCTCCTCCTCCTCTTCTTCCTCCCTATCTCGAAGGGAAGACAAATCTATAAATCTTTGATGCGTCTTGAAACGTCACAACAGAAACGAGCCCACTCAATGAATGATTATAAAAATGATTGACAAAATAATATTCTAATAATATTCATAAATCATAATCGTCGTTATATACCCATATGATAATGTCCCGTGCGTACATCACACCACCTCGATGATACGCATGGCGAAGGACCACCAACGCAACGTAACCGAGAGCTGACTTGCTCCACTACCTACGCTATACTACTTGTACATATAATCAGGTATGTATTAATAAACTGAAAACGATTTAGAAAATGTTCACGACTTTACGAGTGCGTAAATCACCGCAGAATAATTTTGCGAATACGACTTTCATCATTTTAGTAAACTTGTTATCGTTTTGCGATAAAACTACCTGTATTCGTTATGTTTTATTCTGAACAACAATCTTTGACTAGGTTTTCCATCACGTCAAAATTTTTCGCATATTGGCCAGTTTCAACGCAAGATGGAGCTTAACGTTGGCTATTCAATCCGACTCCTCACTCGATTTTCATCACTTTGGATTCGTTGTTGCAGTTTGAAAAAAAGCTCTTCAAATACAATAATAGTTATTATATTTTTTTATGAAATTCTTACAGCTTCTCTATACAGCTAAGGGCAAACACCAGTTCAAACAGTTCATAACTCGAAATTTTCAATCTGCTTCAAAACAATCAGTCACTCGCCTCCTCAGTTCCTGTAGTTTCCGTATCTTCTTTCACAATGCAATTCGCCACTCGCAACTTTCACCTTTCCGTATCTTCTAATGAAACTCCAATCTAAAACCAAAATTTTCTCAACTTCATCTTGAATGAAGATTTTTTTCAGATTTTTTAATGATATCACGAGCTCTCGAGTTCAGGAGTAACCAAAAAACGGGGGAAAAAAAAAAAGGAGTGGAGAATAGTTCGAGTCGCTAAATCGAAACATAAGTAACGATGAGTTTGCAGCTAGAAAGGATCTATATTCACACGACGCGGCGCTTTATAAGATAATTTTCCAACAACGAGAATGTTTCGAGGTGCGTCTTTGATGTTCGTCGCCGTTTCCTGCGAACAACTGTGGTGTTTATAAAAATGGCTTCCGAATACGCGATAATTGGTAACATTTGAACAAATTAAAAAACAATCTCAGGAAATGAAGAGTGCAAAACGATATAGTGTATTCACGTGATCGGCTTGTTGTTAGTTCATTTGAACCCAATTTAAGAACTTATTTTCTTCACAGACAAAAACTGCGATTCTATACCGTATAATATGTTATAACAAATTCTTTGTATCACTATGTGGATACGTGAGAACGGACGCTTTCTTTTTTGCTGAATCTACGAATTTAATTTTCCCTGAATTTTTTTTTGCGAGTCTTTCAACAAAAAAAGGCGAAAAAAATTCCAAAAGAATTACAAAAACTACCCAACTATTCAAAGTACTTGATGATACGAATCGTTTCTGACGGTTCTATATTCCTATAGAATCTCAAGAAGAGCTTCCTATTTCAATCGACTTCAAAAAACCATCGAGTGAATTCAAAATGCCGTATTTCAAGGGCTGTTCGCGTGATAAGATCGAATGTTTCAAAAAACACCTCATGACAGATGCAATTTTCCTGAAACAAGAATGAAGAATTCTTGAGGGCGGCCAAGTTTGTTCATAAGCTCACAAATATTACGGATTAGACAATTAGACTATCAAATTCGACGTTGATTTGTATTTCGACTTCAGCTTTTCTTCGATCAGCAGTTGAATCTACCCACAACTATCAGTATAGGTAACTGAGCCCAAAAGAAAAACGATTACAAAATTGGTACGTTGCGGGACGCGCGGGTGGGGGAGCACAGGTTCTGCCTCTATCAAAGACTAGTATCATACACATACGTTTTCCATTGTATTTCAAATGCTTCGTCATAAATTGGTACGGACTGCGACCGTCCGCACTCATAATTCGATTTTATCCTACTTGTGATGATTTATAATTTCGTTCAATTATAATTAGAGAGACACTCACATTTCGCGAACAGAGGTTTGCAATGGAACAAAAATCGGATTTTTATCCTGGCCAATAGAGAAAACTGTATCATTCAAAGGCGACAGTTGTCCACAGTGAGGGCAAATAGACTTTTCTTCATTCAACAACTCGCAATGGCGATGATAGGTGTGCTGCGATGCACAGACCACAAATTTTCCCTGAAAACAAAAGCAGTCGAACACTTGAATTTTTGTAAAAATGCAAATCCTTGGCCGCCTCTATTTCAGGCTGGAATAATAAAGCTGGCAACGTCGCGGTGATGAAAAATACGGGGTAGGCCGAGTTTTAACCACACTCTTATGGAAAAATCTTCGATAAACACGTTAATCGTTCATTTTGCGAGTGGTATTTAATTCCGAAGGGAAAAAGTTGATGAATATATGGAAAGAGTAAACGATTCTCAATCGCGCTTCGCCCTGTGTCTGACTTTTTTTTTTTTTCAACGTGAATAACTTGCTTCGTAGTTGATCAATGTTGACGAAACCTAGCTCAAAAAATCGAGAATCGTTCGTTCTTCAAATCACGTTCTCTTCATTTTTTTTTCTGAAAAACTTGACCGTATTTTTGACAAATGGTGTTTTTTGATGTTCTCCCATAAGAGGCTGCAGAAATTTCAGCACCGTCCAAGGTTGTCGAGTTCCAAATATTCCGGCGTGAAACTAGAGACGGCCATATCTGAGGCAAACAAACTTCAAGGGGGAATTCACCTGAGTACAGAACAACCCGCAAGTCGGACAGCAATTATGTATCAAGAGTCGGTGCGCGTGCACATCACAAAACATCAAATACGTGACTTTGACGCTAGGTCTTTGGAGTTTGATATCACCGTCAGTCATCAACGTGACTGGGTTGCAACATCCAACTTGTTTGCCTTCGATTGAATCGATAGCTTGGCAGTGATACTTATTATCGATATCAACTTTCCGGTAGACCCTCTCCTGCACCTGACACAGACACAGAGCTGCAACTGTTCCCTATAAAACAAGCCATACTATTAAAAACAACAATTTTACGCCACAAAGATCCTGCATCACTTACATTTGAAGTAACCATCGTAGATTCAGGACGAGCCGGTTTTTCAGGCGAATCACCGGTACTTGGAGAGGGCGCGTCATCGTTGAATCTATCATCTACTAACAAAAAGTGAATACGTCAACTGTACTCCTTTAACAAATAAATTTGTTTTAGAATCCAACAATAAACTGACTGAGAAAATCCATAGATGTGTTGAAATTTTGTTTCATTTTTGTCGCCGTTTCCAATAATACTGCCACCGATTGACTAGACACGTTAGACACTTCTACAGACTTGGACTTCAGATCTACGGAAATTCAATCATGATCAAAATATCTAGCAAATCGATCAAATTACTATACAATACAACATAATTTACCACGAGGTTGCCCTATCTCTTCGGATAAGATATCGTTATTTTGGGAATCGGTATCCTGTCCAGAACTATCGTAGTTTTGATACTTGCTGGGACAACTACGCTCCGAAAGTTTTTTTCTCTTGACTTGATGCCTTTTCGGATTGAACGAATAACTCAAACCCTTATAGTAGCGTTTGCGTTTTCGCATCGGTTTAGTATAAAAATTAAACAAATGATTTTCCTTTGATACGCGATGACTGTCACATAAACCGTTTGTGTTCACTATAACGGACGTTGAATTTAAAACCTCAATATTTTCGGACTTGCAATACGGTACATCCAATTTATCCGATTCTGCAGCGGGAATCATCTGGTCGTTGCTATCATATTCAACAGCAGACGAAGACTGCAAGCTACGTTTTTCAGGTAAAGACAGTGAATTTAGCATTTTCGGGGATTTACTCCGCGTAATGTTAGATTGCTTCATTGAAATCTTTTCCGCGGTACTTTTAGGTGATTTACTTTTCTTACAGAAATTAGAATCGGGAATGCCGAACGATTTTTCTTTCAAGGCAATCGCATTTTGAAGAACGGACTCTTTCGAATTGGACATTCGTCTAAGGGTACGCTTACAAGTATTCTCGACTGCCAGTACATCGCTGCTAGCGGGGACGACGGTACTGTCGTGATTGGAGTTTCTGCATTTTGACAACAATGACTCTCTTTTCTTCGGATCGTGGTTTTCTCGAATACTGCTGGTGCTAAAATACGCTTCTGGATCCGTTTCGCTAGTCCTCAGAGTTAAAATGATACGTGGTTTAACACTTACATCATGAGGATCATTCAATTCATCGGGCTCATCCGATCGAGCTATAATTATATCGTAAGGAGATACGCATGGCTTCTCAATTGGAGTGTTTACAACGTTTTCATCAACGTTTTTCTCACTTGCGCAATCCTTCCGCTGTTCGGTATCTTCAGAAAAGTCACCATTCTTTCCATGAAATACACCTGTATTTTCCATCAAGTGTTCTTCAGTAGTTTAGAGACGTTAGACGTATGCGTTGAGAGAAACTCATCATAGTTTCCTACAACAAAATGACAGGGAAGAATTTAAATTGCGTTCACACAGAAATCAAGCTATAATAGTCACTAGTATGAAAATAATAAACGGTACTCAGGGTACAAAAGAAATGTGCGGACCGAATACGGAAAGCCGACAAATATCAAACAATCGGGTAATTTCTAGGAGAAAACGGCTCAATCATTTCAATACAGTAATAACAGCCTACCTACGTTCCAGTATATAACACTATAGTATACTCAGATATAGAGCTGCACGGCCAGATCTGCCAAATTCGGTCTTCAGTTCAGTGAAACTATAGCACATAATCTATGGTCTTCTATACTTTTAGGTAGTTCGGTAGATACCGTCACCGTCATACCAATTCAGCAGCAGTGCAGGGCTGTGCGACCGTCCTTTCAAGTTCACGCTTTGGCTTCCCTGATGATTCCTGCTCACTCATCGCAATCACACTGTCCAGAATCCAGACTAGGACTACACAGTCCCTATAATAGCGTGCCCTCTCCCCTCTATAGTCAAAGCTGTAGCCTGCCGGCAAATAGGATGGGTCGTGTAAAAACCAACGCGACCCACGGCCATAGGATAAGACAATTCGATTATGGGAGGAAGCGGTTTGCGAATTTGTTCATCTTAAACCCATTCCAGACTGCGCTGATGAAGAGCTCCGGGACAAATTGGACAAATAGGAGAAGGCAATGGACTATTTCCCTCTGACGTCATACACTTGATAATGATTGGCCAGAGTACCTGTTCTGGTGCTTACAAGCCTCTTGAATCTGTTAAATCTTCGCTAAATCTCCCAGTAGGAATAACAAAGGGGACAACAAAAATTAGGGAGCTCGAGAGCAGGTAAAATGGGCATCCATTTTGTTTGTAACTTACTTGCGGCTGACGGCTTCTCTACTGACTGCGAGCTCGTCGGGTGTTTGTGTGGGTGTTTGTTTACTCACAACTACTCACAATAAAATCAGTAGAGAAGCCGTCAGCCGCTAGTAAGTTACAAACAAAATGGATGCCCATTTTACCCGCTCTCGAGCTCCTTACAAAAATATGCCGTATCCCCAGTATTAATGAAGCATCTAGAACACCCGAGTATTGACACGCGCCATTTTGACTCCTAGAAAGAACATACTCTCATAAGAGCCCATGTTAAATTTGTGATTTTCAAGAGAGGATTGCTCGAGAACGGCTCGATAAATTTTTTCGAAATTACCCTCTTCATAAAGGAAATTTTATGTAGAATAAATCATGTTCTCTTCGTTTTTACTCGCCGAAGCTCATTTCCCGAGTTATCGATTGATGATTTGAACTCTTATTTTTGTACAAGCGCACGCGACCGCGCGTTGTAAAACAGGGCGTGAAGCAAAACGAAAGTGAAAGGTACAAAAAACAGAGTTCGAATCATCAATCGATAACTCGGGAAATGAGCTTTGGCGAGTAAAAACGAAGAGGACATGATTTATTCTACATAAAATTTCCTTTTTAAAGAGGGTAACTTCGAAAAAATCCATCGAGCCGTTCTCGAGCAATCCTCTCTTGAAAATCACAAATTTAACATGGGCTCTTATAGGAGTACGTTCTTTCTAGGAGTCAAAATGGCGCGTGTCAATACTTGGGTGTTCTACATGCTCTAGTATTAATAAAAGATGATTTATTTGTTTTTGGAATTTACTGGTATCCATAATAATTCAAGGTTATACTCCAGTAGTAAAGTAAAATGATAAACACTTTTACAGAGACCGCAATATTTTTAAAAACTGGATGCTTTTGGCTCAAAAGCCATTTTCAAAAGTTTCAAAGTATTATAGAAAGCAAAAAATGTTTTCAAGTATTTACTTCACTCCTGGAGAATAACCTCAAATTAAAAAGGGGCGAAGATCATCAGGCATTGACTATACACGTGCCAGACAAATACTCGCATTGTTAAAAAAGTTGTCACTTTGAAGGATACTGACACCAGAGTGTGCTGCGTGTTAATACGTTGGTGTAAGAGAGAGAAAAAGATGTTCCGTCTCTTTCACTCTGCTGGTTAACACGCAGCACACTCTGGTGTCAGTATCCTTCAGACAACTTTTTTAACAATGCGAGTATTTTGTCTGGTACGTGAATAGTCAATGGTATGTACAAACATGAGAGTGCGCAGATATTCCTGCGTGTACGCAAATCACAAATGTCACATTTCTACAATGTTTAAAGCCGTTTTCCATTCCCAAAGATACTTTAGTGCCGTCATTATTTCTTCTATGGAAAAAGAGCATTATCATGGTCTTGGAAATTGCGTAATATCTCTGGTTATATTGCACTTTTTTGCAATGTGTTTTGACAAAAAAGTAGTTGAAGAACCACTCTACAAATTCTATATCACTTCTAGCATACACAAATCATTTTTCTATATTTTGTATCGTTTTCAAATTTCAAATCGCATTTTGGGAAAACATTATACATCAAAAATTGACCTTTTTCCGGATACCCCCTCAATTATAAGTAGGAAAAAATGGGCCTAATTTTTTGAAAAAAAGGGCGCCAGAAATTGAGTTTGCTTCCCGCACCAAAAAAACTAGCAATACAGCTGTGATTTAAACGTGTGTTTAAAACATGTTTAAAACAACCAAAATTGGAAAATTCTCATTGCGTCTTATAGAGATGTTTTAAACGTTTTAAACATATTTTATGTTGAAAACATGTTTTTTTTTGTGGAAAAAAAACTTTCCTTTTTGCAACCCCGCCCATACAAAATATATGCAGAGCAAAGATTATCAGGTTACCAAAATTTATTAGAAAAGATAATACAGGCAGAGATGATGAGCCAAAGCCGTTGATTGGCTTAGCAGCGGCAGCAGCAGCAGCAGCAGCCGCCAAGTTTTGATCGGATTTTTCAGCTAGCCAATAGCTAGCCAATCAAATCACAATCAGCCAAAAGCTAGCCAATAGCCAATGTACAAGAGGCCAAGAGCTACTTTTTCAAAAAAAACAATTTTTTTTTTGTTTTTATTCAAGTTGCCTGTTAACATAGGCTTAGGCAAGGCTGTCACTTGCCCGCGAAATCGCGGGCGCCCACAAGAAAGTTTTAATTCTTGCAGGCACCCATGCCCGCGCCCGCAAAATTTCACCAAAGATTGCGTGCCTGGGCGCCCGCAAAAAGGGCAAGTGACAGCCTTGGGCTTAGGTAACACTGATTTACAATTTCGACATCAACAGGAAATTTGTCTATTAACTTACAAGTTACAGCACCCAACACCTGTATCCAATACAATTTTTATTGAAGTATATTTCACCAAGTCCATTTCACATTGTGAGTTGTGACATAATTCACCAGCTCCATTCATAGATTCTCTACAGCTGTTTTAAAACACATAATATTTAGCATTTTTTGTGTTTTATTTTTATCAATCAGAAATTGATTTTTCAGTAGTTATAGGATAGGCTTGTTTTTGAATTCTATAGTTAATCAACACGTCACTTGCAGAATTATCCCAATCTAGCCAATAGCCAATCATTAAAAAGCCGATGAAAAAGTTTTAGCCAATCCTAAGAGAAATTTTCAAAAATTGGAAGCTAATAGCCAATCACTAGCCAATCATGAATGGCTTATCATCTCTGAATACAGGAAATATTATTTTATATTCCAAATCTGTCAGGTTTTTGCTATCAATCAAAGGGAAAAAAAAATCTTTGCCATATCATTTTTCATATTTAGTTGCTTAATGATCTTTGCTACGCATGTATTTCTTATGGGAGCCAAAATGCTTGTTGAACGGATTTGCTGCAGGATGAGTAATCTTGCCAAACAAATCAATCTCAATCAATATTTTTGTTATCACAAATAACTCAGTCGATAAAGGTCATCTATTTCTTTCACATATTGATCAGACTACTATGCTGCCAACAGAGTTCAGCTACATTACTCTGAATGACAAATACTGTTGCATATGCATCTCAATGGGATAGTGGTGGTGCGTGATTATGGAGCTTTATTTCTAACACAATAACAAAAAATTGAGCAGAATACCACCGCATGGTCATTGTTCTTTTTGCAAAGGCCTGCACGTCATTCTTTTGTACATATTCCAAAATTTGTTCTTAAATGTGGTCAGTGGCATCATACAGTGGACAAGTTTTCAGTATTTGCCATTCAGGGCACAGTGGCTGGACTACAGTGACAAACAAATTGGCTCCGGAGCGGCTCCGCTCCAACTTTTGGCCGGAGCTGGAGCCAGAGCCAATTTTTTTTTTGGTCGGAGCTGAGCGGAGCCAGCTTCGACATTGAGCTCCGCGGCTCCGGAGCTCCGGAGCGGAGCGGAGCCCTGGAGCTCACAAAAGACAACAAAATGACAATGTTATCTAGCGTTTGCTTATTTTGCTTCTTGATTTAATTCAAATTTACTAAACGTTCTTGGTTCTTGGTCTTTTTTTCATTTAATTTTTTCATTTTCCTTCTTGAATATTAATATTATTAATTCGCGTGATACAACCAATGGCGTTGTGGTGGTCACGGTTGATAAGAAGAAAGCTGAAAGCCTCCATTAAACTAATAAGGCTGAGAAACAAAAACCAAAAAGCAAAAAACGCCAAAAAGTCTTGATCTCCATAGAACAAAACTATAACAAAACCCTTTTTGTGTTCAACTGTAGATGACGCCACTGAGGTGAAGGAAAATTTTCTTTCTCCTGATTGGTATTGCTCCGGAACCGGCTCATTGTGCTCCGGAGTCAGATCATTGTATTCCGGAACCGGTTCATTGCGCTCCAGAGCCAATTGTTGTCATTCTGCAGTTGTATTTCATAGGTTTGCTAAAATCGCAACAAACGGAACAAACGAACGTGAACGAAGGTTTATTGTTCATTTGTGAACGCAAACGGAGGCAATCTCATGAAGGAACGCAAACAAACGCGAACGAAATTTTTGTGAACGCCCCCAAGTTTGGTTAAGAAACACACACGTTCAAGGCAGTTTGAAGTTCGGAGCTCGGCTCCGGGGCTCCGGGGCTCCGGAGCCCTGGAGCCCATTTTTTTTGGTCGGAGCTGACCGGAGCCAGCTCCAACTTTTTACCGGAGCCGGAGCCCGGAGCTGAATTTGGCTGGCTCCGAAGCCTTGGTGACAAAACATCAAAGTAGACCATTTTCTTGGTGACGTCAAAATTGTACATCATCACATGACCTACTTGGCCAACGGACCTTCTGAATCCTGTAAGAAAAGCACAGGGAGCAAAGATCACTGTTTTAACCCGTTGAACATTGCTCTTGGCGTGAGGTGGCGGTGACGGTAGTGTGTACACCACAATGTGAATACCACATCAAACCCTATTGTAATGCTGTGGTATGTTGCAGTCTTTACCACCATGCACGGATTTGTGATTTGGGAATGTCTTCTTTGATTCACATCATTGTAAGTACCCTAGCTATTTGCAAAATACAGAGCGGTGGCGCTGCAGGTGGCGATTTACAGAAACTGGACCAGGAAGTGATCATGTATTTTTTGCCATAAGAAGATACACTCATAAAATCAGCTCTAACTCGTTTAATATGGATATTTCTATCAAAAAGTACAGAGAGCAAAAATTATAGCTGTTAAAATCTTCTTTCTGAATAACCCCATTTGGAATTTTTTTCAGAACTTTTTTCATCACCATCACCTTCTTGTCTCAATTCACCAATCAGAGAGCCCACCAATAGATAGCGCATCACTCGATGTATTTTGCAAATGTTATTATTAGTACTCGCGCATAATCCCTGAACTGCAACAGCCTCAAACGTGGTCACCACCTGGATGGGTGACCGTCTACTTTTTTTTTTGTTGCGGTATCCAAGCAGTGTAGTGTATGTGCTCACCACAGCGTAATGTGAGCATAAAAGTGGTCCGTGCATCAGCGTATCACCAAATTTGAGCGTGAGTGCCCATATACTTCTTCATTACGTTGTTGTAGAGCCGCTACCCCAGGCTAGCCTGACTCCACATACAAAATGTTGTTTCTTGCGGTGGAATGTTCAACGGGTAGTGAATAAAAACTTTCTTAGTATCCAGAGCCTTATGAATAAGTCCTAGGAATCCCACAAAATATTTATTTTGAATATAAACATAATTCATCGCAGGGTTCTCTTTTATTTACTGGATGATCTTTGCTCCCTTTGTTATTCTTACATGAGTCAACCAATTGATGAGGCTTGTAAACACCAGAACAAGTACTCTGGCCAATTGTTATCAACTGTATGACGTCGGAGGAAAACAGTCTGTTGTATATCAGTATTACCTACTTGGCCAATGGTCCTTTTGACTCCACACAGAAAGCAAAGATAACTGTATTACTAATATTGTGAATAAACAATATATCTTAGCATCTAAAAGATTATGAACATGTGCTGGAAGCCCTATATAAAATGCAACGTTTGATAGATGATAATCAGCGTGATGTCATTCATGGAAGAAAATTGCAATTGCTCTATGAAATGCAGATTGCAGAGATCAGTGATTTCAGCCAGGCTGATTTTTACATGCAATTTCCCATGAGAGAATTCTAGTAGACTTTTGTTGAGGAATATATCAAAAATCATGAATATCTCAGAAATGAAACATTATTAATGATAAAAATAGAGATTTCAACCTTTCTTATTAGCGATAGTCCAATAATCTTCTTGCATAAGTTTTGATATTTGTGACTTGTCACAAGAAAAAACCCTTAGTTGTCAAGGAACGCATCAGCAGAAAACAGTTGAACGTAGTTGCAGGTTTGCACATATACAAACGCTAAACTGCTGATCCGTTCCTCAACAACTAAGGGTTTTTCTCGTGACAAGTCACATTATTTGTCAACAAAAGTCACCCGGAATTCTCTTATGGGAAATCAATTGTAAAAATCAACCCGGCTGGAATCACTGATCTCTGCAGTCTGCATTTGATGGGGCGATTGCAATTTCCTTCAATGAATGACGTCAGCTGATTATCATCTATTGAAACCTTCGACCATATACATTGTATGGACATGCTATAGTCAGGATGTAACTATTTTCCAAAGCGTAATAAGAGCGTGCGTCTCTTCCACGTTTATTTGTTAAGAGTGTGTGTGTGTGTGAAATTTGATGTGCGCATGCGTTCTTGGGCAAAAGTTACAGACTGCTATGTTTTGAGACAGATTCTTATCAGTATAGCATGTCCATGTAATGTATATCATAGATGACGAACAAAGAATGGCTTTTAACACAGGTCTTATGGGAGAACTGAACGACTATCCGTTCAATCCTATGTAAAATCAAACAGCGTTTATGCCTAGTTCTTTAGTTTGTCATTAGCAATGTATATGGTCAAAGATTGTAACAAAGATTCATAGTAGGGTTCTCTTTTATTTACCTGATGAGTGATGACCTTTGCTCTTTGTGTTATTCTTAGAGGAGCCAGCAGAATCAAGAGGCTTTTAAACACCAGAACAGCAGCGGGTTTACAAACCTTGTGTTAACAAGATAACAATGGTTAGCAATTGTTAGCTAACGGCATCTCTCGAGGTTTTGTTAAGTAACAATGACTAATGATTGTTAACTTAGAGTTTGTAAACCTGCTGCAGGTATGTAAACAAGTACTCTGGCAAATTGTTATCAACTCTATGACATCAGAGGAAAACAAGGCGCTAGAGGTATTCTCACTCTATGTAAACAAACATTACAGGATATGGCCGCAATGACCATCCAAAAAATGAAGTGAATTTACACATATACTCCACTTCATTTTTTGAATGACTAGTAGGGCAAGGCAGGAAGATGTTACCAGTTAAATGGGAGTATGCGCTAAATCCACCGCAGCGCAAAAATGCAAAACATTGGACAGATATTTTAAATATACAAAATTTTTATCTCAATTTCATCTTCAATTTGAAATACATTTGAAGTTTCTGCAACACTTCTGAGCTGAGTTATGGACCAAAATCTGCCAAAAATTCATCAATTTGCCAAAATTAAAAATTGTTCCCACTTCCATACTTCATCTGATTTTGAAGTGAAATCTAACGCTGATTCCAAAAAAAATATGCAAATAACCCTATGAAGCTCAAAAGTAGGAAATTTTTCAATGTTTTATATCAAAAATCTTTGCAAATTAGTCAAATTTGAGACATTTTGGTCCATAACTTGGCTCAGAAAAGTTGTAGAAACTTTGTATGTGGCTCAAATTGAAGATAAAATTGGAATACAAATTTTGTACATTCAAACTATACGGCTAACGTTTTGCCTTTTTGCGCTACGGAAGATTTAGCAAAAACTTTCATTCAACTGGTGACATCTTTTTGCCTCACCTGGACTCTGCCGTACAAAAAGTAACGGATGTATCTACAAAATAACAATCAGCAGAAAAAGATTAATATTTCTTCAAAATGAGAGAACAGAGGATTAAAGGAGAGAATCTTGATCAATTTTCAACAAAAAATACAATGGTAATGATAGTTTCTTCATACAGACACATATTTCAAAGGAATTCTAAAAATAGATCTTGTGTAGATATAAGTCCAAATTGGGACTTGGGACGTATATGCAATGTTTACATGAAAAAGTGTTATCAATGTTACCTTCGGCTCCACCCAAACATTCTCTTACGGCCACCTCTAGCATTAGAATTGTCTCCAAAAAGTGAGAATAAAAATTTTCCAATTTTGCAATCATGAAAAAGTATCATGGGTGGAAAAGCTGCAGGTATCCCTTTTCACCCAATTGTTATTTTGCAGATACGTCTGTTCCAGGGTTGCAAAAAAAAACGTTTTTAAAAAAAAAAACACGTTCAAAACAAAAAATATGTTCAAGACCTTTAAAACATTCCCATGAGAGTCAATGTAAATTTTCCAATTCCGGCTGTTTTAAACATGTTTTAAACACAAGTTTCAAACATTTTGTTTAGAACATTGCAACCCTGGTCAGTTCCGTTCCGTTCTACTTTGTACAGGAGTGGTATAGACTGTTTTTTTGTGACGTCACTCATTGCCAACTCCTACCAACAATGCGCAAACACTTGCAAACACTCTTCAAAAACCCTTGAATATGATTGATTGTATTGTTCTTGGTTCTATCACAATATTGATTCTCATAAGAAATACACTGGAACGTTTCAATCATACATTCAAATTGAAATAAGCAATTACGTGTTTATATTTAGAAGTAGGAAGTTCTTGAGTATACACATTGACTATACACATACCAGACAAATACTCGCATTGTTAAAAAAGTTGTCACTTTGAAGGATACTGACAACAGAGTGTGCTGCGTGTTAATACGTTGGTGTAAGAGAGAGGGAAAGATGTTCCGTCTCTTTCACTCTGCTGGTTAACACGCAGCACACTCTGGTGTCAGTATCCTTCAAAGTGACAACTTTTTTAACAATGTGGGTATTTTTCTGGTACGTGTATAGTCAATGGTATACAAAAATATAACTGCAGTTCCTTATTTATTTCTGGTTTTCAAATCTGAACGTAAGATCAAAATGTTCCTGTGTATTTCTTATGGAGCATTTTAGTGTTTACAAACCAAGCTGGTACCTAATTTAGGGTAAAATTCACAATTTTTACGGGCTGTAGGGTACGTTGGAGTAAACAAATGTGGAGCTTGTGACGTTACAAAAAAACAGTCTATTGCACGTGTATAGTCAATGCTATTGCGCAATGGTTGTTTACATTGAGCGAGAATACCTCTACTAGCGCCCTAGGAAACAATCTATTCACATTTGGACTTTTGAACATTTAAACCCGGCATGCGCTAGGATCACTGCAATTGATAACAAGCAGTCAGTACCAGACTGGGGGAGGGTCGGCCAATCTTTTCTCTTGAATTTTTATAGATTGATTTTCTAGTACGTCACAATATATATCAAGTTGCAAAATATTGTAGAATGCTGCTGGCTGAAATGCTGAAGTTCCTTCTCATGACACTTTCAGTTACTTCCATACTTTGATAAGGCACTATACACAATGGGTACGTCCGACAAACATTTTGGTTCCAGAAGCTTATTTTGTCCATAAAAGCATATCTTAAATTTGGGCATTTTGACTACAGATAACTCAAAACTGACTGAATTAATTTTCTTGATATTATATTTGTTGGAAAGGAAATTTTATGGACAACAAATCAAGTTCTCTTCAATTTTATGCTAGAATAATTTTTTTGGAGTAATTGATTAAGGATTGAGACGCCTTTTTTTGTCCAAACGCCCACAATCACTGCTTGTTAAGCAGAACAAATGCGTTTGGTCAAAAAAACGCGTCTCAATCCTTAATCAATTACTCCAAAAATAATGCTTCTAGCATAAAATCGAAGATTATTTAATTTGTTGTCCATAAAATTTCCTTTGCAACAAATATATTATCAAGAAAACTAATTCAGTCAGTCTCAAGTTATCTGTCATCAAAATACACAAATTTAACATGGGTTCTTACAGATGCATTAGGCGCTCTGGAACCAAAATGTACCTCGGACATACCTGTTGTAATATAGTGCCCTAACTTGGACTGAGCTTTGACTATAAATTTTATATGGACTGCGCAACGCCTGTGAAAAAGTGGTAGTGAGATCTCACCCATTTAAAAACACGTCGCCTGGCCAATGTGACTGAGAGCTAAAGTAACTGAAAGAGATCTTGCTACCACTTTTCAACGAGCGTTAACACGCATTAGCGCAGTCCATTCAAAGTACTACATAGTCAAAGGGACTTTCAAATAACAATTACTCGCTCACTATATTTAAGCAATCTGAACAAAACTGAGCTCAAAAAATTGAGAATTGTTTGCTCTTTCAATATTGTACTTGATCATTTTTTTTTTGTACAGTCGAATATAATTCAGTAATTAACGATTAACAAGAGTTTCGACTGTTTTTTTTATAAGCGTGCGTAGAAACTGCGGGCCTACAAATCTTGAGCGGGCGGCGTTGTCAAGTTAGGTTATTTGGCCTTCATTAGAGTTGGCCGTGGATGATGCCTGTCTTTCTTAACGTTACAAGTATCAAAGTCAACCTCTGTTTACTTTGTGGGTGCGTACAGTTGGTAGGAGAGCTAAACTAGAACTAATATCAAATACTCTAAACAATAATACTGGAAACTCCTATCTGAATACATTGAGCGCTTTTGGTCACGCAATGCAGCGCATCCAGCGGCGTGGGGTGTGCAAATCTCAAGGTGTTTGGGCTGTCAAACAATGAACGTCACTACTACACGCAAAAAAACATTCACAAATTCATAGGCACAACTCTCACAACTGGCATTAGTTCCATCCACTACCGCTAGTCGCTTGCGACCCCAAAATTGAGGAGAGTTTCCAGTATTTTTTTCAGAGTATTTGCTAATAATACATCCAACACAAGGTACACGCTTCATGGTAAAAAGACGCAGGTTCCTATTATCTGTGGAATGCTGGGATCTGTGACTGAGCTCAATATCAACAGTGGCTCAGTCTAACGCTGACATTCATCAAAGTCCACATGGATGAAAAATTTGTTTGTTTGTAATTGGAACCGTGCAGCGCTAGCGTCGCGCAAAAGTTTTCGGATTTTTAAAATCTTTCAAAAATATTACCATTTAGAAGGAAATTTTCCGCTTTTCAATTTTGTTTCTTACAAGAACACGTCTAAATTCATCATTTGCGGAGATATTTACAGAAAACTAAAAAATCACCATTAGTCTCAAGTTATGATCACCGTTCGCTTATCAGTATTAATTTCTATGTATTTTACACAGGTGACGCTAGCGAGTCTACAATATGCCCGGTTCAAATGATCAAATCAGCCCTTAACACTATTGCGGATAGCATAGTGTTTGCCTGATTCCTCATCTCACTGAAGGTTATAAACAAAACTTAAACTTTCTGAATTTTGATATTTTCACATTCAATTCACTGGAATATAAATTATTTCAACTTGAAAACAAAGTAAATATTAAATTATTCTTCAACACTATTTTTTGAAGACTTGCATATAGGTATAAAATTTTGTTTATTACGTTCAGCGAGATAAGGAATCAGGCGAACGCTATACTATCCGCAATAGTGTCTGAGGCTTATTGTATCATCTTTTTGTAGGAGCTTCCGAAAAATTCCGCCCGTTATCGAGTGGTGGCGACTCTTCAGCGTCTCTCTAAACTCCAATTGCTGAAGACACTGAAAGTGAGTTTTTGAACACGCCTAATAACGATATCGAAAATATCATTGAAATCGTACCAGGCGACAAGGTCACTATTCTATTTTTCCTTCGAAGGTTCAGCAGGATTCTTTTACTAATATTGTTTGCGATTATCGTTCAAAATTAGACGGGCAATAGTAATCTACTATTAGATTCGTATTTTAATGTGTTCGTATCATTTGGGGGAAGAACTTTTGCAGTTTTCTACTTGTTATTCGAGTGTTGCTTCATAGCATTGAATTTTAGGAGCCTCCAACGTGCTTCCTTCGATATCGATATTCTTCGGCAGCGTGTCGCATCTCATCATAACCTATTGAAACGTAATGGATAAAGGCATGCACGATAATATATGAGGCAAGTTTTCTATGGCTTTTCCAAAATTACTATTATCACGTGTTCGTTGCCGAATGTGACGTGAGTTTGCGATCATAATTATCTTACGGGCAACTAAAAGCTCGAATAATTATGTATTTAATTGTATAATGAATCGTAATCTGAACTAGAAACTCCACTGTGATGTGGTTCAAATGCATGGGTATATGCGCGTCACTTGTATTCCAGATAAGGTTTTCCTGTTTCGTAGATACCTAATCTAAGACTATTTCTTTTGAACTGACTGATTAGATAGGATCTAATGTGTTATTGAAATGTTTCACTCAAATTCGAGCGAGATAGTAATTTTTTCTTTTCCTCATCACAGTTCCATTTTCGATACGCTAATCGTCATTATGCCTGTTACTCAACCTGAAGATGGGATCAATGAAGTTTGTGAAGCCTTCAACGATACTAGTCTGAATAGCCGATTAATTGATGCATCTAGTCTCAAAAATGAACAAGAAGAATTTGTATGCCCTGTTTGCAGGTAAGTGTACAATTTTAGTGAAATACTGTCGTTTTTGAGATGTTTCATGAACGAGAATTAATGTGTCTTTCGTTGTTATAGCAAATCTTATTGTTCTCCTCCTCGGATATTAACATGTCTTCATGTTTTCTGCGAGGAATGTTTGAATAAGGCGACGGAAGAGAGCACTGAATTATGCGAAGGGCGTAAAAGTGTTACATGCGTTATTTGTCAACAAGTTACCAATGTGAGTTTTTAGTCAGACCAAGTTACTAATGTATTGGTTCTTCCTTATGTAACTATCCTACTCATTCTTAATGAATTGCAGATGCAGAATCAAGGCGCGTTATCTTTACCGTGCGACTACGTTTTGATGAATATGAACGAGATGAAGGCGGTTAATTCTTCGTCTGTGATATGTACGAGTTGCAAAACTAAAGAAAAGGCCGTTGCACGTTGCGCTGATTGTCCTCATTTTCTGTGTTCTAATTGTAATTCGGCGCATCAAGTATGTATTCTGCACGTGAAATGTATCAGGGCTGCGTAGTTCACGTTGGAATGATTGGTCGTTACGATTCTTATAGTATATGCGATGCTTTGAAAACCACTATGTCGAATTACTGGACGAAATAAAGCGATCTGATAAGGAACTGCCGTTGCACAAGCCGATTTACTGTACAGCTCATGAGAAGAAAATACAATTTTATTGCGTCACTTGTCAGGTAATTTACATTACGATAATTGTCGTGGTATGAGAGCTCCACCAGGTAAACTGTAACGCAGATGCGATACGCATTATTGCAATTCGCAATTGAGGTGGAATAATTTTATTTGATTTCGCGATACAACTCTACTTATTTTAGAATAGGCGGCCACTTAACGAATAAACAGTTTTCATTAGATGGTATTATGATCTTTAGGAAACTATATGTACAAACTGCACTGAGAATGAACATGCTGCACCCGTACATGTTTATGAAAAGTTGAATTCGTACAGTATGAAAACTCGAGAGAAGCTGGAAAAATTGTTGAGCGAAACGAAACAAAAGTTGGATGAATGCAACGAGACGAACGCAAATTTAGAAAACGCATTGAGGGAACTAGAATCCGAATACGATAGCGCCAAAGATATGATAAATGAAACCTTTCAGGTAAGATATCGTGCTCCATTTTATTATTCCATGATCTCTAGAATCGTATTTCTCGTGTGTGTGTGTGTGTGTGTCTCAGCCCAGTCGAATTAAATAAATGATCTTGACATAAACTTCCAACACCGATTTTACAGCACAATTCACAATGAAGATATTTCGGCTCAAAAATAATTTCCACCAAATTCACACCAGAGATGTATTCTTGTGATTTTTCGTTGAACGCAATGACAAATCGTGTAAGCCTTTCGTCGAAATAACGCCCGTGAAACAGCTATATTCGTGAAAAAACGCTAGTACGCTAAAAAACCGGGTGTTTTAAATTCATGTCTTGAACTGGGACATCGTATGAAAAGAATACCATTTTACAAAAATGATCCCCATGAAATTCGTCAAGGGTTTGTATTGGAACAATTTTTAATGGACCATTTATCCAGGTGACGTCACAGCTCGTTACAATTAGCAGAAACCTTGTCATTTGGTTCAAACGCACTATCGACTCTCATTTAAAAAGATTTAGGGAGCAAAGATCATTAGGCTAGTGATTGATAATTAGAAATATCTTGGCTAACAAAAGTTCATTTGCAAAAACCATTTATCTGGCCCTACAAATAAAGAATATAATCCCAAACAGAACCAAAAGATTAATGTATGTATATGGCACTGATTCAATCAAAAATACAATATGGAATTTCGGCATGGGGGGCAACTCACAAAACAAACCTGAGTACAGTAATCCCAAGTCAAAAGAAATTTTTTAAAAGTTTCTATTACAGACCAAAAAGATTTAGTACAAAAGAATTATTTGAGGAAACGGGGGTGCTTGACCTAGGGGAACTACTCGAAATGAGTACGATTAAATATGTGAGAAAAAAAAGGATACCTCAGGAATATTTTACCAAAAAGAAAGAAAACGAGAAATAATGAACTAATGATAACATTACCCCGAACAAAAACTAATGCAGGAAAAAGAATTAGTACCTACAGAGGATTACTAAACTTTAACGAACTTGACCCTCATGATAGAGAAACAATTATAAACGAAAATATTGTGATAAATTATTAAAAAAAAAAATAACACAGTACACGACTTTTCTTTTGACTAATTAAAACTCCCAAAACTCATTATTAAAAGAATTATTGCTACTAACAATCTATGAATTTTATTTATATTCTCGGCACCTTCCTTTTCTAAAAAATTCGACAAATGTTTGGAACAAACTGCCATGAATCATCACGGGGAAAGAAATTTTCCATTTACATGCGAAAGAAAAATTGTTCACCAGGTTAATCAGGCAGGAACACATGGATGAATTAGTATCAATTAAGCTCATCCGATCCTCAAACAAGTTGTAGGCGCACATCTTCAAATAGCTGGAATCTCGAAATGATACATGCAAGTAGTTTTAGGGAGAATTTTCAGTATTTTATACCACGGTAAAGGTATTATACTGTAGAATCTTCTTTCGTTGAAAATATACTGTATAGAATTTCAATTAGGATGTACGGATGAATTTGAGGAACTAGGTATTTTTGATGACGAATCCGATATTGAAGTCAGTTTGAAAATAACGAAATTTGTTCTTTTAAACACCCAACTTGATGAATGACATACGTCCATGATGATAATCTCGACGTATGTCGCGGAATTACACACACACATTTATTTGATGCACGCATGCACATATTATACGGACTCATTGACGAGTTTGAGACCTCGCTTTCCAGATCGACAGCAACATACGTCATTTATTTCTTGTACGGCAGACAGGTGCTTTGAATATTATTTTGGTTGTATTCATCCAACGTTGCGTGTAAATTTATGAGAAAAAAAAATTTGACTGTCAAAAAACAAAGACGCCATATTGACGACGGTCAGTTGGAGAATGAGGTGGAACATCAGGCAAAAGAAATAAAATACCAAAAATGCGACAAACGACGCTATAAATTGCTCAACATGATAGGGGGCGAAAGGGAGCCCTCTTGGGGTATTTCAAAGAGATACCTTCTGATTTACCTTCTCTTTGTTATATTAATAATGATAACACGTCATATGAACAGCCTCTAATGAACATGAACAGTCAAAAGTGTTTCTAGAAGTTCTCTTTAGGCAGGACGCGATACCGTCGCGTCGGCCGTTTTTCGGGATCACCTCTCAGTTTTTTGGAATTTTGTTTTAAAGTTTGTGAAAGGCTGAAAATTGACTTGATAGAAATAAATAAAATTAGTTATTTACTCGATGTCGACATTTTATTTAGGTCTTCCTCGGCATACCACGTAATTATCAAACGAATTGAATGAAAATTGAAGGTTTATTTTCGCTTTTTATGTAGGTATCAACTTTTCTCCTTTCAAAATTCAACCCATAACCTTCGCACGTTTTCTGATGTGGAAACACTGATTACTGACCACGTGACAGGGAGCTAGTTAAAAGGAAATACTTACTGTAATGTTTTAAAGGAACGTATGAGTAACATTTCTGTTGACTTTTTTTTGTATCTTGGGGGCTTGTAATGGTATGATACCAGTAGCTGTATTTGTTTTACCGAATAAATTGGTGAATCTAGAGCAAAAATTGCACTAGGTTCTTGCTGTACGCTATTCGTTTTACCTGGGGTTTTATTAATGACGTCGTGTGTATCAATGAAATTGTGTGCCCCGTGTTCCTGTTTGTCTTATCGATGTGAACTGGAGTTCTTGCCCGTTCATTGCAAAGAGTACGTTTCTAGGGTCCGATCAAGTTTTCTTTAAAACCAAATTTGCTCGGTTCCATTTTCTTTTTTTTTCTTTTTTTTTTCTTTTTTTCTTTTTTCTCTCAGTTTAACGAATACAGACAGCTAGTATTTCAAAAGTGTCCTAGTATTTCAAAAGTGTCAGTTTCAAGCAATTTTTAAGCATTGAAACGCATTTTGTATTGTAAGAATCCTAGAGAAGATTGCGAAAAACGGTAAACGGAATCGTGTTCAGCGTGAAAAACACTTTTAGAAACTCTTTTGCTACCTAGTCAAAAGTTTAAAATTTGTTCGTGTGTGTAATTATAATAATGATAATATAATTACTGTATATTGATATCAATAGTGACGATAATACTGTAACGTGGCCATCTTTTTGTAGTAGAATTCTTCTAAGGAAATTTACTTTTCATTTTTGTAGAATTGATTTTGAAAATTTCTACTGTGTTTTTGTCTGTTTCGCGGCCAATTCGTAGCGCGCCTACTTGATACTTACCTCCTCCATAACTGTAGGTTGAACTCATTGAATTGGAATTTTACATTTGCCGCAGAAATTAACCCTTTCATTAAGTAGTAGGTAAATGAATGATACGACGCGACAGTACAGTTTCAGATGAACATCTAGTTTTACGAGAAGAATTGTTGTCGTGCGTATCAGTTCTTGATAGAAGTGTTAATTAATTAATCTTTGCGGTAAATGTAAGATTTTATTCATTCAACCAGGGGAACTGGTGTGTAAGATCGGTGAAATGAAGCGAAATTTTGTGTGGGGTTCATCGTTTGCTTCTAATAGGCTAATAAGTAATATTATAAATAAATTCATTTAAATTCTATCCTTTCAAGAGGCGGTCTTGTGCTAACGTTAAAACTTTGTTTAGATTGTGCCGAATAATCATATAATAATTATAACGACGTATTGTTTGTATTTTACAGAGCTACAAGGCGATTCTAGAGAAATGTCGGAATGAGGCGTTAGAAGATTTAAATAGTAACCACAAGCGTCGAGAACTTGACGTGATGGATGCAATAGAAAAGTAGTTATCAAAATACAGTACCTACTGTACATAGATTAGATTATATCAGTAGTACAGTGCAGTGCAGTGCAGTGTATGAGAAGTGCGTGATTCGCGAAATACAGAGCGGTGGCGCTGCAGGTGGCGATTTACAGAAACTGGACGAGAAGGTGATTGTGTATTTTTGCCATAAGAAGATACACTCATAAAATCAACTCTAACTCGTTTAATATGAATTTGTATCAAAAAGTACAGAGAGCAAAAATTATAGCTGTCAAAATCTTCTTTCTGAATAACCCCATTCGGAATTTTTTTCAGAACTTTTTTCATCACCATCACCTTCTCGTCTCAATTCACCAATCAGAGAGCCCGCCGATAGAGAGCGCATCACTCGATGTATTTCGCGAATTAATGACGAGTCTCGTGGTGGATGATTCGCGAAACGAGCGAGAGGGCGCCGCGCCGCGAGTGAACCGAACAGACGAGTCATATCGCGCGCACTTCTTCCTCTTCTTCTTCTTCTTCTTCTTCTTCTTCTTCTTCTTCTTCTTCTTCTTCTTCTTCTTCTTCTTCTTCTTCTTCTTCTTCTTCTTCTTTCTTCTTCTTCTTCTTCTTCTTCTTCTTCTTCTTCTTCTTCTTCTTCTTCTTCTTCTTCTTCTTCTTCTTCTTCTTCTTCTTCTTCTTCTTCTTCTTCTTCTTCTTCTTCTTCTTCTTCTTCTTCTTCTTCTTCTTCTTCTTCTTCTTCTTCTTCTTCTTCTTCTTCTTCTTCTTCTTCTTCTTCTTCTTCTTCTTCTTCTTCTTCTTCTTCTTCTTCTTCTTCTTCTTCTTCTTCTCTTCTTCTTCTTCTTCTTCTTCTTCTTCTTCTTCTTCTTCTTCTTCTTCTTCTTCTTCTTCTTCTTCTTCTTCTTCTTCTTCTTCTTCTTCTTCTTCTTCTTCTTCTTCTTCTTCTTCTTCTTCTTCTTCTTCTTCTTCTTCTTCTTCTTCTTCTTCTTCTTCTTCTTCTTCTTCTTCTTCTTCTTCTTCTTCTTCTTCTTCTTCTTCTTCTTCTTCTTCTTCTTCTTCTTCTTCTTCTTCTTTCTTCTTCTTCTTCTTCTTCTTCTTCTTCTTCTTCTTCTTCTTCTTCTTCTTCTTCTTCTTCTTCTTCTTCTTCTTCTTCTTCTTCTTCTTCTTCTTCTTCTTCTTCTTCTTCTTCTTCTTCTTCTTCTTCTTCTTCTTCTTCTTCTTCTTCTTCTTCTTCTTCTTCTTCTTCTTCTTATACGTGTGCTATGCGCTATTTTTTTTTTTTTTTTTTTTTTAACAATAATACACGGAATTATGACATTACGCGCGCGCGCTCTATTTGCCTCTATTTGCGGAATAAGAACTTCCATTATTTCACTCACTCAGTAACAGTTAAATAATAATAGATAATTTATTTCACTGTCAGGGGATGATTTCAGCGTAGGCTATAACCAAGACAAGTTTAAAATATCGTATCTTGTTTTTACGTTTCAGATCGGAAAAAAATATAGAGAAGATCGAATACGCATGTTCTTTCACGTCACGAATTTTGGATAATGGCAGCGATGGCGAATTGCTGAGTCTGAAAAGTACCATTATAAGCCACTTGGAATTATTGTCCGACGAAAGAACAAACTTGAATACGAAGGGCACGAATTCCTTGGAATTTGCCGCTGATTTGAGTACGTTCCAAAGTCAAGCCAAGGTAAGATCGCCTCCTCAATCGGCATAATAATTATACCTACCTTATTTTGCGAAAAATTATATATTATTCTTTTTTATAATTCTAGAAAGTCTTGGGCTACATCAAGGATTCAGACGCTTTTACGTTTTCAAAAAAGCCCTCCGCTGAAAACTCGATCAACAACGGACACGAAGGCTCTTCTGAACTATGCCTGTTAGACTCGGTCATTTCTAACGCCCCTACTACTAATAATGTTAATCAGCTAGCCATTTCAATGATGAATGGAAATACAACCATAGCGAATACAGTTAGCATGCAATCGAGTCCCGTAACCAGTAGTCCATTATCAATGCCATCATCTTTTGACAGTGACAATTTTCCTGTGATGACGCCGCAAACGCCGCCTCTCGAAGGATTAACTACATTGGGTGAAATGAATCTGACGCGATTGGCGTCATTGGCTGCATCTGCTGCATGTCCCACTAAAACACCTCCGCCTCCCAACAATGTATCTTCTACATTTCCGTTGGATTTGTTGGGGCCGTCAGAGTTACCGTCTACCTTGATAAATAATATTCAGGCTTTAGCAAAATTAGGAGGAGTTCAAGTAACAGAGCCCGTCAATGGTAAACTTGGAACAATTTTTTCTTGTGCGTGAAGAACGGATAGTGCACTAATTATTGAGTATTTACAGATATGATGACAAGCTTTAGAACCATAAATGGTCTTACGTCTTCTAGCATAATATCTTCCTTCGATTCTACCGTGGACGCTAATTCGGTACTAGATTTAGTCAACGGATCTTCTGGTGTGATGAATGGTCATGGTTCAGCTTTTGATTCTGTCCCTTCGTCTTTCTTTTCGTCACATAATAATGGTTGGTTAAGAGAGGCGGCTGATCAAGTCGACCAATATTTATTTTCACTTTCGAATACTGTAAGTACATACCCCTTATTAATTATTCGCATTTTGGGGTTCGTCATCTTCATAGGAATAGAAACCAATGTGGTCCACCCGGTGGCAGGAAATGGTGTTTCTGGCAGTGCCGCCTGTCATCACAATGGATATCATTCTTATTTGCGCAATAATTCGCAACGAGCTACCGCATTGGAAATACATTTTAAATTCGGTCAGCTCGGTTCGTCAGCTTGTCAATTTGGTTCACCGCACGGATTCTGTATCGCCGGTGATGATTCTATCATTGTTGCCGACACTAACAATCATCGTATCCAAGTAAAATTGTGATGGAAATGAATGGCTGCTCAGGAATATAAACACGATCATCTCTCACCGCTTCCATCGTATATTTCGTGTTTTAGGTGTTCAACAAGGATGGCGAATATCGGACTCAATTCGGAATTGCTGGAAAATTGGAAGGTCAATTGTGGTACCCAAGAAAAATTGAAATTTTGCCATCTGGCAATTTTGTCATTTGTGATCGAGGAAACGAACGTTCTCGTTTGCAGTTGTTCTCGCGCGATGGAATATTTATTAAGAAAATACGCCTGAAGTTAGTTTAGTCAAAATTTAATCTTGAAGTGTTATTACATTATCTCGTTGTGCTTACACCTCCTACCTACCTACCTACCTACCTACCTACCTACCTACCTACCTACCTACCTACCTACCTACCTACTCGTAGTATACATGTTATTTTACATACGTGTGTGTACGAATATCGGCGCGCTACGCATAAATAGGTATTTCAATTTCAATATTTTTGATGATGGTAGGTACGTTGATATTGTGGCCGGTATGACTGTAGCAGAAGATGGAGATATCGTTATCGTTGATAGCGTACAGCCTTCGCTCTATAAGTTGGATGAGTCCGGTGCTCTATCTACGTGGTTCGATTGCAAAGGTGTAATGACTGAGCCTTCGGATATTGCTGTGAAAAGTTGGTAGACTGGCTTTTGAAAATCTTTATAATGTCAAAGAATTACCGTAACCTTTGAAAGTTGACCTGTTTATTTTCTTATTTTCCTATAGATTCCAAATTCTATATTTGCGATTTTAAAGGGCACTGCGTTGTAGTATTTTCGCAGGAAGGACAATTTTTGAATCGTATTGGTAATCAAGGTTTAACTGATTATCCGAACGGAATCGACGTCCTCTCGAACGGAAACATATTGGTGGGTGATTCGCATGGCAATAAGTTCCACATATGTATTTTTTTGCCGGACGGCACGTTGGTTTACGAATACGAGTGTCCCTACGTGAAGGTAAAAACTGATATACCTACCTACATTTTTTGGAAACAGTATTTATTAGAGCTATTCTCTCGATATGTCATTAGTTACTGTGATCAGTCATTTTCTTTCTATTTTCCCCTTATTTTTTCAAGCTGTTTGATGAGTCAATGATTGAGGTTACAATTATTCCTTTATGTACATAATACTGTATTAATTAATTTGATTACGTGGTTGGTGTACACAATATAGCAAATACCATCAGTCACTTATCAGGGAAATCGAGATTACTGTATTTTTAACTCGAATGGTCGAATGGGATTTAAGTCAGGCGGGCGAATTCTTTAGAAAATGAAGGTGCCGAAAGTATAAATAAATGACCGAGGCGACGGGACGCGACGCATGGATCTTGAATATTAAGTAGAATTACGTAGAGAAAAGTACGTGGCGAATACCTCCGAGCTAGGTATTTGCCTGCCCACAGTATCGCCGCGACAAACTGAGTACTCGACACACTAACGCGAAACGTCCGAACCACCCTTGAGATTCTTAGCTGTAACTTGTTTGCCATTTGAAACAATTTCCAAGTTTAACATCTTGAAATTTCTCTTGAATTGTTTAATTTCCAGGTGTCACGTTGTTGTGGTCTCAAAATAACATCAGAAGGTTGTATTATCACAGTTGCAAAGAATAATCACCATGTTCTTGTTTTGAAAAGTCCATTTTGATCAGACCTTCGAATGAGACGAATTTTTAGTGAAACAGCGCTGTATTATAAGTCCTTGATTGTTTCTAGTAGAATAACCAATACCACAAAAAATTGTGTCCTTTCTTCTACGTTGTTTTTCTTTTTGCTTTTCTTTTACCCTCCTTGCTCCTTTCTTTTCTCTCTCTCTCTCTTTTCTTTTCTTTTTCAATCAAATTCAATTTTACTAAGACTTGAAGGCTATATTTTACAAATTTGTTGTATATTAGACCTAATTTTGAGAACTGTCGTTCGTAATTGGATTGCCCTTTCTTTTCCACCACTTGAAAAGCAAAAGTTTTGAACGTTTCCTCTACATTTTTTCTCCTTTATTGTTTCTTCTGATAACTTATTTATATTGATTCTGGTTTTATTATGGTACTCCACACAAATATTTCTATTTCTGATGGCGAACACCAAAGAATGACCATTTGAATTTACAGTCCTGTAACACTTGACTTCAAAGTCAGAGATTCTCCTTTCTGAGTCTGTAAAGTGTGTGTAAAAACAAGTCCGCAATTTTTCAAAGTCCGAGTGTATGTACAAATTTCAAATTTTGATTATGTATCGCCACAAAATAGTTGTTTGACAATTTTTCAATGATCACTCAATTTATTAAAATGAAAGAGGAAGGGTAAATGAGCAAAGTACACAATTATTTCTTTTTTACATGTTGAATCTTCAAAATGATCATACTACAGATCGAGTACTATTGCTAATTCTTATCATTACTAATTCTATCCATTTTTACTGTTATTGTTGAATGTCTAGTCAAAAATTCTAGCTTTTCATCGGAATTATGGGTGATAAGATTCACATAATTATTTTAATGATACAAGTAGTAGTGATCTTTTTCCTATTATTACTTTATTACTATTATTTTTATTTTTACTCTAATTGTAATCTATTATTTAGAAACCTTCATTGTGTTCCTAATTTGTCACTTCTTGTCTTTTATTATTCAATTATGGTAATTAAATGTGTGTACTGATTTTTAAATTTTGTCCCTGCCTCACATTATTAATCGGGCAATTATTAATTGATCTAACTTTGAATTTGAACCAGTATTTTATTTTGGTCAATTCAATGTATTTAGAGTGCTCATTATCCACCCTATTTGGGATTTCTGGTCATAAAATTACTTTTAACTGATGAATAACTTATAATTTTAAATATTTCAAGTTGTGAGCGCCTGGTTCCATCTAAATTAAGAAGTGTGTTCAAATATGTACATTTTTTTCTTGTTTTTGTTTTTTGTTTTTCTTTTTTTTTTGTTTTTTCCCCCGTTTTTTTCTCCTAGTTCCATTTTTATTTCTTTACTCCTTGAAATGTCTTTCTTTTTTCACCATCTTCTCTCCTTTTCATGTTTCCCTATCTTGATAATATTGGATAATTATAATGATATTGGTGATGATAATAAAAAAAATAATGATGACACTTCTTTGGTAATTATCTAATTGGTGTGACTTTATGTTAGGGCCTCTATCTTTCCACTTTTAAAAAAAAAAAAAAAAAAAAAAAAAGGAGAATAGAATGGGAAAAATATGTTGGAAGCATATCTTATGTATTTCTGTTTGTCAAATTCTTATGTGCTTCATATTATCATAGTTATGAATATGGAAGAGAATTCACTTACATTCTGCGGTGTATTTATAAGTATTGGCCCTGCTGCACATGCTGAAACATCATCCTGTTCAACGTTTTGGTCGACCAGCAACTTTCATCAGAAACAAACAATACAAGTGCGGACAGAGCCCCAAAAAAATTTCCTAGTGTTATTTCCTTTCACAAAAAAATAGATTTTAATATCAAGCATATCTATTGTGTACCTATTGTGGTTTGTAATTCCAATCCAAGCGCAGAATTCTTACCAAAATTTATTTTTTTGATTATTCTAGTGTTTTAATGTTTAGGTGCCGACTTTACTTACATTATTCATCCTTCCAGACTCATTCTAAGCAGTGAAAAGATTTTAAAACTTGGTTAAACATTTGTGGTCTCATTAATCAGCATCTTTATTTCTCAAAAATAGCTTTTAATATACTTTTTGTATCATGTAATTGAAATTATTATCATCACTTTTTCAAATCCACTCTCAAAATAATAACCTGATTACAAATATATCTATCTTAATTATAAAATAAGCTGGCAACATTGCATTTCCTAAAACTTGATATTATTTTGATTTTATGCATTGATATTGAATGTCAAAAATGCTAACTTTTTAGTGAATTAGATTTCCTTTCTATGCTGTGAAACATATCTTACAAATTGGGAACATATTTCTTTTCCTTCAATCTTTTCTTTGTTGACTTTTTTTTTTTTTTTTTCTCCTTTTTCTTTTGTAACTTCATTATTTTTATTACAATGTTTTATGATACAAACAAAGCATGTTTGGTTAGACTTCCCTTCTTTTCCTCTATGACCAACATCTAGTTGAATTTCTTTTTCCTGTCAACATGTAAAATTATTCGAGCTCTCATTCTGAAATACTGACAAGGTCATTGACATGAAAAAATAATTTTGTCAATATTGGTGAGTCTATTTCTATCTTATATTGAAACTAGATTTATAACTTGACTGAGTGTTATTATTGGGCTGCTTCAGAAAATATGGACGAATGCATTAATTTATCACTTAAAAAGAGTTATAAACCGTTTGGTTTTGCTTTATTTTTCATTTGGGAAAAAAATTAAAATTTTGAAAATTATATTTAGTGTTTATAGGCCGTGATTTTTTATCTATTGTAATTTGTTTATTGAACTTTGAAGGGCAATTTTAGTTTGAAAATATTGAAAATGATATTGTCAAACTTATATCATAATATTGTCATTTTTAATTAATTTGCTAATATTTTACATCAATATTCTTCCCCTTTTTGTTTTCTCACTCTCCAGATGATGATACTTGTTGATTAAAATGTAGGTCCTTCTAGACGAGAGCATTATTCGATTTTAGACTAAATAGGGATAATAAAAGGGTGAAACAAACAAATTTTCGTGTAATTGAGTGCCTTCTTGGTACTACAACATAGTCTTATTCTCTTTTTTAAAGGATATTATCCTATTATACAAATGACTATTTTGATGGTTTGCATCACAATGATTATTTCTGGTGATTTTTTTGGTGATTTTTTAATTTCTGTTTTCCTATTTTCCAATTGTATTTTAAATATCATTTGCCTAAAAACATTCCTGAAAAATATTTCATCGGTGTGCTAATTGCCCTAAGAAAAATCAACATTTTTGTCATCAATTTCCATATCCAACTAAGAAGAATAAAGAATGAGTGAATTGTCTTTAATTCCTTCAATTTTCAAGAGCTATTGATGAATTTCATGAAAAAAAAAAAAAAAAAAATAGTTCCTTTGAAGAAATTGAGACTCCAATAATTCTTGTATTTAAATATCTATTCCCCATCTTGATATTTTCTATTAAGTTGTTGCTTGTTTTTATTCCTCCTCACCTAATTTAATATAGGTAGTTTAGTTTTAAAGTAGGTAGTGTCTCGATCTCACATTATCCAAATGTACTAAATTTTTTCTAGAAATATGTTAAGCGATTGAATGTTTTCCAACTATATCAATCCGTTCTGCTATTTTTGCAATTGTTGATTTTGTTTACCTTTTTATTAATGTTCCATTAACCTCCAATGTTGGTAAGAGGTTTCTGTACGGAATCATTTTTCATACGTTTTCTAAATTATTTATCTATTTTTTCAATTATTTGATGATGTTCAATCTAATCTGACTTTTTCTTTATTAAAGGAATCAAGTTGAACTACATTCATGTTTTGCCAATAATGAATTTTATTATTATTTTTTTTTTTCTGTCATGAGAAGCATAGTTATTTCAAATTATATGTGGTGAATAGAATGTTGTATAAGTCAGTGTTTGTTTCTCTTCTTTGAGATCATTCATCTTGGAGTATAATATTTCAAGATTGAATCATGAGCGCTGAAGCAGTTGTTCAAGTCTTTCTTCATTTTAGATTGCTCATTAGAAAAGTACAATAATACATATGCACAATTTGTTTTGGATTCTCGTTTTTTTTTTTTATCTTTTAAACGATGAATTGACTTTTTTTTGCATTGTTTGTCCCTTTCTCTCTTCCTTTTTGTTTTTCAATTTCTAATACAATACGAGGATTACAATGTAATATTGATTGAACTTTGTAAAATCTATATATTTTTACATACTCGTACATTGTTTCTCATACTTCTCACAGCCTTTATCTTCCTTTTGTACTACATTTCTCTCCCTCAAACTTGAAAAACGTTTTCTTATTGTTGAGACTGTTGATATGCAAGTATATTAATTTATCAATGAATATAAATTAATTAATTTTTTACCAGTCTTCTTTTTTTTTTTTTTTTTTTTTGTAGTAAATATTTGAATTTTTACATCATTTCAAACATTTCAGAGGGACCTTTACTTTATTTGTGTATGATGAGGATGTTGAAAATATATCAGTAATTCCAAGAAGAATGGTCAAGTCTTAAGAATGCCTTGCAGGTTTGTATTATATTGACTGCAATTCTTTCAGAGTAGAAGAGTAGGGACGTACCTAGTTGTAATACTTTTCAAATTTTGGAGCGCGTATGTCACAATTATTGTGTTGCTGAAATCAGGCTTCTCTCGAGTAATGTGTATTTTTTTTTTTTTTTTTTTTTTTTGGTTCCATAAAATCTCAATTTTCACTATTGTTCGATAGGCACAGGTTGTGAGTTCTATTTAATTTTTAGCAATCTTGTGCATAATGAAAAATCTATGAAATTCTGGGAAATAACAGAAAATATTACCTGCACCTTGACTTTGCGTTTACATGGTAATATTTAGGTTCGTGCTCGTGCTATGAGTCACGAACAACTTGCAATCGCTTCTGTAGGACTCACAATATTTTTCTCCAACCTTTCAATGTTGATTTTCAATGTGGTACATCGACTCGATTGTTTTACTTCAACAAGAAAAAGTACGGTACCGGTTTTGCAGTTGGGAACAGAGGAGAATTGTGACGGTAGTTTGTGACCCCATTTAAAAAGTACAGTGATCCCTATTTGTGACCCTACTGTAGCGCAAATGTGCGCCTCACAATGCCATCACGTGACGGCATTTTGTACAACGGGTAGTTTTTGCGTTCAAAGGTGACCGAGTCGACGGTCGTTTTAAGGTCAGAACAAGTGTCCTTGAGAACTCGCTGGAGGGAAGTTTAACGTTACGCCTTATGGAGCGTATCACGTTTTCTCCAATTATTTTGAGAAGTAAGGCCTCAAATGAGAAATTGAAGAGAAAATTTTCTTTTCCTCTTATAATTTTCTATTCAGTGAGTCCAGTTTCATATTTTTTTGAAGCAAAAATCTAAAGTTGACTTCATTGGATAGGAAATTACAAGACAAATCAATTTTGTTCTCTTCAATTTTTCATCTAGAGACATATTTCTCGAGAAAATTATGAAAAACTTGATATGCTGTATGAAGCATAACGTTCAGCCTCCCTCCAGTGAAAATCTTAGACCATTAAGAGAGATAGACCGCCAATGTTTACAAAATGCTGTGACCATCATCCCATATCTAACACATGGGAACAGCTGATCATAAGGGGAATTTTCCCGTAAGCGCGCGTGTATTTGATGTTGGCCGCACTCTGTAACACGGGCTCTTATGAAGGGCTAGTCGTCTATCCACGGCCTACTTTATATAAGGCTGTAATGTAGAAAATGACAACAGCGCGCATGTGGATTGTTATCACTTATCAGTTACGTTTTGGGGCGGTTCACGTTCATTGGTGCGGTGTAACAATGATGAAACTGTACCGCACTTCATCCTCTATCTGATTTTTAATTTTAAAACGATGATAACTTCTCTTGTACTGCACCAATTTTACTAAAGTAGGGCTTAAAAAATAGAAAATCGTTTGCTCTTCAAATTATATTCTCTTCATTTTTTCCAAAAACACCGTTTTATTTGCATACAAATCAAAATTCTTGTTTTCTCCCATAAGCCTACGTGTAAATCTGTATCCACATCTTTTTGAGTGCGACGTTGTGACATCGCTGCATTACGGCCTTATATAAAGTAGGCCGTGGTCTATCTCTTTAAATGGTCTAACGTCTAAGGTGAAAATGTAAACAGTGATGTAAACAAAGGCAAAGGAACCGGAATCTCCTCAGTTTTGTGGTCCTAAGCGACTAGCGGTAGTGGATAGAACTAACATCAGTTGTGAGAGTTGTGACCATGAATTTGTGTATGTTTTTCGCGTGTAGTAGTGACGTTCATTGTTTGACAGCCCGAGATTTGCGCACCCCACGCCGCTGGATGCGCTGCGTTGCGTGGCCAAAAGTACTTACTCAATGTATTTAGATAGAAGTTTCCAGTATTATCGTTTAGAGTTTTTGGTCGTTTTTTCTTTCTCCTTCAAGTTTTGCAATTGTGCGTACTTTTGTCTTAAGCCCCATTTACACGATCAGTTTGGCTTGTCAAATCAGCTTTTCCAATTTGGCATGACGAAAGTCTGATGCGTCGGAAGTGCATCATACCAGTTACTTACCTCACATTTTTCTTATGTTATTGACCGTTGAGTAGCTGCAATCTGCTGACCCCTAAAAAATTTCGTAATTTTCAATGAAGGATTACTTGAGAACAGCTTGATAAATTTTCTTGAAATTACCTTCGTTGATTTTTTTTCCTTCTACAAATGGTAGTGCTGATAGGATGTACTCAATCCGTCAGTGTCGTTTGTGTCAGACAATTTTAAAGTGGTTCTGGGAGTGAAAAGTTTTGTCCACTACAATGGACATCCTGATTGTAGAATCGTTGTTTTTTTATCACATTTGGTCTATTTCAGGGCATCCTTATCAAGAAATATGAAAAACAAATGCTGCAAAATACTTGTCTGTTAGTAATGCATAAGGTTAACCATTTATCATTAATTTCCTAAAATGTGCATCTCCCCCTTTATATGGCTAGTCAAAGTTGTCCACTACAATAGACAAAAAAAGTGAGGGATACACTTTGCATGGGTGGTTACTTATGGTGGTCAATATATGTGTGGAACAAAATTTTATTCTGGAAACACATTTCCATAACATCTTTACACATTTTTCAATTTCCAAGTGTTCCAAATCTGAACAATTAGTGACCTAAAAAAATGAATGATTTCTGAAAACATAGTGAAGGACAGCCTTTACAAAGGACATTTGGGCACTCAAAGTGAATTTTTAGATTGGTAAAAATGGTTGGACGAGCTATGGGAGAACAATCTTGAGGTGACACAAAAAAAATTTCTTTCATTACCTCATTTTATTCACAAGATATTGATGAGGGACAGAAAAATCAACCTTTTTAAATATTCACCCATAAATTATTAATTCTGACAGGGTTCTCTTTTATTTACCTGATGATCTTTGCTCCCTGTGTTATTCTTACATAAGTGAAAAAATATCAGAGGCTTCTAAACACTAGAACGGATACTTTGGCCAATTCTTATCAGCTTCATAACGTCAGAGGAAATTTGTCTATTGTACCAACGCACCGTTGGTGAACGGTCGACTATTCTGACATCCCAGTTCCATTCTCTTTCTTGCAAATGTGTTATCAGTAAATTCCCACCAATTTTGTGATTTTGATAAGAAAAAGAAAAATTTTTTAACAATCAATAGTTTCTCAAACTATCAATGATACTATTGTCGATGGTTTTCCACAAAACTATTGTTTTTCCCGATAGTTTTTCTCATTGATAGTTCCCGGCCATCAGTAGTCTCAAAGGAAGGCCGGAACATGCACAGAACGGCAACACTGTGGGAGTAGGATGACTTTTACATGTGCTCTTATGGGGGAAAAGTGGTTTTTTAAGAATCAGTGAGTACACGTTGAATTTGGTGAAAAATTGAAGAGAACAAAAATTGTAGGCCATTAAATTCTCTATCAGAAAGTATATCAAACTCAATTTGCAGAATTTTGCATTAATTTACATGTAAACGGTTGAACTACTTGGCTGTTGCCAGATCTGCATGTTCCGGCCTTCCCTTTGAGACGGCCATGATTGTATGCATTTTGTAGGTGCTGTTCAAGGGAATTATCAAAAGTGCACAGGACCTCACTGTATAGGGCTCTTCCACCAATGCATGCTGCACATCAATTCCCCTGATTCTTATCCTAATGGCAGTGTAAATAACATTCCTCTTATGTGTAGAGTTGATTGCATACATCAAAACCATAGAGGTGTTACATTACATAAGAGCAATGTTATTTTCACTGCCGTTACAATAAGAATCAGGGGAATTGTTATGCAGCATGCATTGGTGGAAGAGCCCTATGTCAGAGTAGCCAAGGAATGGGAACCTGATACAAGTTTTGTTACAAGTCAATTGGGACAGTACTATGGACCCTGTTTTAGGTGTAGGTGTATCTACGCGCGTTGGGGGTACAAAGACAAATTTGCAGCATTTGAGAACATATTTTTGGCCAGTTGACAATCAACTGCCATGGCCAAATGATTTAAGGTACCGTGAATCAGTTCTGTTGGCTGATGGTTTGATCCTAATGTAGGATGAATTTTTTCCCCCCCTTTTTTTTTTTCCAACTTTTCTTAAAATTTGGTTTGGTTAAAGTTTAGCAATATTATATATATTTAGAAATTACAAAAACATTGTCGGTTTGATTTTGTGTTGGAGAGTCAGTTTACTTATGTGTCAGTTTGTTTTTTGTTGGTCAACTTTGTTGTCATTTACATTGCGTGTTGGTTAACTTACCTAGAGCCCTGACAATAGGGAAGCAAAGGGTATGTGGTGCGCTAGCGTCAATTAGCTGAACCAGTGATTACAGGATAATTTACATTTACAGCTATGCTAAAATTTTCCAAAATATCTCAGAAACAAAGCATTTTTGGGATTCTCTTTCAAATGAGGCTGTTTGTTATGAGATGAGAGGAATTTCTTTAAATTGATCACCAATTTGGAAGGTGCAATCAACAACAACAACGTTGTGTTTGTACACAGAGATATTACTACTTCAACAACAACCTCAATGCTATTCTTATGGAAAACTCAAAATTGCGCGGATTTCAATGAAAATAGAAGCTCCTCTGAAAGGAAGTTTTATGCTCTTTAAATTATCTCTTTAATTTTTCATTATTTGTGTTTGTTTTTGAGATATTTTGGAAAATCATCACAATTGCCATATACTGCTGTCAAATATCACCCTTTGCTCATCAATTAATGTCTTTGTAGTAGTGCGTGCACGGTCAGAATTCAGCAACTCACTTTTTGTAAGAGTCTAGTAAGAGTGCATGTAAACGTGCCGCCTGATAATTCTGGTCTTAGGGCCTTGCTACATAGGATGCAATGTGCGTGCGTGCGTGCAACATCACGCACACAAGTTCAAGATTTCTGTGTACCTACACGCGCGTCAAGTTGGAAAGATTCCAATTTGTTGCATGTTGCATGTTTTGCATGTATGTCGCACGCTATGTAGCAAGGACCTCACAGTGTTGACAAGTTTCACATTCCGGCCTGTACACTGCCAACAGTCGTGGTTTGCACAGAAAGGAAAGGTGCAATGTGTGTATTTTGAGTCTGCGTGTTTTGCTTTCACTATATATTATGTGGACTGCGCTAAGCATTAAAAAATACGGTTCAATATCTACAGTGAGGGTAGTGGTGCGACTGTGTTCTAAGCAGCTTTCACACACAAGCGTTTCAGAAGTGTTTTGAGCTAACGTGAAAAGCTAGCGGCGCCGGTAAAAAGTTGAACATATTCAATTTGATGGCGGCGTTCATTTGGACTGGACGTATTGTGGATTTGCTAGTGTCGCCTGTGTAAAATACATAGAAAATACTGATAAGCAAACGGTGATCAAACGGTGATCATGGCCCAATATTAAAGGTGATTTTTTAGTTTTCCCTAAATATCTCCACAAATAATGAATCTTGACGTATACTTGTAAGGGAAAAAAATGAAGAGCGGAAAATTTCCTTTCAGATGGTAATATTTTCAAAGGATTTTTGAAATTCAAAAATTTTTGCGCGACGCTAGCGCTGCCCAGTCCCAATATAGCATCTCGTCGCGTTTTGTTGAAATCACAGAGTAAACAGAGGTTGTCCAAGTAGAGCCCTATAATAACGAGTGAGGACATGGGCCGCCATATTTAGTCGTTACAGCATGAACGGCCCTATTCCTGTTACTGATAACAATGTATCAGTAAAGCAGGAATAGGGCCGTTAATGCTGTAATGACTAAATATGGCGGCCCATGTCCTCACTCGTTATTATAGGGCTCTAGTCCAAGTAGAGAGCTCGAGGCCAGAGCATATAGTACCCTAAAAATGACAAGTATGTACACTAGCATGAAAGCCTGCTTACAAGCAAGTAGTACACAACGCTACCACTACACTATGTTAAATAGGACCAGGTGCTGAAAGGCCGATAATAACATGGTTAAGTTTTTCAGAGAACAAACATTGTTATCTTCAAACTGACTTTAATATCAAATTTGTCATCAAAAATAGTTCCTGAAATTCATCCATAGATCCTCATGTTATTCATTTTCAACAAAAGAAGATGTACATATAATACCTTTATCGTGATCCAAAATTCTGGAAATTTTTGTGACATACGTCATTTATTTTTTGCACGCTTTGACTATACAGTACTTTGTAGTACTGTATAGTCAAAGTTTGCACAGCAGTGTGGTTGAAACGCTTCTCTAGTTGCTAGTGAAACGCTGTTGTGTGAAAGGCGCTTTATGCTTACGGCCTACATATATGAGGTGCGAGTTTTGAACATAGAGATACATGGAATGCGTGTAATAATGTACTTGGCTCCTTATGTCGCTTTGGCTCACCATTTTCTTCCCATAGAACTGTTTTCCTATGACATCACATATCAATACTCATTCAATAGTATCAAAAACAGATTAGGTTTCTATCAAATAACCATAGCAAAACTACCCAACGTTGCTCCAACTGACTTGTTGACTCCCATATGAATAACATTGGGAGCAAAGATCATTACATAAATATTTCAAAATTAGAAATAATCAAATAAATAAGAAATCAGAGATATATATTTAAAATCTATTATGTTCTCAGGGTCTGTTCATCAACTTGTAGTATTTAAGAAATTCCTTATTTGCTAAATACATCGAGTGATGCGCTCTCTATCGGCGGGCTCTCTGATTGGTGAATTGAGACAAGAAGGTGATGGTGATGAAAAAAGTTCTGAAAAAAATTCCGAATGGGGTTATTCAGAAAGAAGATTTTGACAGCTATAATTTTTGCTCTCTGTACTTTTTGATACAAATTCATATTCAACGAGTTAGAGCTGATTTTATGAGTGTATCTTCTTATGGCAAAAAATACATGATCACCTTCTGGTCCAGTTTCTGTAAATCGCCACCTGCAGCGCCACCGCTCTGTATTTTGCGAATTTTTAATTAGGAACACATTGATCTTAGCTCACTGTGTTATTCTTACAAGAGTCAACATGCCAGCTGGAGCAAAGCTCTTAAGCAACTCAAAGCCTGCTAGCGTTTATTCGCTGATTGACGTCACAGAAAACTGGGCTACACAGTAATAGGGCTCTTCCACCAATGCATGCTGCATATCAATTCCCCTGATTCTTATCGGAATGGCAGTTAAAATAACATTGCTCTTATGAAACGTAACACCTCTATGGTTTTCATGTATGCAATCAACTCTACACATAAGAGCAATGTTATTCAACTTATTTTCACTGCCATTAGGATAAGAATCAGGGGAATTGATATGCAGCATGCATCGGTGGAAGAGCCCTTGTATTAAGCCAAGGCCCAAGGTACAGTCAACCAAAACGGAGGAAAGGTGCGACCTCTGTGGACGTTTTTTTTGGTTGTTTTACAGACGTTGCGCAGTCCACATAATATATAGTCAAAGTCAAAGTCCAACGATTATCACCTCAATTTTAATTCTGAACCCCACTTTATTATGAAGTCAGTATCAAGCAAAATGTACAGAGTTGTCGCCTTAATAGTGAAATGAGCTTCAAATATTAGAAAACCCCTACGAGATAAATTGTGAAATAATTTTTAGATATTTGAATGGTTTTGAAAACTAGGTACGTAAAATACCGGAAAAGTAAATCAATTGCATATTATTCTTAGACATTCGCCCGCATTCGTTTCATGGACGGCATGTCTGTTACAAGTGTTGCTTTAGAAAAATAATATTTTACTCTGGAAGATTTTTTATTGAATGGGTGATTGAAAAAATCACAAGGTTTGTTACCCACTCACATTTCCTTTTTTATTTCACCGAAAAAAAAAAACACAAAAAGAAAAAAAAAATTACCGATGATTTCAGTATACTCAGTTCCTGTTCGTTATTACTTCGAAGTCTCTGTGAATCCTAATGTTTGCTTCTAATTTATTTTCTTGATTCATTATCAAATTATGTGCTCCGTGGGTGTTGTGAAAAAAAATTAATTTTGATCCAGTCTTGTACCTTACACTTTTCGAAGAAAACGGACGAGTGTAAACCAAGACCCATTTTGTATCATTTTGAGTATGGCTGGTACGAAAATTAATATGCTGGAGTACAAATAAGAGTCATGGGGTTTGTATCGTAATTACAGTAAAAAAGATAGACGGGAAGAAGGGAAAAAAATAAGAAACAAAAGCGCCTCTCAAGTTTTCACGTTTTCTATTTGTCCTAGACGTTTTACTAATGTTTTCATGATACCGCTAAATGCTGTTGATAATGATGTGTGTGACTGATAATTATTACAAATCGAAAACACGGATGTTGTACCTTTTTGTAGAAAACGTTTTTTCTTTACCAGTTCGTTGAAAGCTCATTCGGAACGATATACTGTGGAGGTGCTCGAAGGTAGTAGGAACAGCGAATATAAAAATATTTGGAAAAATCGACACTCGCTGAAAACGAGGTTAGCAATTTGTTTGAACCAAGTGGAAGTGTAATTTCATCGTACTGGACATTTTGGAGCTCCCAAATCATTCAACTATCTGCGAAGGAGTACGTATTATACGATGTAGGTCTCATTTCTCTTTACAAGATCGTTTGGATTGATTAATAAAATTTTTTTCCTTTCAGAAACGTTCTACTGAACGAACGTCGGCAGCTTTTTGCGAATATTGTCTTGACTTCTTGAACTTCGACCTATCATTCAAATGCTAACTCCGTAGTAGTTCATTCGGAAGCTTGTTTCTGATAGCTCAAGAACATGTGATGTCGAACACATTATCAGTGATCCCTCATGATATTCCAGAAAGTTTAAAGATTTCTATCGTATATTCTGGTCCAGATTCCAGATTCGTCTATCTCGAAAAAATACATCCCGTGAATCGAAATTCAATAGTCGGCCAACGGATACCAGAACTATGTAAATATTTGTATATTTTTTTGTCATTATCTCAATTTTGTGGACGGAACAGGAGAAATGGGTAAACATTAAACGAGTGCTCTATTTGTGGAGAAATGAACGCACGAGGTTCGCTTACTTACCGATTTTGTTTTGTAAGTTATTTTCTCGTGAAGATGTACGTACGGTAAATTGTGTAACCGCTCTTATCAATTCGTTGACAATAATTGGTCATTTACCTCGTCGAAATGGGTTGATGAAAGGGTAGTCAGTGAGTAGAGTCTACCAGCATCTTTACGTAGAAATTATGGACGGTCTTGGAGGAGTCGTATTACTTTCTTCCAGAATTAATGAATTATCAAACAAAGAAGAAGAAAGAAAGAAAATGAAAATTTCATTCTGTTACAGGAAATCTGTACTTGGAAAAGGTGATCAACAGAATGAAAGTGTCCAAGTCGATCTTGAAAACGTGAGTAATCGAATGTTGGATTCAAATGACGATATTCCGATCATCGTCACTATTGAAAGTGAGAATGGTGAAAATTCGAAAAACCTACCTAGTGAGAATTCGCGAACGAGAAGTGGCGGTTCAATGACCGAGAAAATCGAGGATATAAACGTCGTTACAAAATATTTTACCGATGTGTCAAGTAATCAAGTGAGTTCATCATTATGACTGTATGTTGAATTTTTCAGATTAGACACTTGGTAATCATTTTCTGAAGCTTGTATAGTAGTTGAGTGGTGTACTTTACTCAGAATGAAAATCGTAATTATACAAGAAAATGGATCTACGGAAAATTTCGAACTGCTCATGTAATGTATTGAGTGAATCATGAAAGTTGTATTGAAGGTGGAGTGTTTGGTACGGGTGCGAAATAAGCTTATAACATGCCTCGAAATTTACCATTCGACAAACGATAATAGCAAGGGCCGGAAAGCATATTATAACTATAGAATCATGGATTCCAAGCTCAAACTCATGTCGAACACTCAAATGATATTTAGCCAACATTTCCATGACAGTCGGTACGTCACTTGCAATCCTGTATCTGTATTAAGTGTTATTTAATGAGAAAATCCGCGCCCTCAATAATAATTACAATTTATTTGTCGAGAGAACTGCAAAGAAAATAGAATTAATTTGATTCTAATTTTTACTTTTCCTTTCCTCATTTTCTCTCCATCTGCTCTTTAAGGTACTTGAGCCTCGTCGCCTGATACCATTCACAGAAGTAAATGTTCATTCTTGTTTGGCGTTCTGCCTTACTTGTGAAAAAAAAAAAAAAGAAAAAACAAGGAAACGCCAAGGTTCTCAGTATCTAAATTTCTGTCATTTTTAGAAATATTCGAATTATTATTTATTCTAATTTTTGAAGCAGTTTTAATCATTTATTATTTATTTTTTTTTTTTTCGCCAGTGAATACACTACTTAAATTAATTATTGAGGCACGTTTATCTCTGTTCATGGAATCTGATATTACGTATACTGTAACTGTATCGTATCCGAGCTGAGAACCGAGACCAAAACAGTAATAAAATTTGACCATTCGTTCTTTGTCCTCGAGATCCGAATTCAAAAAGATCCAAAGTTTCGTTTTCTATAATCCAGTTCATGAATGATTGCCTCGAAATGAAAAATGACCTTTGAAAAATGTCGAATTGTTCTTTTGAAACAAGATCGAGTCTCTGTGTGCCTTAGCATCCGGGTCTCTAGTTTTTGCAAATTGCTATGCAAAAATAAAATAAGAAAATGTACGTATAATATAACTTGAGTGAGAACTTATTGTTTTTCCGGAACTCAAAATATCCCGATCTTTCTGTTCTATGATAAAGTTTTAAACCCGAGGAACGTAACGCTATTCATATAGTTCAAAGGTACACACAAAACAAAAATATTAGGATAAGTCGAAAAAGTAATCAATTAAATTAACATAACATAGGTAAGAGTAAACACGAAAAAGAGAGAAAATTTACGTCAGAATGATCGAGAAAATTTTTAGCAATGCTTGACTTTCCTCGTGTTGAAAATTATTTCATTTAAATGGATTGTACTTCGGAAGATTCCGTACAAGTTCTTTCTTCTAGACTGAAAAACAAAGAATTGAATCTAGCCTATCTTCCGAACAGAAATTTCATTTATGCTCAGTACATGCTGTGGAACAAGTCAGGTCCATTCCTCATACCTTGGCTATCGTAATCAATTATTTGTTTGTCAGTTCTCCTACTCGGGTTAAATTTATCATCAGAATAATTAATTCGAAGCGATAAGTATCCGTCGTTGTTCAAAAGTTCTTCTGCTGGGATAGTTCAAGTCTTACTTCCGATACCTAGCACTAAAATGGGAAAAATAGGGATAAAAAAAAGAGTCGTCGATTTTTCCACGAGTGCACGATAGACCAAGTTTTTGTAACGATATTCACTGTTAATACCACGACCATGGTCGATACGCTGATACCAGTGAGTGATTATGAGCAAAAGTAGCCGTATTTGTAATCGCAATGACATTGTTATTGCCATTGGTTCGTGAAAGCTTATCGACGACTCTTATAAAAATAATACATTATATGTGTATGTACTGTAATATGTACGGAACGTTTCGATTACACGGTAATACGTATTTGAAAGAAATGAACAAAATAAATAAAAGACCAAATATGAATTCTCAAGTTTTTCAAGACTTACTTTTTTTTGGATACGTGGACTCCATCCAATCTCCCAGATATATTAACGTACGATCGAATCGTTCTCATAAATTTCTTGAAGGAAAGATTTTTTTTTTTACAAACCATGTGATTACATTATTGTGCAAGAAGATGGCTTTCTTCTTTTTCGCTTTTGCGATCTCCATTTATTCCCCGAATTTTCTTCTTTTTGTGCCGTTCTCTACGTGTGTATGACATCAAATATTCCCTCTCCATTGTGGTATTCTTCGTTACTGCAGTATCTGCAAAACATTACAATAAAATTGTCATCTTCTTCCTCTTTTAATTTGACGTGCACTTTTTTCCTGATCTGAACTTTCTCCCAGCCCCACCAATGTAGATATACCCTCGCATTGCTCACGACTGAGCTTGTACACTCGACTCCGCGTTCAAGCTTTCCTTGCCCTTTGTTTCCGTCTGATCATTGCTGATTCTCTTCATCATGGGTGGTTGGGTGGGTGGGTTATTCCGGATACCCACATTTATACAATAGCCATTGGAACGCCTTTATCACTTTGTTTGTGTACTTCCCTATGTAGATCGATCCAAAGTGTTTTCTCACTGTACTGTACTATCGGGGGTTGGTTCCCTTCTTAGTTTCCATTTTTCCCAGAGACTCCCTTCACCAAACCTCTATTGGTAGCTATTGGCTTTTGCGATCTGCTTTACTATGTATCTCGATTTCCTTCCTCTTCTCTTCTCTTCTCTTCGTTTTTCTCAAGGACAGAAATTGCTCGATAGCATCGCAAACCATCTAGGTATCCGATTCTCTATTAGGTAATTCACCAGTTTGACTGTTTGTCAATACGACGTATCATATTTTGATACATACGTAGGCTATTGAGCAGTGTCCGTCCATCAACATGGTCCTGAAACGTAAATTTATTTTAGTATCAAAAAGAGACACGTAGACAAGGAGCAGTAGTTTCAAGCTTTTATTACAACTTTTTCGCGTACATGTTTATTCGATTTTGCATCGTCGAAAATAATCCTGGACACAACTTGAGCATAATGTGAAGATTTCATCGAATTTCTTCGAAAGAGCAGCAGCAGGAGATTACCGCAATAACACGCGCGATTTTAGTTTTTTGTTCTATACAGTATACGTAGGTACCTACTATTATAATTGATAGGATTGTCCGCAATGTTTTGTTTTACCATCGAATAAGCGTTGCTCTCTGGCGCGGCGCGGCGCGGCGGAGGTAGTACGAAAAAAATAAGACGTATACAGTATACTTACCTTATAGGTACCTATGAATATTCAATTGCTTTCATCTAAAGCAGCGTTACATTTTAATGAAAGTAAATCATTTTGCAAATTTATTATGGGCTTACCCTATAAGTACTGCGTATGTTACGTACGTATATGAATCGCGTTATGCACCCCAGAAGCCGTCCAAGCGACATTTTCTACTTTCCCAGGATGACGGAGTGTCGCTTGGACGGCTTCTGGGGTGCATAACGCGATTCATATATATAGGCTATATGAGTATTTAAAAAAAAAATTTCAGTTGTTTTTCGTTTCCACGGCCTCTATTGACGTAATAACATCAATCATCATCTTGTGGAAACGATTGCGCGATAACGCGAATTGGCGGACACAATTTTCGTGTCGTATCCATACTTTTTTGTATTAATTACCTATTTATACTGTACCCTGTTTTCGACATAGGCCTATGTATTTTGGGTTTACTTAATTGACATTAGAACAAAGAAATTGTCCCGATCCTGGTTTCTCAAACAGGCACGATTGCGATTGATGTGAGAATACTTGTGCGCACTCGTCCAAATCGTTTTTAAAAAAGCTAAATATCTAATTTAAAAAGGACAATCTTTTTCGAGCAAAAAATTTCCTTTCATTGGCACTTTGTACTGTAGTTTCTTACATAATTTCAAAATTTTCTACATTGTGTCGAGTCGAAAGCTTTCTTTTTCGATCGCTGCATGAATGAGTGTTTTTTTTTAGATAGAGTATCTACGAGTAGGTAACCGTTTAATGTGACGACTTTTTTTTTTTTTTTTTTTTTTTTTTTTTTTTGTAGGCTGCCAAGACGGAACGAGACGCAAACCATATTCGTAAAGGAGAAAAAACACTCGAGAATTTTCAGACAGAACAAAATTCCAAAGATGATGACGTGGTGAAAAAAGAATCGTGGGCAAGTCTGTGGGTCGAAATGTCTGGTAATTCGAAGCCGGATTTAGAAAAACGGATGCCTGTTGCGGAAAATCAAACTGTGAAAATTACATCGGAAAAATATTTACGAGAAACGTCGAGCAAAACTGAAAAAAGTGCAACCCCCATCACGAAAGAAAACGTGCAAAGATTCGAGCAGAATGGAAATTCGTCGTCGGCGAAAAAGGGTAGAGGACGACCGCCAAAGAATTCTCTAACCAAAACAGCAGATACCACGGTTACCATACAACGACGACCACTTGATGCTACGATTTTGAATGAAGCGGCGCCCGGTATCTCGATGAAAACACATCAAGAGTTTCCTACAGCCGAAGCGGCGTACACTAATTCGAGAGAAAATAAAAATACAACGCCTGCGAATGTCTCTCAATTAGTGCTACTAAACGTAAGTTTATACTCCGTACGGTACCAAGTAGTAGAAATGCGGATCGTCATCATCGTCATCTTATGTTACGGCTCACATAGGCTAATACTGTAGAAAGAAGATCATCGACGAAACAAAATTCGAAAAATCATGAAATAGGTACTGTACTGTACTGTACTGTACTGTACTGTACTGTACTGTACTGTACTGTACTGTACTGTACTGTACTGTACTGTACTGTACAATCTAAAGTTTACACAATCAATAGAAAAGATATTTTGGCCAATATTTTTTTGTCCCAGGCTCGTCATTCTGTCCTGTCGCCCGCCGCCCACAAAATAGCTGCGCTACGTTCGTTAGCTTCTTCATTCATCGACTACCTAATTCACATTTCGGTGAGTCCGGCTTTTCAAAAATACGTACCTTCCAACTAAGTACACTGTCAAACTAGTAACGTTGAGGTTCGCCAATCTGCGGCGCGGCGACGGCGAACCTAGGCTACTTACTTTTATTTTAAAAATTTTCATTTCGTTTCGTGTATGACCTTGTTTCTGGACGTGCGAGTAAGTTTCAACGAATATAATGTTTCGTGCTTTCTTCTCCAATTTTCATACTACCCTAGTGTATACTCGATCCGAATTACCGCGATACGTCTCCCTGGGGCTAAAATTATAATACTGTATACTCGTACGTATTGAGTTACCTATGTATTTACGTTACGATACGGTGCGGTGCGGTGTGGTGCGGTGCGGTGTAGTGCAGTGCAGTGCGTACGCCAAAGTTGTTCATTCCGACGAAAAAGGTTTCCAACTGTTTTCTGATTTTTTGTCTTCTCAGCTCCAGTGCTGAACATAATTACCTACATTTATTTAGAATGAAAAATTCTTACACAACTTTGGAAATTCATAGAAAGAGCGCTGAAGCCTACTCATTGAGGGAGCGGAAGAGGGGGCGGGGAAAGACGAGTGTCCTCTCGGATGATCCTCTCAAACGTTTCGTTCGTGAGTAACTTCAAATTACATTCATATGTAGTTTTATATGATTGTTGAAATCGATGGCTGGCAGCGGGGAATCCGCTGTCCCGAATCCATTAGAACCTGAATTTTTTCGAAGCCCCCTCCAAGATATAAGAATTTTTCTCGAAAATTTTCCAACTCCATTATCAAGGAGAGAACTTGATTTTCAAGTCCACTTTCCTATCATAAATGGCTAGAAAGTCGAAATTTTTCCAAGTGCCTCTGGCCGTGACGTCATCAACCTCGCTCGCGCTCGCGGACAAAAAATTGCTGAGAGTATCCCTAACGAAAGGAATTGAAAAAAAAAAACACAAAAAAAAAAACAGTGAATAGATAATATATAGCCTACGATAATTATACTTAATTGTAATATATCCCTTACTCGAACATTTTCAGAATTTTTCACGACCCACAAAAGGGTCGTGATCTATAGTTTGGGAACCGCTGCCTGCCTCGAGCTATCTATAATTTACCTCATTATTATCCTCCGAACGGGGGCGCGGGCTCGGACGCCGCCGATTTTTGTTCTGCTGCAAAATTTCAACATTCTCGATCACGAATGAGGAATCCGTTAAGCATTGAAGGATTGACATTGTTTCATTCAAGTGCGGTGTTCTTCGTGTAGCCTATGTTCTTCTCTGTTTTACTTCTTTTCTGAAAGTCGAGCCGCGACATGGTGTCATTGAATCGTCATGATTGTGTTATTTACTGTATAACGGCAGCCGTCGCGTCGTCTGTGCGACAGTCAAACGTCTAAACAAACGAATGGCGCCCCCTTACCTACTACAGTAGTAGTCAGTATTTGAATGTCACTCAGATGATGTTTTTCGTACCTATCCAAAGTAAAGCAATTCAACTCGTTACCTATTATAAATCTCTAGATGATGTACGTGTACACAACGGTCTACACAGAGAATAGGCCTACCTACAGTTAACTGTTGATTGATAGACTGTATCTATGTACTAGGAAAACGTAGGCTAACGTCGCGTCGTGATGATTGGAAATTTTCGACATTCCATTATAATATTTTTATTTTTGAAAGCAACAAAAATTGAGTGAATCGCGGGTGTGCGCGCATCAAAGAATGCAACCAATAATAAGTAGGCTACATCAAAAGATAGGCAGGCGTAAAAATGAATGATTTTTATCAAGTTTCTAACAGATTCGGATTCTTCCTCTTAAAAACGCGCACTATTACATAAGTATCAACTCTCACTATACTCGTATACAAGTACCGGTAGGCTACATAATTATTATTATTATTATTATTATTCCTCCATTCACGGGAGTTCCCGGTATTACTTATCTATAGAGGGTCTCAGACCAAGTCTATAGACAGTGTGTAGTCTCTTCGTCGCCAATGACTTTTCTAACAATGCGCGTTGTATGGAGTATAACCGCTTTTTGGATTGCTCGTATTTCATTTCTCGCGCAGCCTAGTTCCCGCAGATTCTTTGTGGTGGTCTTTGGAAACACGCCTGTTGCTGTGACCACTATTGGTAGCGTTCGCGTCCGCGTCTTCCACTGTTTGGCCACTTCCATTGATAGTTCCTTGTATTTGCTGATTTTTTGGTTCAAGGTCTTCTTCATATTATTTTGGTTTGGCACCGCTATGTCGATTAGAAACGTGGTATTTTCATCTTTATTTTTTAGCACAATGTCAGGTCTATTGTGGGTGGGTGACTGTTTTGTGCGTGTTTATCGTTCGATCCCAGAGCAGTTCAGCTTTTTCATTTTCATATGCACGGACAGGCTCATACTCCCAGTACGGCTTCACTTCTGCTTGTAGGGCCCATTTTTTTGCCAACGCTCCGTGAACAACTTTGGCGACACTATCGTGGCGTTCTTTATATTCGTTTCCTACAAGCTTCTCACATGCACTTATAAGATGCTCTATGGTCTCACCCGGTTTCCCACATAGCCTGCATCTGTCTTCTGCTGCCGTATTCACTTTCATCACATATTTTTCGTAGTTTCTGGTTTTAATGACTCCGTCCTGTATTGCTGAGAAGAATCCCTCCGTTTCGGGGTAAAGGAAGCCATCAGTAAGCCACATTAAGGATGCCTGTTGATCAACCTCTTCATCCTCCATCGCTGTCGGGTATCTTCCATGTATTGCTTTATTTTTCCATGCAGTGTACAGCTCCTCGTTGTATGTAGCTCTCGTTTGTGGCTCACCTGTTCCCGAGTGTTCTTGTAACTGAGCAGTTGTTATATTTTTGTCTGCTTGTACAACTGCCTTGTGAAGTACAGATGTTTGTTTCTTCTTTTGGAAGTAGCTTCTGATGTTGGCCACCTGCTTATCATGTATCCACTTGAGGTTTGCCACACCGCGTCCACCTCGGTTTCTGGGCAGTACTACTCTTTCTATTGCGGACTTTGGGTGTAGCTTTCTGCTTCTTGTCATTAATACACTTATTTTCCGCTGTAATTCCTCTAGTTCAGTATTGTTCCATTTTACAATTCCGAACGAGTATGTTAGAACTGGTACAGCATACGTGTTCACTGCCTTAACTATGTTTTTGCTGTTTAGCCCTGTCTTCATTACAAGTTTAACGCGAGAGGTGAACTTTTCTTTCAGTTCTTCCTTCATGACACCATGTTCTATACATTTACTTTGTTGCACGCCCAGGTATCTATACATTTCGCTCGGCTCCATATTTTGAATTTGTTCACTTTCTTCATCTGCTTGCGGTTCCTTCGTTTCATACTCCCCTCTGCTATTTATCTCCTGTATCCGACATTTATCGAGCCCAAATTTCATACGTATATCATCAGAGAATTCTTTGACTACCTGCAGTAGTTGTAGTAATTTACCTCTGGACGGGGCGTATACCTTTATGTCGTCCCTGTATAATAGATGTGTTATATTGTATATGGCTGTCTTATTATTTCTTATACTAAAGCCAATTGAGGTATCATTTAGCAGGGTAGAGATCGGGTTCAGGGCTAGACAAAACCACAGTGGGCTGAGTGAGTCGCCCTGAAAGATTCCTCTCTTGATGTGGATTGGTTCAGTCTGTATTGTCTTTTCTGCATGTTTTAGGTGAGCGATAGTTGACCATTTCTTCATCACTTTCTTGAGGCATTGAATTATTTTTGGCTGTACTTAATATATCTGCATAACATGTATTAACCAGCTGTGCGGCACGGAATCATACGCTTTCTGATAATCTATGTATGCTGTAGCTAGTCTTCTTTTGCTTTTTCTACTTTGTCCTACTACTAGCTGGTCAACAACTAGCTGTTCTTTACAGCCGTACGCCCCTTTCCTACATCCTTTCTGCTCTTCTGCTATGATACCATTTTTTTCACAGTGGCATCTTATTTTTTGGGCTATACATGCCGTAAATATTTTGTAGGCCGTTGGTAAGCAGGCTATGGGCCTATATTTAGCAGGGTCTTTGGCATCTCCTTTTTTTGGTAAGAGGTATGTAATTCCTCGCATGAAGAATGGCGGTATAGTATCCGGTTCCTCCACATACTTGTTAAACACATTCAGTAGTCTGTGGTGTATGGCTGTCAATTTCTTGTACCAGAAATTTTGGACTTTGTCCAGCCCTGGCGCACTCCAGTTTCTCAATTTTTTCATGACGCTGGTCAGTTCTGTAGCTGTTATTTCTGTTTCAGGTGCTGACTCAATCCGTTCATTACCTGCTCTGATTTTCTCTATCCACGGCGCTTCTCTTTCGTGTTCTATATTCTCTGACCATAGGCTAGCCCAATATTTCGTTATTTCTTCTTTTGTTGGTATTTCTCTTGCTTGCCCCGTATTAGTATTGACATTCCTGAAGAATATCTTTTGGTCGCTCTCAAACTTCTTGTTATCCGCTCTTCTTTGGTAGCTCTTTGCGTATGCTTTCAGTTTTGCAGCCTTCATCATGAGCTTTTGTTTTATTGTGTTTTGGATTTCACTGATAGCTTTATTTTTATCTTCATATTTTGCGTGGTTCGCATACTTTTTCTTTAGTTTTTCTATTTTATTTTTAACCCTTCTGCTCATAGTTTCTTGTTTGCCATATGCAGTAATTTGGTTCAGCTCTGCTCTGAGTTCCTTTGTCTCGTTCTCAAGTCTAACCATCCATCCGGGCTTATGTAGTTGTTTTTGTGGCTGGGCTTTCTCTTGCGTGCAGTCCATAATTTCCAGTCTTAGTTGTCTCACCACAGCTATTGCAGCACAGTAAACTTTGCTATATATATCGTCTCCATTCTCCAAGTCATTCTCCAGGATGCTATTTACTGCACTGATAATCACTTTCGCTTTCGGAGTCTCTCTTATTCTTGGTATTCTTGGCCTGCTGTTCACTTCTGTTAGCAGAAATTCGGCTTTTGCCTGGTGGTATCCTTCCTCAATTTCTTTCCTCTGTACTTCAGCTTCGGGTCCACTTTGCCTTGTATGCACTTCATCTTCTTCTTCACGTTCACAGCTATCCTCCTGCATTTCTTCATTCTCATTTTCACTTTCCTCTTCCTGATGGCTTGTCTCTTGGCTTTGGCCTCTCTCCTGTTCCATTTCTTTCTTCACCTCTGCCTTGAGCTTTTCCAATACAGCCTTGACAAGTAAATTTCTCCTCTCAATTGCTCGCTTCTGGTCAGCTACTCTTTGCTCTGTGACTTTGATAAGCGGGTACCTTTCGCAAAATAACTGATAGACCTTGGCTCTCCATGCAGTGTTTTCAGTCTCTAACATAGTACACCTATAATATGAGCGCATTATGAATTCGTTCAAGTTATTTGACCACTTCATTCTTTTCGCTCGAGTTTGTGCAACTGTGGCTGACTTGTTTTCACTGTCAGAAGCATCAGTTTGCACTTGAGTTTGCGGTTTCCTTGCCGATCGGTTCGCAGGGCCCACGCGGCTTGCTTCATGGGTGATTCCCTGTGGTGTCTTCTGGTCCGCACCAGCCGACAGCGACACTTTATCGGCTGGGTCCGAGGCTTGGCTTCTTGTTTTCACCATTTTTCTTGCCTAACTTTCCCTTTTATGCCTTCGGGCAGGCTTTTGGTGGATAAAGTTGGACGTGAAGACTGCCACTTAAGGAGGTCTCCGGACGTGAAGGTGCAAGCACAGTACGTAACCCATTGACCTCCGATGCTACAGTAGTACGTAACCCACTTTTATTCACCTCAGTTGACAGTAGCTCATCTAACTAGAGCTGTGGGCGCCGCGGTGTTTGACTGCTCGAGTCTCTACACCGCCGCCCCTAGGATAGGTAACCTGTCCCTGTTCCTATCCGGTTTAGCAGGCCTTTCCCTGGTTGGACCGGGTACTTGCCCTGTCTAAACCCCCCATACACTCTTTGGCTCAACTGACCTGACTTCCCGCCGGGATTGGATACCGCGACCTTCCGTCAGGTTGCTCAGTATTAACAGGGGCACCACGTGTAGGCGAGTGCGGGGTAGAGTTGGAGAGGCTGAGTGATCTCTGGTGATCATGTATTCGCATCACATCTCCTAGGGTCGCCCCCTTATTATTATTATTATTATTATTATTATTATTATTATTATTATTATTATTACCTATTCTTTATTCTACATACAGAGAAGTGTACGTTCCCGCAAGAAACTCATGTTACCAGATTTTGAGTACGGTTTCGATGGTAAATTTGAAAAAGATGAATGCGCAGATCAGACGTATATTTCGACGACGGCGAAAACGAAAACTCCAACTAGTAGAAGCGCACTCAAGGACGATGTGAGTTTTTGTTACCTATTTTTTTTTTTTTTTACAAAACTTTCCTCGCAGCGCAGCGTGGTGTGTAGGCTAATACGGTTTTCTTTTTCGCTTTTTAGGCGTATAAAAATGTTCGTATTATTGTTCGTAAACGAGGTAGACCTCGCAAAAGCGTAGTAGAACTTGATAAAAATGTCCAAGTGCCTGTTTCTTCCATTAAGACGCCATCGTCAGTAAAAGATATCAATGAAGAAGAAACGTCGTCGGCAAAATTACTTAAGATTTCTAAAATAAAAAAATCAGGCGACGAAACCGAAATCTTTTCTCTCACTACAACAGTACGTATTGTAGCCTATTTCGTTCGTATTCGTTTCGTTTCGTTTCGTTTCCTTTCCACGTTCTAGGTATGATTTTCTATCGCTATTTTAATGGAAATTTTGTAGCTTTCCGAATCTGAGCACGATACATCTTCAAGCACAAATTTGAATACAAGTAAAGCAGCAGACGATGTCGTCGAAAAGGAGATCGATGAATCATGGCTGAAGAAATTGGATTTCAGCGAAGGACAATCTCTTACTGATTCTTGGGTGTGTATTGACATGAATTAAATTACGTATTACAGATAGTTTTTGAAGCTCACTCCACTCGTAGCATTAATTCGTCGTCGTCGTCTTTTTTTTTTCTCTCTCTCTCTCTCTCTCTCTCTCTCTTTTCTTTCATCTTCCTATCCAAAGATGGATTCGCCGAAAGACCTCGATACTGCACCTAAACGAGGAAGGCCGCCAAAACGAAAAAAAGTCACACCTACCACGATCGAGAAAGTTGGAATCGTGACGAAAGAATCCGACAAAGGAAAAACGAAAGAAACGAAAAACAGCAGCAGTCGTGGGGAATGTTCGAAAGTAAGTACAAATACCTATCCGACCATCTTTTGTTTCTTCGAAATCGTAGGTATTAAGTAATTAATCGAATTAACTTTACACTCAACAGTCGTCAAGGCAGGAAGAGAAAAAGAAGAAACGTGGCAGACCAAAGAAGTATCATATTGCGTTCGTGGATAATCATCATTCAGTATCAGTGGGGGTAAGCAATACTGTATATCCGAAAATATCGTATACCTACTGTATCTACCTTTCATTCGCCGCACGGTATCCTCCGATAACCCGAACATAGAAACTTGAAATTCTTGCCATAATTTTTATTGATTTCTGTTATATTTTCATGGAAAAAGACTCCGTCATTGAAAGGGCATGCCAAAAAGTTGTCTCTCAACAATGAAGAAAAACGAGCTGAAGAATTCCCTACAGCGGTAGAAGGCGTTACGAATATTTTCGCAAAACATGTCGACTCTGGTGTAGCAATTTTGACCGACAAAATGTGTGAAACGAAACCACAGGTCACTATATCAAACGCAGTTAGTATTATTAGTACGTTAGTAAAAAAAAAGAAAAAAAAGAAAAAAAAGAAGAGTGGAGGGAGGAGGGGGGGGGGAAGAAGATATAATAACAAACAAAATTATAGATACGTGGATACGACGTGAATCGAGATTAGTCACTGCTCGCGTATCCAAGAAGGTTGAATGAAGGATGGTTGAAAAATAGAGAGATCCATTCATGATATTCTCATCACCTACGTACGTACATATTGAACGAGTCGAGGTGGAAGGTGTCGTCGAATTTGGCGCTAATATACGTCTTCATTTTATTATAAGAACTGATAAATAGTTTTTGATTTGAAAGCCTGTTACTGAATTAAATTAGAAGTTGTCGTCGTCGCTTCCCAAGTTAAGCATTCCTAAAGATTCTGTACTAAAAGCGCTGTCCGTACTCGTAATCGTGCCCGGACCCGGGCCGGGCCGGCCCGGTTCTGTCTGTGTTTACCATAATACGTATACCTGTATATAAGTACACTTTACATAGTAGGTATACTGACTGATACTGTATAATTCTTAGGTTGTGACCATAAAGAAACGAGGTAGACCTTTGAAACGGGAGCCGAGTATCGTTTCAGTTAATTTTAATGAATCGCTTACGCCGCCTGTAGCGAAGAACGAAGGCAGTTTGGAAGCAGCCTCTAATAAGGACCAAAATGTGCGATCGCGTTCCGACAAATTTGAAGAAAAAAAACAACAACAAGATTTTTTTCGCGTACGATAACAATATTATTATTATTATTATTATTATTATTATTATTATTATTATTATTATTATTATTATTATGCGTTTTTAATGCTCGCCATCGGTTCACGTTCACGCAAATTAAGTCGCCATATTTTTATTTGTATTATTTCCAGACGGGAAAACAACATGGTCTGAAGAAAAGAGGTCGACCTAGAAAATCTCTTCCAATCGAGGTAGTAAAATACGTATGGGTGTACTGCACTGTACACGTGTATTCATAATCATTTGTGTCTCAAGTATTCGTGGTCGAGACGCATCCTATCCTCTCAAATATTACAACCGTTATCGTACGTGTACGCAGGTAAAGGAAATAAAAGCTTCGCATACTGCAGCAATGGTGGACGTTCAGATTGATCAGGACGGGAACGAATTGAATAAACGAGAACCAGTTACCGTGGAGGAAACCGATGTGAAGAAAAGAAGAGAATTTATGGAGTACATGCGAATCAAAGAAGACGTCGATGATTCTGATTTCGAGGTGAGAGTTGTACAGTAGTAAAGTCCAAATCCTGAAAAATCTTTTTTCACTCGTTCAACAATTACCTAAACTACCATCACACGATACGATACATTCATTGTTGCAGCATTTAAGGAAAAAAGCAGAAGGAAAAAATTCTTCAATATTATCACCCAAGAAACGAGGTAGACCTCGATTAGACGAGGTTGCTCGAAAACGAGCTGCTGCCGCTGAATTAATGAAAAACGAACGCCCCTATTCCATCTATAACAAGTACAAGGCAGCGTCGAGAGATTTTTTTAAACGAAAACGCAACCCATCGCGAACACTCGACGTACTAAAAAAGAGAAAGAACAAGAAGCGTAAGCTTTTAGACTTAGTCGAATATCCTGCTGGCTTTGCGAGTGCATCGGAAACGGTCAGTAAAATTGTTAATTTTTCTTCTACATAATATTATCTCTATTTTATTAGGTAGGTACTTATACAGTACACACTCACATACTGTATACTGTAGAATTTTGCTTCATTCTTTTTCCTCGCGAATTAATCAAGACATGGGTACACGTAGAGAGGCTATTTCATTTATTCAATATTACTGTATTTACTTACAGGCTAATGATTCATCTATGATGATGTCGGATTCCAGCGTAGTAGATGATGGTGCAACGTTAGACGATGATGACCTACCATTTGTTAGTCCCTAATTATTATATTACTGTATTATATTTTTGAGGAGACCTCTTTTCTTTATTTCCTTTCCTTTAAGGATTTTTCGTTCTCGATCGATACACAATGCCTCGTGATTGTCATTTTCAGGTCTTGAAGAAATCGTCTTCCGGACGTTCGAGAAAACTAAATAAAGTGAAACCGAAGAAAACTAGGGTAGGTACAAATAATACTTCCGATCGACTATTTTGCTTATTACATACGTATAAATGCTTTTCTATTTGATTAAGAAAAAATATAATTAGCGAGAGTAAATTATTACAGTACATATTAGGTACAGTATTATTATTTTCTACATTTTCTCAATGTTGTGGACGTGTGTTGTAACTTGGCTGTAGCCTACGGGTTATTTTCCAACTCTGCTACATGCTCTTTTATTAGAACTGCTTTCTGCATCTGGCTGTAGCAGTTTTCCTGGACGCTTTTACTCCGCAAGCCTCTGTGTTCTGTGAGGTTGTATTCTGGATATTTACTGCTGGCCATTTCGTGCAGAGTTTGGTTCTGAATGCGCAGTCTTTTTCGCTCCCCAGCTTTGTGATCTTCTTATAATAACAGTTCATTATGTACCCGTTCATATCGTGTGTGACCATTTTATTCGCTGTCTGGGCTGTCCTATCTTGGTGGTTACCGCATGTTCCTCGCAGGGAAAATACTTTCGACTTTTTTTCGTTTTGAGTTTTCTTGCGGTTTGATTCACCACCGCGGCAATACCGCTTCCGGTCTATTGCTGGGTCCTGGTCGTGGCTCATTCTCTTTCCCGACAGAGCTTGCCACATCTTCTGTCTCGTCCGACACCCGATGTCTTTTGTCTTTACCATTATACTCGTAATTAGCCTTTCCTGCCTTTTATACCTGCGGCAAGATTGAACGTGCGAAGACTTCTGTTTAAGAAGATCTCCGGACGTGAAGGTGTAAAGCAGCACAGTACGCGTAACCCATCAACCTGCGATGCAGTAAGGGGTACCTACGTAACCCGCCCAATTTTATACACCTCAGTTGACGACAGTAGCTCATCTTACCAGAACTGAGGGCACCGCCGCCCCTAGAAAATCGGTAACCTGTCCCTGTTCCTAACCGGTTTAGAAGGCCTTTCTTCCCTGTTTGATTGCATCGGGTACTGGCCCTGTCTAACCCCACCCATACACTCTTTGGCTTGACCAACCTGACTTCCTGCCGAAATTGGGTACCTACCGCGAGACCTTCCGTCAGATTGCTCAATACTAACAGGGACACTAAGTGTAGGAGAGCGCGGGGTAAAGATGAAGAGATTCTGTAATCATATATTCGCATCACATTTCATAAGGTCGCCGCGCCGCGCCGCGCCCTCATTATTACTACATAATATGTAGGTAATAATATTATTATAATACGTAGTAAGTAATAATCATTATTATTTACTTATAATAATATGGTTATGTAGGACTCTTCTCCAGCGCTTGCTGATGTTAAAGAGGATGAAACGAAAAATATAGACCCAGATTTGTATTCACTTGATATGAAAAATCGTGCAAAATATTCTCGAGTCTTCAGGAAAGTGCGAGACGTACCCACGCACGATGAATATTTTCCAGATTCGTTGGTGAGTGTACAAAGTCTTTCAAATTAAATTGATCGACTCATTTCAGTTTTTGCTGTGCTGTGCTGTGCAGTATATTAACAGTCCAGTCTGTAAATACCTACCTAATTCATCGCATCAGTCAGTGGGTACAACCATTTCGGCTTTCATGCGGAATCTTGTTTCTGAAAAAATGATGACGCTGCTCTGCTTCGCTTCTAAGTGTGTGTGCCATCCATAAGAGTAATATCTTTACAATAAAACTGTTTTCGTTTCGTAGGTTACTTGTGGTCGGTGCAAGAAACTGATGACTTTGCGACACTATCATTTGTACCACCAGATTTCTCATTATTTTCTGAGTTGGTTAGATGGCGAGAAGGAATTGGTAAGCGTAGTAATCTTGCGAGATACCTTTAATTTATTACGATAAACTGTAAGATCGTATGTATTAAGAAATTTCCGAATAATATGAATAGGAGGGACTCGATGATGCATTACTCAAGGATATTGAGCGTGTGGGCACTACGCGACGTTTGTCGGATGCGGCGTGCGTGGGGTAGTCCTCCTTTTATAACGAATGACGTGGAATGACTTCACAAAAAAGTTTCTCAAAGCTCCGCAGCATTTTCGAACGAATTTTTTCGATCTGCGGAAATGTTGCACAGAAAGGTTCAATCAATGGAATGCGGTGCGGTGTAGGAACTTTGATTCGATTTTTTTCTCCCCCCCCCCCAAAAAAAAAAAAAAAAAAAATTCTATAACGTCCGAAAATAGGCGAATTTTTCGCCAACGTCCCACATCTAATTAGAAAGATATACGAAAAAATTTCAAAATATTCCTTCTATACGGCCCTCAGTTGAATCTTTCTGAAGAACGCATCAGAAAACTAGAAAGATTTATTAAATAAAACTCGAGCGGTGAAGAACTTTTTCCAATTCCTTGTTTGTTTTTGATGCTCGTTTTTACAAGCGAAACACACCCTGAAGATGTTTTTTTAAATGAATTTTAGAGAGTATTTTATGTTATCCATCGTCACTCATTATAAATAAGAAAAATTGTATATACAGAAAAATTCACATTTTTTTTTTATTGTTTTTTTTTTTTTTTTTTTTTTTTTTTTTTTTTTTTCTTTTTTTTTTTTTTCTTTCTTTCCATCACCGTTTTGCAGTCAGTAAGATCGTTACAGAAATAGTGGGAAAAAAAATTTGGAAAGATTGTGAGCTTCGTAGGTGGGCAGAAATTGAAAGTTAGACAAATTTTTTACTCGTTGTGTCGCACTTCGTCAGAACAGCGAGAATGAGTAGTGTGTGCGTGTGTGTGTTGAAATATCACAAACACTGGAAGGCAGTAGGGTAAAACTGATTAAAGTATGACGTTATCATAACTTAGACCTAATTTGAAGAATTACGAAAGTTACAAGGTGAAAGAGAACTTGGTATATCACCCAGTGGCGTAGGTACGATTTTGCAATCCCCATTAACCCTCCCTCCCTCCCTCCTATATACGCTACTGACGTCGCCGCCATCGATCGCCAGAAGGTGAAGTCTTTGGAGGGTGATGATTTGATTTAAATTCTTGAAAAAGGATAGACTTGGGAAAATCAGGCGGTAAGAGAAGTGTGACGTGAAGCAAACTCAAAAGCTTTAGAATGTGTACTTTCATGACGATGAGACGTCTTATGAGGAAGACTTAGATGCATGTCGATTGAATGATAAAGGAAAAAGATATTTGATCTGCTGTGAAAGGTCTGGACAAATTTTCGTCAGGAGGAAGGGTACCCGGCTGAATCTCGACTCGAGAACACTAATGGAAGTTGGGGGAAAAAAAAGAGGACTGAATCAATAGCAGATCGTTGCGTTGGAAACAACGAAGATCGCGGATTTCTCGCTACCATCGCGAAAAATTTCAATGTCTGATTTGTTTTTTTTTTCTTCTTCTTCTTTCTTTATCAAGTCCGTAGCTGTGAAATTATAATATTAGGTACCTTTTTTGTATCTTCTGTCGGTAAAAAAAAGAAAAAAAAAAAAAAAAAAAAAGTTAATATTCAGTTTGTGCTGAGTTTTATTTATTTATTTTTTCTTCTTCTTCCTTCTTTCTTCTTTTTGCTTGTATCTTGGATTTAGAAAAAGAAAAAGAAAAGAAAGAAAAAAAAAAAAAAAAAAGAATTGTTACTTAATTGAATTTTATTTCGTAATTATAGGACTTCAGTCTTGATTCGGAGCTTATTAAAATAATGCAACAGTACGTGAATCCGGATGCGTTGCGTAAAAAATTGATCAAGTTACATTGTGACCAATGTCACAAAATTATGAAAAGTGTCGTTGGCTACGTGAGCCATATTAGATTCTGTTCAAAAATGGTAGGTAAATTTTATTACCTAATCAATTCGTATTCACGCGGGCGGGCCAACCCTGTCTAATATTTTTGGAGTACTAAATTTCAAAGATTCGTGTATTCGTCTGTATAGAATGAAGAAGAGCTATTAGGGTCTTGCGTATTGTGCGGTAAAAGATTGAAGCCGAGCAGTTTACGCCACCACTACGTTAAAACCCATAATATTACATTACCGAACGTGAACGCTCGAACAAAAGAGGAATTATTTTTACCCGTTGCCGCCGAGTCCTCAGCCACCAGGTGAGTGTACGAGACGAGAGAGTTTACATTTCACCTAGGTTTTATACTCGCAGCCGTGTATTCTAATTACATATTGAGAAATTGTGATTCACAACAGAAATGATGCTGCTGTAGCGATACCATTTTCAACGTCGTCGTCGTCTTCGGTGAAGAAGACGGCAAAATGTTACCAAAATTTCGAACGTAAAAGCTTCGACAAAATTGATATAATAGAAGATGAAGAATTTTGGACATCATTAAAAACGTCTTACGATCTATATATGTGCATGGGCTTGAGTTGCAAACACATGACCTTATCGAAAGATGATCTGAAAAATCATATTCTCAGTTGTCACGCCGCTTTTTGCGTAAGTTGAAATAATTATTATGTACAGTATGTACTTAGTACCTAGTACCTTCCTATATTTTTTTACACGCTGTGCCCAGGCAGGCAATACTGACTGTACACGGTCGCGTCGTACTACTGAACTCGTACTTACTGTACCATGATTTTTAATTTTCACAGGAATTCAGATGTTTAATTTGCCCGTTCACCACACGGTACGAAAGTGAAATTATTTATCACACGAAGAATGCGTGCAAGGATTTTTCGGATACCGAAGAGAGAGTGGATGACGAGGCCGATACGAGTGTAACGATAGGAGGAAGACGTATTTCAAATCGGGTCAAGAAACGTAAATGTCGTTACGAAGATGAATTCTTTGAGGACGGAGAACGTAAAAGAGCGAAAACAGCAGAAGACGAAGATTTCCGACCGTCGGACGACGATGACGACGAAACTGAAGAAGACGATCAGGATTTCGATTCTGAATCTGATGAGGACGTAATCGTCGTGAAATCTCGATCGAGTAAAAGTAATATACCTAGCCTACAAGTAAATTTACCTAATTCAATAAAGAGGTTCTTGTGATTGTGATTTTTTTGTTTCAGGAAAATCGGGTCTTCATACGGCTTACGGAAGTGACTCGAGTTTACGAGTTGCTTTCTTGAATCATACTACGACTCGTCAATATGATCCGTTAACTTGGACCATTGAAGCGTAAGTTGTACACACTGCACTGCACTGCACTGCACCGAATGTACACGGTTTAATTTTGAAAGGCTTGGTTTTTTTCTCTTCAAACTAAGCCAGTTTTCCTCTTTTTTTTTCTCTCTCTCTCTCACACTCTTTTTCATGATACTCTTGTAGACGTCAGCGAAATTGCCGCCAGATACCGATTCTCGAGGAGTTGAAAATTAATTCTACCGTGTGGGGCTTAACGTCACTAATGAATTTACCGCTTCACGCGCCGAAGCAAATTAGGTCGATGAAAATTGTTGGCGATTGTAATAAATTCATCGATTATGATTTGTTTCAATCTGACGTCGTTAAAGGTGAGTGCTCACTTTCTTGACTTGATACTGTACCATTTTAATGTTGATTACAGTCAGCGCATTTGCCTCCTCGAGTATGACGAATTCTTTTCCATAATAAAAACTCTAAGCGGATTAAAAATACCGTGTGTATCATCATGAAAGGTACTGTAGGTAGACGGTTTCATATTATTTTGATGATTGTTTCTTGAAGAATATACTTTTGGTTTTGTGGGTAGGTAGGTACCGGTATACACACAAAGTGTTCCTCTAAAACTGTTTCTTCCATCCTTCAGTCATATCTTTCGGCTTTCGAATCGCCAATCGATGACAATTCTTCCAAAAATTTAAATCGCCGGCCGCGCCGCCGGTCCGACACAAGAATTGAATTTTAAAAGTTGTAAATTTTGAGGGATTACGAATTAAGATGCGTTCCTTCTGTTTGATTGATTTGAGCTTTGTTAAATGAGCCGGAGTGTCCTTGTCGTAGGAACTCGAGACTGCTTTCAACTTTTGAATTGTGAATGTGTGACCGGCGAGATTAAACTAAGCATAGGTGTACTGTAATAATACGTGTAGTCAGTTGCGGCATTGTAAATTCTCACTCGAATAGATAGTTAGTTATACTGCACTGTACGGTACATCAGATTATCGCGGCGGCGATAATCGCGAGCACTGCAAAGAAAATAATTGTACGTACCGGTACCGTAGGTACTTGAACAGAAATGAAGCGAGATGTAAAGAAAATAATAGGTATCGTGTATTCGAACTCGAGTAACGGGACACGGGTAATGGAGAAGAGCTGAGAGGAGTAAAGAAGAAAAGAAGCATAATGGAAGCGAAAAAAGAAGTTAAGTAAGAAAAATATCAACCCTACAAAGAAGAAATTGGCGAAGACAAAGAGGAAATTGAACAGCTGAGAAATGAAATCGAATGAGTAACTGAGAATAGAGAATACAGAGTCGACAACGCGAAAATTAAGGAGACGGTAGGAGACCAAAACGTAGGTAGGTTAGGTAATACATACTGTATTACTAACGGAATACGAGAAGAAAAGGAAGAAGAAAGCGAATGAAGATGACCTGCTAGAATCTGAATCCATACACACGAGAAATAGCAATAAAATATTTTTATAAAAAAAAAAAAAAAGATCCGGTGTTGCTGGGAAAAAGAATATTGAACTAAAAAGAATAAAACAAGATTTTAAATTGATGAAATCTCTGTTGTAACCAAACAGAATTCTAATATACTATTTTATTTATGTAACTGACTGTCATGTCATGTCGCTGGCGGTCATTGCTCGTTTGAACAAACTTTCGATAATTTCGTGGTCGAATTGTACGGTGACTCTATGCGAGTACCCGACGCGAATTAATCGGCGATATTATTTCGCATGTGTTTTTACTTTTCGAACATAAACAATCATAATACTCGGATGCACTGTATATTAACGTCTCACGCGAAACAACACGATTGATCGCAGTATACTCGTCTGCGTACATTGTCTATTGTCTTAAACCTATGTCTATTATATAGCTAATTAAATATAAATATTTATATGTACAGAGATGAATCATTTAACGGTAGGTGACTCAACATGTTAGTCACCTCCAAAAAATGTGTCGGAATAGCAAAAAACTAAAATGAATAAACAAAGCTGTACATGATCTTGTAGCGATACAAAATGTATCGTTACACTGACTGAAGCTGAAAAAAAAAACAAAAAAAAAAACATAATAGTGAAATTAATTGTACTGCAACACTGCTACTGCTGTCATCCATCATGAATTTATCAAGGGGCTGTTTCTTCTTCATTTGTTAATGTACAGATTTACTAAGTTACAAATTACTACTTATGCATAATAAAGATCAGAATCTGGATGACAGCAGTGTTGCAGTACAATTAATTCCACTATTATGTATTTTTTTTTTTTTTTTTTTTCAGCTTCAGTCAGTTACATAAATAAAATAGTACATATATTAGAATTCTGTTTGGTTACAACAGAGATTTCTTCAATTTAAAATCTTGTTTTATTCTTTTTATTAGTTCTATATTCTTTTTCCCAGCAACACCGGATCTTTTTTTTAAAAAAATATTTTATTTGAATTATTTTTTAGTTAGGTGACAATATTGGTCATTTTTAGAGGTTTTACAGGCTCGTGCGCGCGCGTTGATTCATGGTGACTAATATTTTCTATTTTGTGAATATTTACCGACCCGGATTTATTTTTTCAAAAATATTTCCTCTAATTGAAGTCTAATAAAAAGAAACACAAGAACACACATAAGATTGTATGCCTTGTAACACCTTCCCGCACGTGAAGTGCAGCATTCAATCGGCAATGCGAAATGGGAGGAGTTAGTCACAGGAGTGTGGTGGTAAGCAAAATGTAATACGACGAAACACGTGACGCGTCGCTCAACGTGCACTGATATTTTCTTCGTACCGGTGGATACACGCAGACGAACTTGTGTAATTTCTCGACGAAATATGCTTCAAATTTCATCATTCAACAGCCTATCACATTCTACGTTCAAAGACGAATCCAACAAAAAAAACATCAAGACTCTAGGTGCTCTGGGGAGCGAGATACGAGGGTACAAGCCGGTGGATAGAAAAAAGAAAAAGAAAGAAAAAAAAAGAAAGGAAGGAAGGAAGGTCCGCTGTCAAACACATACCGGTGGTGTGGCGCAACACCGGAAAAAGCTTGGGCGCAAGCTTAAATAAAAAAAGGCAGTGATCGTTCGCTCGAATCACCACTCGATTGAGCACACAGCGAGTACCTATCGAACGTAAGGTATTACTCATAGCCTATGTTTGGTTTGTAGGAGCGAAGCGAGAGTGCTCAGGGATCAAATGTTTTGTAAGAGTCAAAGAAAGAAGACAGCCGAGCGACGCGACGGGCGCAAAAAGTTACTAACTTTTCGGCATGTGCGATGAGAAAACGAAGAAGAAGAAGAAGAAGAAGAAGAAGAAGAGGCAAACAAATACTGTAACAAGACGGAGGGACGTCTTTGATAAAAATTCATAGCTGTTAGTTAATAGAGTGAGTGCAGTACCACCAAACTGCGTACGACAGACCGCGAGTGAATGGACGAGACCGGGATCGGGAGAGTCCTTTGACCGATATGATACACGACTCAATAAATTTTTATTTGTGTATTATTATACAATTAAATAAAAACTTATTACTTATATTCTATTCAATCGACAGCGGCGGCGCAGGATACATAAATGAATCTATAACTTAATAATATACGTAATTATGTACCGTATACGTACAGTACACTGCACTGCACTGTACTGTAGTTTAATATTCTTTCGAATTGTGTACGTACCTACGTACGTATATATTAGTTAGACGTTATTAATTTTAGAATTGATAATATTCTGCCCTCATGCGCAGGTAATATACTGTAGTATGTACATACCTACTTCATATTTTCTTTCTATTTTATTTATTTACGTTTCAGGAGTGCCTATTAGTTTCGTCGGCGGACCTGTATGGGCTTTGGCCTGGGCTCCAATGCCCGCTCAACTTTCAGAGCAGTATTTGGCTGTTGCCGGTCTACCTCATATGAACCATCTTGTCGAACTGAACTCGAGTGTGAAATTTCGTTCTCTTATTCAAATATGGAAGTATAGTTCGCTAGATAATATCAGGTAAGCAGAGATTTCCGCCGCGCCGCGCCGCTTACCTTACCTACGTATAAAGCGCTCAAGTTTGTAATGTAATACCACCTACTGTATCTACGAAATTCGAATCATGAAAATTTTGAAAATGCATGCATATTACTGTACCTACTTATTATAATTAATCATCGTTGATAATGTCGGCCCCCTTCGTGCTAACAATACTACAGTGCAGTATTGGGCAGAGAAAATTTCAAGTTAAATTCGAAAAATTGTTTTCGGAAACCGAGACAACTACCTAACTAAGGGAAGAATCCTGTTTGATGATTGAGTCGTACTCGTAGCTACCCCACCCGAACACCAGGAAACATAATTTTTTGAAAAATCTCTTGCTAACGAACGCTGAATACCTACGAGTAACTCAATTGATTCGCACTGACCAAAAAAGATGTCCGCAACGCTACGCGCATTAGCTAGAAGTCATACGAGTAGGACGTATTTTGATTATTTCGCTCAGTGCAGTGCGTGTTCGAAATGAAATGCACATAACGCGCAATACAGTGCAGTGCAGTGCAGTCCGTATTCGCTTTTCCACCTCACAAGGATCGAATTGAAAATTTCGTGTCATGAGTCGAGAGTAGTAGTACGTACTACTGTACGGTGTCGCTACTCAATGCGCGTAATGAATAAATAATATTAGGCTACCTATTTTTGTAACACGTTGTGTATACGAAATGGAATTTTCTCACAGTCAGTCTTCACGACTGATTAGCTATCGTATGTTCGTACGCACCGTCTGCAAATTTATGACGGTACACTGCACGCACTGCACTGCATGCACGGTAATGACTTTTTACGGGGCAGTTGAACAAGAAGTGTGGGATTGGGATAAAGCGAAAAGCGTTATTTTCCAAACGCTATCTTTCCTAGTATGTAGGTATGAATGTATTGTAAAACGTCTTTACAAGTACGGCACGATCAAGGTCAATAGGAGGTTCTGTGGAGTGCAGTGCAGTGCAGTGCAGTGCAGTGCAGTGTGTAACAGCACAAACAGTACTTCGACTACAAAATGTGTTTGTCTTAGAAAATAAATGTCTTGTGCAACTTGAAACGCCCTGGACTTTTCATCATATGTACGTATACACAATGGCGGATTTAGAAAAACAAAATGGACGGGATCAGCGCGAAAATTTTTTTTATTGCGATAATAAAAGAAAGTATGTATATCTATTTGTCTTTTTCTTTTGGTAGGGAGGGAGGGAGGGAGGGAGGGAAGGGGGGAGCGGGGGGGCATGGCCTCCTGGTCCCCCACCCTTTGGATTTGCCACTGCATACGTACCTACCAATAATTAATTATGATGAAGGCATTTCATTTTCATTTATTTTTGTCGACATTTCAGTAAAATTTTTGAAAATTTTAACGATCGTCAGCCAATAAGTAGTATACCTACTTACTCTATTGCATTTTACTTCTCACGAATATTGAATTGCAACTTGTAATAGCCTTGCCTGCATCCAATAATGGTAACGATAGCATTATTTTCTAATTTTAAATGTCTACAGGTAGGCCTATATTTGATGATTTTATTCTTCGGATACTTTTTCTTAAAAGTGAAATAGGTACTCGTACTGTACCAATAAATAATTATTTCTATGCGCATATCTCGTTATTCGCAGCAATACCATCGATAAACCTACTTTGGATTTGGCGATAGCTCATGAATACGGCGCTATCAGTTCTATGGAATGGTGTCCGTCCGGAGGCTTCGACAATCGTACGAGTACGTGTAGATTAGGTATTCTTGCTGTAGCCACGTCAGCTGGCTGCGTCGTTGTCTACAGTATACCAAAATTGGATGGTAATGACGAGCCAAGGTAAAGAGAAAGGCCTCTTCTTCTTCTTCTTCTTCTTCTTCTTCTTCTTCATCATAATGATTGTTTATCGTACGGTAGTTTTGGATAATTTTGTTGAATTCGCTGAAATTTCTGTTCTCCTGTTTAGTAATCGAATAGCTTGTCCGGAACCAAATTTAATTCTTAGTGTTACTTGTGATAATGTACAGTGTACCCGTGTCGTGTGGTTACGTAAAAGAAAAAAAAGGTAAATTCGTATTCGAGCTTATTTAGCGTTTAATTTACTCTTTATCTATTTCTATCTATCGTATTTAATATCGTTTGTTTTCATTCGAATCTTTTATTTATTTATTTATTTATTTATTTATTTTTCTTTTTCTTCTCTCCTGGTCATTGATAGCGTAATCTGCGGAGGTTTTTCAAATGGCACTATCGCTTTGTGGGATATTGGTTGCAAATCTTCTTTGTTGAGAGAAGGAAATAAAATTTATCCGTATCGAACGTTTGAAGCACATAACGCGTCTATTTTGGGTAAGAAATTTGAGTGAATGGCCAGCGAATTCTAACTAACTACATATAAAATATAATTGATAATCATTTTGGTCTCTAACCTTTAATTGCGGTAGATCTGTTTGAAGTAGCCTCGATCGTTTTTATTTCCTTTTCTGCCTTCTAGCTTTGGACGCCCATTGGCTCGATGATGGTAGATATTTATTAACATCGTCAATTGATCGTGTCATGAAGTATTGGGATCTGGAAGATTTATCTGGTCCGTTGAACGAACAAGAAGGGTCATCACCGATTGTGAATGTGGTGTGGTTGCAGCAGTGGGCAGTGAGCGCTGTTGGTTTCGATTCCTCTAACCTGCTGGACGCTAGCGCTGTCCTCTCACATTCGCGAGATACTGTCGAGAAGAAAAAGAGTATTGCCAATATACGAGATACTTGTTGGGTAATGTTCACTACAATTTTGTCTCATCAATAAACCGTAGGATTAGCTGATACTATACTCTGTATACTGTACACATATAAACAGCGCAGCACTGTTTTATCCGCTGCCACGAATTTCCCATCGTCGACGCGGGCGGGCACTTACCTACCTTTTACAGTACATGGTTAGTTGTAGTGATGGGAACTATCGATACTATCGACAGTTTTTGGATAAAACTATCGGGAAAAATGATAGTTTTGTGAACAACCATCGACGCGACGCGACGATAATATCGTCGTCGATAGTTTGAGATACTATCGATAGTTCAAAAATTGTTCTTTTTCTTATCAAAATCACAAAATTGGTGGGAATTTATTGATGACACATTATTGAAAGAAAGAGATACGAACTGGGATGTCAAATGGTCGATTGTTCACCGTTCACTCTTGGGCACATATGTGCTTTTTAGGTGGGAGGCCACGTTTTTTGAGGTATTTCTTAGTCGCGTACATCATCTCGTAACACTAGAATACATTCTTTGACAGGATTTTCCAAAAAAAAAAAATAATAATAATAATAATAATAATAATAACAACGATCAGGAGAAAAGTATCTATCCTACAAGTAGCACAGACGTACTTTTCTCCTGATCGACGTTTTTCATTCAAACTATCGATAGTATCGATAGTTTCAGGAAAAACTATCGGGACTCTCGATAGCATGAGATTATCGACTATCGTCCATTACTAGTTAGGTAGGCCTAGTTAATCAGAGGATTACGCTGACTGCGTAATAACTCGCTTAACCTAACGACGATATCGATGCATTTCAATTGTGTCACTGTTACCCATTTTCGCCAGTTATCGTTTACGTTTGAATAGATACAAATAGAAATGTCATTCGATTGTCGATGATCAACTAATTACACGCGTTTGTGGTTTTTCATTCGATACCTATCTATCATCAGCCAGCAGAGGTAAGGCACTATAGGGGTAGGCCTTTGACTATATAAACTATCAATGAATGGGAGTATGGACTGATATTACATTCAAGGCCTCTGCGGAGCGGTTGTTTGAAGCGGCCATCGCGATGAGGAAGAAAGGGGAAAGTTAGAACGAAATAGATTTGTATCGTTAGTTGCATAATCCATGCTACATGTAACTACGTGAGGCGCAATTTTTATGAAACAAATAGATTTGTGCATCTGGTTGCAGACCCCAACTACATGCTACGCGTTAGGCGCTATAATCCCTCCTTCCGCACCATGATGGCATCGACGCGTTGAATACTAATGTCAGTCCATACTCCCATTCACTGGTAGTTTATATTATAGTCAAAGGCGGAGGTATAATGGACAACCATTTTGATTGCAAAAGAGTCCGACCGCTTTTGTTCGTCGCTCGTTGCATGAAACGGAAGTGGCCCCGCTCGTGTTTACTTTTTTTACAATCAAAATGGCTGTCCAGCATACCTGCCCCTATAGCGCCTTAGCAGCACAATCAAAATGGTTGTCCATTATACCTGCCCTTATAGCGCCTTAAGGTAGAGAGGATAGGTACATCGTACGGTCGCCACCCCACCCCCCCCTCACCCCATTGAGGTGGTACCTATTGCGACCGACCGCTACGCTACCTCCTTACCTTTACCTTCTTCAGACTTGAAAACGTTCTCTTCGCGCGCCGCATGACCAACGTTTCTTGAAGTACAGCGCGACGGTGGCGCCGCCCTGCCGGTGGCTGTATTTATCATCGAGGAGTGGATAATGATGAAAGCCGCTTCATGTGTTCACGCGCCCACTAGAATAATTTAAGTGGTTAGAAAAGTCGCGGAGTAGATGGAAATGGAGCGGTTGTATCTCAATACGTCCTAACCTATACTAATTGAGTTCCCACATTTCAAAAAGATTTTTAATCAAGTCCATTTTGAACGTTTCGAGTAATTGAAGAAAAATAGTTTCATTTCATTTCTTACGAGTTAATATGCATATATTATTTTGAAATAGTATTCTCGAGATGAAAGGAAAATAATATGTACCATGATACAGTACTTGAATGGAAAAATCTGCCAAGAGGCGCCAAAAATGGGACTAAAATCTTTTTGGAATGGTAAAACCTGTTTTGCTACCAGAATAAACACCTCCTTTCAGTAACTATTTTTTGGCCCTCTTTCGATAATTTTATAAAGTAGTTAGAGTGTAGAGTAGCTGGAGAAATATCCAATTGCAAATGGAGCAGATTTACTAAAAGCTGATATGAGAGCATTAGGTAATATACTAGACTAAATTCCTTTTGGAAATGCACATTTTACACGGTTGATATTCTTTCAGCTCTCGCAGAGCAAGCATTACAAACGATGATAGTTAGAGCATTTTCGTAATACCTACAGTATTGGAAAAAATAGACTAAAGGCCTTTTTGGAATGTGGGGACTCAATTTTACTAGGTATTTCGTTTTAAAAAAAATTAATTTTCGATACGTTTAAACTTGAAATATGTATTTACAATACGTTTTGCATAAATTATGTATTCTTGAACGATAACGCCGATCGCTTATCACCCAACCAACTGAAGCGCTGAAGGTATTTTTCTCGCTCAATATTAATAAACATCGCGGCATATTCCCGTCCGTCCGAAAAATAAAATGCAATTTACACGAAAAGTCCACTTCATTTTTCGTATGGGGGAAAATCCCGCCCCGCCGCGCCGCGATGTTTGTTTACATTAAGCGAGAATACCTCTAGCGCAGCGCCGCGCCGCCCTTAATTAAACCAACCGATCATCCGATTATTTAACCATTCCGTAAACCGTAGTGGTTGTTTTATCAAAATACACCGATATGATATACTGTGTGTGTGTGTGTGTGCGCGCGCGCGCAGTGTAGTTTTTTCGACGAATTTTGATTTCTCCGGGATGAAATAATGTCGCTATTTGATTGAAAAGATTTTTTCGTGCAAAGAAATTTACAACTTAGATAGAAATTTTCGGCTCTAGCCGCACAATGATCAAAGACCCAATGGTCGAAACGTCGTCGTTTGAAAAATACAGTAAATTTTTTCTCGACCATTGGGTTTTTTATCACTGTGCGGCTAGAGCCGTAAATTTCTATCGTTAGTCGCTATCTGATTTTAGCCCAACAATTGGACTACCTACGTCTATTTTGAAAGAATACGATGAGCTGCCAAAAGTAGGGTAACAAAAAGCAGAGAACGTTCAAGGTATCCCTCAGTCATCTTTATACGTAAGCTGCCTGCGTTAAGAAGAAGAATTTTTTTAAAATGAAATTTCCAACTCTTTCCCGAATTCGAATTTTGGAATCAGGCCGTACATTAGGGTTTTTTTCACCGCGAACGCAAGCGACCACATATTGAGCTGCTTTTGTTATACGGTAGCCTATGTAGGCGAGCAGATTTATTTATGAAAAATAACAAGCAACTCGACCGAGTATACTATACGAGTAAAATTAAAATTTGCTTCGTATCGGATCGGAAAGAAAATTAGGACGGGAACGCTGAAATGGTGAATGTGTCGAGGAAAAAAATGAGTAAAGTAAGGAATAATACATGTACATATTATATGTATACACTTGTGAGAAAATAAATAGGTAGCGAAAATTGATTGTTGAAATATTAGAAAAAGGATGTTAAAATGATCGACAATGAATAAATTTACTCGTATGAGAAATCTCTATTAGGTATACTCTGGTAAGTAGGCCTAGTACAGTACGTGATTCGAAATTTTTTTCAAGTTCCTTTGTCTTGTATAATTCGAAAAAATTCCGTGTCCTTCGTCGGCGCCCACTGTTTTCCATGAAACAGGTTCCCCACTAAAAGAAATCGAAGCAAACAAAAAACAAAGTGAAGAAATAATGATACATAATAAAATATAATTAGGTAATAAAAACAGATGGGGTGATGATTTTTTTTAGGTTACAAGATTCAATTTGTAATAATTATGTTTTAAGCTTGCCCGTGAAAACAATAACATTACACAACAACAACAACAACAACAACAACAACAACAATAACAATAACAAAGAAAGTGTACGTGCAACTAAGAAGGTCCCACATGTGAGCTTTCGAATGCCGCCGTTCACCGTTCATTGTAGTTCTCAAGACTAATAATTACCTACGTGTTGAAACATGAGTGAATCGTATTTTCCCCTCTTAATTCACAGGATTGCAAAACTTTTTTTAAATGCGTTTTGCTCAAAAACAGGTTCCTTCAAGTTTCGACTTCAAAAGCGCATAATATCTTGTTGAATTTTCGACTTAGAGACTATAGCTTTTTGGCGCGTTGGATCAGAAATTTTATTTACTTTCCCAATCTGAGCTTAACTCAATACCTCACAAGTGGGACCTTCTGTACTCTGCGCGCGTCGCTTTGATCATTTCTCGAAAACCGGAGCTTATTTCAAAAAACGGACAACGGCATCGTGATCAGCGTCGAAAATATGTACATATGCCTACTTCTACAATCGTATAAAATCACGTTCTTGCATTTTTCAATTTTTTTTTTTTTTTTTTTTTTTTTTTTCCTTTGTTGTGTACCGTAGTGTGTAATTAAGTACGGTACATAATGAAAAATCAGTCTTTTGTGCAGCAAAATTGAGAAAATCTCAAAATAAGCGAGAATAAATTTGAAAGAAATGCTTCAGCTTGGTACTTCGTAATCTCGTATAGGCTACTTAGGTATAAAGTTTGCCGTAAAGGATTTGGAAAGAATATACGTATAATATGAGAATTATACTGCGTGAAAGCCAAGTCGTACCGTACCGTACGGTACCTACCTTATTTTCATTTGCGTTTGTAATTTTAGTCGGTAGGCTATTAGGCTATTAATTTGAATAAAATTACATTAGAGGAAGCATTGCGTGTAAACGCAGCGAATGGCGACTGGCGAGCTTATCCCAACTAGGTATCCGCGACGTGACAGCGATTGGATTTTACGAATTTTCTTCTTCTCTTCGTGTTGTTTTTAATTACATATGTAAACTTACGATTAATTTATTAATTATTCGTTTTTAATCTTCTTACAGAGCATAGCTTATTCTGATTGGAACGATTCAGTCGCGTTATCGTTAAGTAGTGGTCAGGTGAGCGTGTTCGCGGCAAAACACATGTCTGTGTTATCTTTTAAACAAGCAGATTTTGAGAAGGTGAGTACCTACTGCACAATATACGGTCTACTGTATACACGCAGCTACCGTAGATTAGTTTACCGGCGATAAGAGGGTAATACGTACTTAGTATTTAAAAAGTTTTATTCCATTATCCTGATACTTTTTCTTTTCTTTCTTTCTTTCTTTCTTCCTTTTTATCTTTTCGAAATTTTAAATCATCTACCTACCTATTCAGTCAATAGAGCTATCTGATGTTCACAGGTTATAACTGAAACTTCGTTAATACCGTTGAATGACAATGATGTAAATTTGTGCGAAAAAAAGTCGATGAAAACTCATACAGATTTACCACGTACAAAAACATCTTACGACTGTACTTCATTACTAAACGAATTTGGTTTGCAGTTCTGCGACGTGAGTTTCAAACAAATCTTCTTCTTCTTCTTCTTCTTCTTTTTTATACTCGATCTTTCCATAAATATACATATTATAATTATGATCTCTGTAAACGTAAATTTTCAAAAAAAAAAAAAAAAAAAAAAAAATGAAAAAAAAAATATATAATATATATATATTTATTTTAGCGCGTGAAGAATAGAATGCCTTTGACCAAATCGAGTTTCACTCCGGATTGCTGTAATATTTTGTCTGTCAATAAGGTAACAAATTGTTCTATGATATTATTATTATTATTATTATTATTATTATTATTATTATTATTATTATTATTATTATTATTGCTCCTTTCGCGGGTAAATGTCAATAATGTAATGTAATGTATCCCGATCATACTGAACCATATTATAGAGAGTACGCTTATACCGGGTCTAGTATGGTTAGTGTAGTGTGTCTTATTCGCCAATGAATTTTTCGGGCTGTGTGGGTGGTATGCAAGATGACCGCTTTTTACGCTACTTTGATCTTTTTTTTTCCTCCTTCTAGTTTTTCCATATTTTTTGTCGGAGAGAAAACACCAACTAGACTACACGTACACTCTTATAGAGAGCCAGCGAACTCAATTCTACGACAAATTTTCTTTCAATACTATGCAAATATTCTTCATTATCAATCTAGTCTACCCCTGTATCGTATCTACGCTACTTCTAAACCACGCGTACAAATTCCACAATTCTTTAACGTAGGTACTCCGGTGGGTGGCGGATTTACGTGCAAGCTGCTCAAGCTGCAACTTGGGGCGCAAAATTTTTATCAAAAAAACATACTTGCTTGCTTTTTAATAAAAATGAAAGATAATTCAGAATGATTTACAATTTTCTGCATTTTCCTTTTGAGAGAGGTAAAAAGTTGTACCTATGTATTTTATGCACACTTGATGCAAGAAAATTACACGGCGGCGGGTCAGTACATCTTTGAAGGGCAACAGCGGATCAGCAGCAGGGTGAGTTAAGGTATCTGGTTCTCTGTTGTACAAGTGAAGTGTGTGAAGTGAAGACAAGAAAAGGTGAGTGATTGTGTTGTGTACACCCCTACATATCGTAGCTACGGTGCGCGCGGTGGGCAACTCAACTGAGAAATGATTCTTATACACGCGTAACACATAAATTTAAATAGGTGTACCATCATTACTTATTTTCATCATAATGTACATTATTATTATTATTATTATTATTATTGAATTCGATAAACCCGTCCGGTTTTGTTTTCGTCGTACGGTTCTTGTTTATCCATAAAAATAAATTACTCGACCTGATGAATATTATTAAATACCTACGTCTACAATTTACACTTGTTCGGTATTAATTATAGGAAAAATATATTATGTAGTAGGCCTAGATTGCTCAACTCAACTAGTTACCTACGACAGCGGGCGTTTGTACGCGAGAGTGCAGTGTGGAGTTTGCTGCGCGAGTATTAGCGAGTGCAGCAATCACATCGTGTAAAAACGCTCGCTTTTGTATGTAGTCGAGCAAGTTACCTTTTTCCTGCAACAAATACAACGAAAAAGCTCCGGAGGCATCACGAAAATAAATTCATATTACTAGTGAAAAAAACACTTTCAATGACTTACGCTGTTTTAAGTTTTTCGCCACAGTTTTGACGGTTACAGATAAAAGTCAATTGCGCCACCAAAAACTATCGCAGAAAGAGTGTTTTCGTTGTAGGCTATGTGTTGAGAAAATTTTTTTTGGGGTCGCAAATTTACGAAGCGCCTGAGAGCGCGCGACTCTTGAATCCGCCTGTGAAGTACTCCGTACAGACGTATTATGCAGCCTGTTTGTAGATGAAATAATTCCTCATTTCGAACACTTCTGATTTTATGAGTAGACTACAATAATGATGTTATATTCAATTTTTTATTTTTTTTTTCATTTTTTTTCCCTGTAGGTATGTTGGAATCAAAATTATAATAGTTTCAATTGGTTGGCTGTCGGTTACGAAAGTGGATTTGTTCGTATTTTCAGAGTTGAAAGATTTGATAAACTTCATCTAACTAAATTTTATAAAATGAACGAAACTTGTCACACGAGTTTAATTTAGCCTAAGTTATTTACTTACGATTCGTTCAACTGATATCATACCTTTGTACGAGTGAGTGCTTTACTCGCCATCTGAATGTTCGCGGGCGAGTATCTTTCAGCTAGAACAGTGCTTAGGTATCTATTTCTAAATATGTAGCTCCTTTTCAATCCCGTATAGTTAGGTACACGTTTTGTTTTATTTTAAGTTAGGTACTGATCAAATTTCGATCATTTTATCGCTACTGCGCGCTGTGTGTATCTATACGTAAGTATTTGTTTGAAAAAATTCAAGCAATCCACACTTAGCTTAGGTAGCCTAATTATTTTGTTTCAAGTATTTCTTCTAGCTGATAAGTAACGCGTGAAAAAAATTATGACACATTCTTTTACTTCTTTTTTATTTATGTACTCGTATTTCTAATAATATTTGATATTTGCAAATAATTTTGTTACCGTTTTTTTTTTTTTTTTTTCTTTTCTTGTATAAAATGCCTATTAATTATACGTATTATGTGTACAGGAAGCGTACATCTTTTTTTTCTCTATTTTCTGCAAACTACGGTAGAACTTGGATTATCCGCGCTTATTATCAATGTCATGTCATGTAGGTACTAACTTTTGCGGAGAGGTAAGGTACCTAACGAAATTTGCGGTTAATCAGACATCATTGATTTAAAGCTACAGCTACATGATTATGTACCTACATACGTACATTATGATGATGATAATAATGTACCTACAATACAGTACGTACACACGTTCATCCATCTACAAGAGCTAAGTAGCCTACCTATGTAAGTAATCTATCGGAAATTATTTTTTTACGTAGGTAAATTCTTTTGTCTCTTTCTTGGCTGCCAAGCCTCTGATCGTTTTCAAGTTGAAAATATGTACATTATTTTGTCGTTGCCGTGTTAAAAATCGGTTCTCGAGTCGATTCTACATTTGTTGAGATTCGTTGAGCATGTTGAAAAAACGTTAAATTGGAGTAAATAGATGTGGATGTACGAATAGTATACTGACTGTATAATTAGGGTGATACATCCACCCAAAAAAATATGTGTCTGTATCACACTAATTATAGGTATACCTACTACTCAAGCCCTTGTCAAAAACGTACATGTTAAAAGGGTCCCTTTTGTCGACCGTTTTAATACTGTAATAGAAGGTCTCCATAAGTTTCGCATTTTGCTGCGGCACCCTGAAGCCGAGCTCCTGGAGCAAATTAGGATCTTTGTACCCATGCGCTATATCATAGGTATAGATAAGTCAGCAAGACAACTTTCGTCGATTTTCCAGAGATTGAATTTCGAAACCCTGCAACAATTCATTATATTCGATTTCGAACGGATAGTGAGCAAAAATTTGGGGGTACGTATATTTCAAAAACTTTAGGCCCCATTCGATATGAAAGAGCATTCGATGTATTTTTTAAATTTTTCACTTACACAATAAATTTTCTTGTTTTCGCGAGCAGCGAACAAAGTTTCTTCGCAAGCTTATCTTCTGAATAGAATGATACAACCAAAAAAAAAAAAGAAAAAGAAAAAAAACTCGCAGCCCACACACTTAGCTGCTCGGAATTGCCTTCATTGACTGTGGCAATTGAGGCAAACAGGGAACCTGTTTTATGGGAGTAATCATGTGAGTGTCATTTTTTGCTTTTTGTCGTCTCAAGTAGCGTGAACTTTGTTCCTCACCACCTTGAGATCTCCTCTCATTAGGTCAAGTTCTAGGCGCGTTTTTTTTTTAGTGGTTTCCCCTGTAGGCCTAATACTGTATTTTGAACGTGCTTTTCCCATCATAATATTGTAGCTTGATATAAAAATTTTTTAAAATTCTCCAATTATAATTTACTAAATGTTACAGCTTGCCCCCATGCAACAGGTTTCCTGCTATTTATTTTTACAGCCTGTGTGGTACCCCCGGTAGGCCTATCCTGTTATCAGTTCGGAGATCTGATGACGTCACAATTTGATGAAGTCATAATCTGACGACGTCACACGACGTTACGATCTGGTGACGTCACGATGGGGATCTGTGACGTCACTATCATCGTGCCATCACTATCTGATGACGTCACAGAGCTAGTAAAACCACTAATACAGTAGTATAAAGGAAGCCTAAGACCTAGTACAGAGCTAGGACAAACTGCTACTATAAGCTATTATAAAGATCTTGTAAGCTTATGGTATGAAGGATGCCTAAACCTAGTATAAAGGAGGATTGGACCTAGTATACGCCTAGTATAATACGTAGTATAAACCTAGTATAATATACTGCATGAAGCAGAGAGGATAAGTCCCCCCTCCTATCACTTCATCAAAATTTTTCCAAGTCCCTTTTTCTTGCCGGCCGGCGCCCGGCATTTTCCTTCAGTTTACCCCCCGATAAAACAGGTTCCCTGTTAAAAAAAAAAAAAAAAAATGAAAGGATGAAGAATTTAGGAAATAGCTTACGCAAGATTTTTTTGTATTTCATTCGAAGCTGTACAATAAATCGTTCAACGTCGGACTCGCTGTCCTAAATTTCTCCACACGACCAACTTTTTAAGATATGTGTAGAAATCAAAAACATGAAATTCAGTTGATTCAACTCAAGAGCACGGACATAGGTAAATTTAATTATTATTCAAAAAAGTATCAAAACTTTACACAACATTCTTACAAACTTAATTACATAATTAAAACTCGGTGACGAAATTTTTCTCGTACTTCCATGGAATGTACATATATATAAATACCTATATATATATATATATATATATATATATATATATATATATATATATATATATATATATATATATTATATTTTTTCTTTTTTCTCTGTTTCTCTCTCTACAAAACGAGGGTGGTAATACTGTATTAATGAAGGTAACTGCGTCGGACAACCTTTTTCTTATTTCTTCTTCGATTGCGTAATAAAAGCAATAAAAGGAATTCGTTAAACGCAGAAGTTTTGGTCAACGCAACAAAACAGTTTGAGCGTTGTTATTACGACTCGATAAAAAAGACGACGAACAGACAGACAGTCGTTTGATGGAATGGAAATACAAAAGGTATCACCAGAAGATACGTATGATTGTGATGATATCAGAGTGCTACGATAATTCTTTCCTTAGACCTTCATCCAACTCTTCGTGATGACGAACACGACTCAATAACGTCAGCATCATATCATTCACTTCGAGCTCGTCTTGACCATCGCGCGATATTTCCACGTTCATCGTATTGGCCTGCAACAGACGAAGGTAATGAACAAAATTAAACGTATAAATAGGTATACGTACGTACACATTCGTCTACGTCAGATTAGAAGATACAACGAACGGACATACATAATAGGCTAGACTGTATGTTGTACGTAATTCGAACGAGTCAGTGTTGTGGTTCGTTTATTTCCCTTAAAGCCATTCAGCAACTGCAGCTCGCTTTCGTCAATCACTCAGTCATTAGCAAACAATCAATTACAAATAGCTTAGTTTAAATTCACCACGTTAGTAAGAATAAGACAAAATTGACCAACGCCTGCGAATCACACGGTGCGATGATGATATTTCAGTCTGCTCGTTTTGTAATGACGTGCAAGCGCCGCGCCGCGCCGTAGTGTAAAGTAGATTTGAGTTTTACATCGCACGAATGATACCTTGCCTCGCCAGAGCTACGGCAAACGTAATCGAGGGTATTTCTGTACGATCAAAAACAATCAGTAGTAGGTATTCCAAAAGTGTCAAAAATTTAGGTTAGCCCTTCTGGAATCTTCAGTAGAAGCGTAGCGTCTAGCTAGTAGCCTACATATAGATAGGGGTAAGGTACTGTAATAATTGTAACGACAAAATACATTTCGTAGAATGGAAAACAAAAAATACATAATGAAATAAGTAGGTAAGTATCAGCGGAAAATCTGTTGGTAAACAGGCAAGATTTGTTACGAGTTATTAGTATTATTATTATTATTATTATTATTATTATTATTTTTTTTTTTTTTACCAACAGTAACTAGGTTCTGTTAACATTGACTAGTAATTATTGAGAATCGCTGGCAGCGCGGCGTAGTGAATGTTAAAAAAGGTATGTTTCCACCAATAAAAGTAATGGAAATACCTAATGAATTCTCCTCTGGTGGTTAAAATTGTTGCAAAACGAAGTACTCCCGTGGCTGCACTAGGAGTTACACAGCAAGTCACGGACGTTTGTTTGAAACAGACGCATCGCTCGGCATCACGCTTTTTCTAACATCAACATCGCATCGCAGAAAACCTTGTTCGTCGCCTCCTACTGCGTGCGGGCTGAAGCAACCGAGCGGAGTGACATTTCTTCTCGCGATACGTACATCTTCAATCGTTAAAGAGCTGATCGTGTGATACGTGACAACAAAAATTGAAAACGTGCAGTAGTGCGCACAGTTGTTTTAAAATACCATTTTGAGTACCCAGCTGGAGGGAATTGTCTTCTGTAGGCCGGTACGTTCCACGCGTCAAGTCTCCCACCCCCAATCCACATCAGAAATGTACATGTAAACTGTATCTCTAATTTTTGGTGCGGGAAAATTTTGGTCCGACTCAAGTTTCATTTCGCTTTGCTACCAGACCAAGATTGTCTTCCGACTCTCTTTCCTCTTGTTGCCAACGCAACGTTCAATTTTCTTAAACAGAGGGCACACATGGACACGAAGTGCACAAAGTTGCAGCAGCAGCAGCAGCAGCAGCAGCAGCAGCAGCAGACGTCGACGTCGACGGTAATGGAGCATGCCCACTACTCTGAAACCGATTTCTATCGCGAAATTCTGCTGATCTGTGCTTTAGCAAATTCATTCGACAAAAACCACGGAATTAGGATAGCTCTCATTATCAACATTCGTTGCGAGCTGCTAGCGATTACCAGAAAAATTCCTAGGAAATTGAAAAATAATATGATAGGTAGTCAAAAGTTTTTTCAAGCTCAACACCACTATAATATTATGTACAAGTTAAAAGTACCTAGTTCAAAGCTGGACTTGGAAAATTTCAACTCCCTTCCCCTTTTTTAAATCCACTTCCTTTTAAGTAGGCTTAAATAATTAGAATGGTTTGTTTTTATTCGTGGATGAAAACTATCACTAAAAATTTCTCTCAGTGTATATTCACTGGTCATTTTCAGACTTTTTCCGGTTTTTCGAAATATTATGGTAATTCCGACCGAATTTACCTCCAACAAACAGATGAAGGTATCAAGTAAATTAAAGAAAAACTTTACAGAAACGCATAAAAGCTGTTTATTATTTATATGTGACCGCGGTTTCGCGATTAGAGGTGCAATCGCATCATCAGACAGAACAGGAATAGTTCAAAATTCGTAACGAAACGGAGAAGAATAAAACGACTCGTACTGACTATGAGTCAGACGAGTTCGTGTACATTCGTGTAAGAAGATTAGAAGTGGTGTACTGTACATCGTTTACCAATTCGACATTACGATTATTATTATGTAAAATTATTTCGATCTCCTCCAACATATCTAAAGTTCTGCTCTTATCTCACATTCGTGCAGTAATTCGACGTGTTTATCGCTATTATAAGTACGGTATGGCCTGAATCAATTAAGTGGTCAGCGAAAGCACTATTTTTACCCGTATAATAACTGTCTTCGGTGGCATTAGGATTATTTAAGAATTTTAGACGACCTTTCCAAGCAGGGCGGTAGCCTATATGGCGAAGAACGCGAGATATTTTGTAAGAGGAGCCATATAGGCTACCGCCCTGCGTTTTATACATTATACAGTCTCCGTAGGCTCTCCCAATTAAAAGACCCTACCCCTACAATGATGAAAAGTGGTGTCTATCGGCTTAATTGTGGGGAGTGCAAAACTATCTATATAGGCCAGACTGGTAGGTCCCTCCTCACCAGGGTCAAGGAGCATGACAGTGCTTGGAAAGGTCGTCTAAAATTCTTAAATAATCCTAATGCCACCGAAGACAGTTATTATACGGGTAAAAATAGTGCTTTCGCTGACCACTTAATTGATTCAGGCCATACCGTACTTATAATAGCGATAAACACGTCGAATTACTGCACGAATGTGATAAGAGCAGAACTTTAGATATGTTGGAGGAGATCGAAATAATTTTACATAATAATAATCGTAATGTCGAATTGGTAAACGATGTACAGTACACCACTTCTAATCTTCTTACACGAATGTACACGAACTCGTCTGACTCATAGTCAGTACGAGTCGTTTTATTCTTCTCCGTTTCGTTACGAATTTTGAACTATTCCTGTTCTGTCTGATGATGCGATTGCACCTCTAATCGCGAAACCGCGGTCACATATAAATAATAAACAGCTTTTATGCGTTTCTGTAAAGTTTTTCTTTAATTTACTTGCAATGAATCGCAAAGATTTTCTAAACTTCATGAAGGTATCAAGATTTTATTTCAACAAGCAAAATCACCAACAAGAAAAAGAAGAAGAAGAAGAAGAAGAAGAAGAATCGGCGATTTGAGTACAATCAAATATTGAAAAATAAAACAGTCCTATTACTTTTCTATCATCAATTTTCTTTTTTTTTTTCTTCTTCTTCTTCTTTTCAAGGTGCTGCTGCTGCAAAAGCACCTGTAATGATGATAATGTTCTGTGGTCGCAATATACATACGGTATAATTACATATTACGTACAATAAGGTGCGCGCGACGCGACGGATACTCTGCAAACGTACGTAACTAGTCAAACTCAAAAATTAGGTATCAATAGTATTGTGGCGTACGTACGAGAGCGCGAGATAACATGAACAGGACTGCCGTACAAATAAATAAGGACGAACGTGCAATATGACAATTTAGAGAAAAGTTTTCAACGTACATTTGATTGTGGACCCTTTTCTCAAAATCGTCATCTTGCACGTTCGTCCTTATTTATTTGTACGGCAGATGGAGGATTATGCATGAATGGTGAACCACCGAATTGAGAAGAGAAGAGAAGAGAAGAGAAGAGACGAGACGAGACGAGAAAGATAAGTTGCATAATTCGGCAGCCGCGCCGTCTACAACTTTGGGTAGTAAATTAATATCTGACAATAATACGTACTATCCGCGGATATATTTGTATGTATTAAGCCCGAGAGATAGCCGGGATAACGAAATTAGTATTGAACTAACTACGTATACTGCACTGTTATTGTGATTATTGTGCTTTCGCATTATTAACTAGTAGAGCTGCACAACTTGAGCGCTGAGTACGTCGAAGAAGCAAGCATAATGCGGCGAGGCGCGAGATATAAAGCTCGGCTGGCCAGCCGCCTAGAACGAGAACACGCGCAACAAACGCTGGTCACTAATAAGGGCCGGTTGTACCAACTTTTTAATCTCGAGATTAAATTAACTAAACGCCCGATATCGGATATCCTATTGTACCAACCCATTTAATCCAGAGTTTAAACCTGCTTTTACTACGCTAAACCAGGTTCAACAATCAACTTGATCGCCCAGTTTTGGCTGGTTAATTTTAAACCACGGTTAATTTTTAAAACTTGATTTAATTTTTGGTACAAGCGGCCCTAAGCTAGTTAAAAATGAATACCACAGGCCAGCAATGAATTTTCATAATTATAGAAAATTATATTATACGGTACCTACACGTAGCGTAGAATTAAAGTCGTATAGAAAAACCAAGTTAGTCAACTGCGCTTTACGCAACGTTGTTCGTTGAATGTAGAGCTAATTTATCCCGGTAGGCGCGCATGGTGCAATGACTCCCTCGTTTTCACACAGCGCATATGGACAATTCACAAATTTATTGATTTACTCGAAAAATATTGATTTTTACGCAAAATTGAAGAGAGATGAATTTATTGCCCTTGTAATTTCCTATTGATTAACGTATAAAAAAAATTTTGTCACCGAAAAATCTGAAACCACCTTCATCCAATAGGAAATTACAAGAGGAATAATTTTTGTTCTCTTCAATTTTTCATAAAAGTTGATCGTTTTCAAAATATAGAGAAAAATTGAGTCAAGTAGGGAGTCTTTACACACAACGCCGTTGGACAGCGGAAAACGGGTGAACGTAGCGAGTTGACTAACTTGGTTTTTCTATACGACTTTACGTAGAATACATACCAACAAGAGAGACGACAGGAAATATCGAGGAATTTCTTCGCGTAGTTGATTTTGAACACAGGTAGCAAACGCGAGAGTTGTTTTAGCGTTATTATTCGGAAATTGATTCAAAATCTTTGATCCATAATCGTGAATGTCGAAATTCGTTCTTTTTTCTTCTTTCTCCAGATGTGGTCGTATGCTATCATGCCAAGAGGATACTTTAACGGCTATATCGTTAACCGTCTCATCCTGCAAACACGCCAAGTGGTGAAAAAAAAAAAAAAAAAAAAAATTAAATAATGAATAATAATACTCGTATTGTAGTCAATCCGAATACAGTAACATGCAGATTGTTTATGTCGCATGTGCAGCGTGCGTCATCCCGGCCGCGTCCTCTACCTAACTAAGGTGGAGTGGATGCGGATGCGGGTTGCTTATGCATTTGATTTTGTTTCTTCCAGTTGAGTAGTACCGAAATCGACCCGTTCGGGTAATAGGCCTAACTTCAGTGTTGGAAGAATCTCCTCGGCAAACCCCCTCCCCCCCTCCCCCTTCCTCTTCTGCCTGGCAACTGACAAGTTACTTTGTAAATCGCCCGGCAAGCTGCAGTGCCCGAAACTTTTTTTAGCCATCTCTCTTTGAGGTTGGAGACGGTAATACGTAGAGTGATGACTGTAGTTTTGAAATGACAAAAAAGAACAAATAGTGTGGCATGGCGGAGTGAAATGGATGAAGATCAAGTTTCACGTCTTTCTCTTACTTTCTCAGTACCTACGGTACGAGTATACAAATATTTTGCTGTCGAGTGTTCGAATGGCCGTATAAATGGGTTTGTTTCAAGCACGTTTCAAGCTAATAGCTTTTAGAGAGCTCTCCTTCCTTAGTGTAGTACAAAATTCCACTTTTGGGTATTTTAAGCTAAGGGCTCGTTTGCCTCCTCCTTCGGTTAGCGTAAGCCTAGGAATAATATTTACATACCAGTATTCAACAAGAATGTACTCGCAAATTTCTCAATCACCTGCCACGTATGAAAATTTTTCTCGAAAAAATATTTCAAGTCCATCATCTTGCGGAAGGGGGAGGAGGAGGAGGGGGAGGGGGAGGAAGGGGGATGTACTCGCAGATTTTTTAATGGTGTAGAGGGTAAGCTAAAGACATGAAATATGTCGAAATAAATAAAGAATTCTACCAGTATAGGTTTTTTTTTTTTTTTTTTTTTTTAAATGGCGGAACTTTAAAAAAATTACGTATTACGTATTATCGATGTACAACTAGAAAGATCGTCAATAATAGACTGTCATGGATCACAAATAAGGAGTCATCTGCAGCTGCATAGACGGGGACATACGTTTCTCGTATTTTACGCTCATCCATGATTCCAAAATTGCGTTGAGAATGGCTGTTCAGCCGAAAGCGTTCGGGTAGGTAATTACCGTAAATAAAAAATATTGCGGTAATTGTAATTGTGGCTGCTTTACTCTTTGAGTATACGGTAATTTTGGAGTTATCTGTATACTGCATCATAAATTTAATATTTTGGCCAAATTTTAAGCCTATTTCTATATGAAAAGATTGTCGTCAAGAATGAGTTTGGAAACTATACCCATAGAAGAGAATGGGGCTATTCATGGCAATGCCGCGCCGCGCCGCGATGCGCCGCCCGCCTCGTGTAGTTGAGAATACAATTTTCTTTTCAACTGAAGATACTGCACTGTACGAGCAGGTAGGTACATAGCTGTTTTTCAAACAAAAGAAAAGGATATCCAAGAAGAGCTTCTGATGAGTGAAGTACTCGTATGCGCTTTCATTTCATTCTAACGGGTTCATACCGTTGCGTTGTTGAAACTAAGATAGACAGAAATGTTGATGAAGGTGAATACAGAAACGGCGCAGCGCAGCGCAGCGTCGAATGAAACAAACGTACCGTATAATATCTTCAAGTTCCATAATTATTATATCCGGATAGGAAAGGTAGTAGTAGTCGATAGCTAGAGATGTAGAGAAGCAGAAAAAGAAAAACGGATATTCGTATCATCATTTCGAATACCTAGGCTACATTCAATTTGAACCGTAAAGAAATCGGTACGGGTGTTGAGAGCCTTGTATACTGTTTTTGGTAGACCATATTATAGGCCTACTCCTACATAATACCTACAGTAAACTGTATAGTGTAATAGGTACAATACATATTATATGTATTCAGAAGCTATCGTAACAAGTGATCAGATAAAAGTAACGTTTCAAACCGGAGCGGAGTCAACGCGAGGTTTTTCTTCAGCATAATTTTCACAAAATCATTACATTACATTACAGTATTTTGAGTTCGGAGTATAGCCTAGATATACATCTAGATAGATGTGATGTGGGGTACGATTTCAGTTCTTCTTTATACGTGGTGGTGGTGGTGTGTTGAAAGAGGGAGGAGAGTTTTCCGGACACGACACGTACTCTTCTTTCTTGATCGAAACAGTCGTCGCGCGTTTCTCTTATCACTTAATTTATCACTCAGTAATAATCACTTGACAGGTCGCTGTTTACGTTTATTTCAAGAATCGAGTAATAAGGGATACATCTGTGGCGTACATTCGCACTCGTCTCGTCTCACTGTATAGCAATGATTATTATTGGAGAAGTTTTTGAAACGGCGGGGGTGATGATTTCACCTTTTTAATTTGGAAATTATAGAAAATTTGGCCAATGAATGTAATATGTAATAGAAATAATGTAAGTTGATGAAATTTAAATAAATAAAATTCTGTACGGGAAGAGGCTCGCACGATTTTCTTTCTCTAAGTACATACATATTAAATATGAAAACCGAACCCTTCCTTCAAATTTTCAAAGGCAGTAAGCGATAAAATGTTGATAATTTACAAAATAGGTATCGATGGTTTTGTTCATTAATGGAAAAAAAGGTGATGATAATGTACGATTTAGCATTAGACTACACAACAAATTTCAAAATTTTTTTGGTCAATAAGAAGAACGCGGGGTAGAAGAAAAAGTTAATCTGAAATACTGTACCTATAACCTTTTTTCTGACGTTGGTTTTCCAGTTAGAATTACCTTCGGTTATTTTTCATTTAAAACAACGCTGCGCTGCGCTGCGTGAAAATACGAATGCGCGCGAGTGCTTTCGCAACTAGATACTCGTAGAATAGGTAGTCATTGACGAGCAGCAGTAGAGTAGAGTAAAATAGTACGACCGAAAAAGAACGAGAAAAGAAATTCCAAATGGAAATGAGAAAACGAGAGAGAAATCAGGCGAAGAAAATAAAAGATCTAATTACGCTGACGAATGAAACCAACAAAAAACTGAGTATTATTTATTTGTTTGCCCTTAACAGGAATTTATGAGGGAAGGGAAGATAATTGAAAGGAGGAGTCAAGACAGGTGGAGAGGCTTCAATTTTCAGTCAGGAGAAAGAGACCGGATATGGACAAGTTGAAGTAATTGAGTACTGCAAGTAGTTGAAAGGGTTAGAAACTGTTTTGGAGTAATTATATAGGGCAGGGGATATAACTTCGGTTACATTATAATTAGGAAGTATGTTAATTTTGGAGAGCAGGATATGAAAAGAGGTGATAGGTTGTCATCAGATTATCTGCCTAATAAGATTTACACAACAGTGAGACTCAGGAGAAGATGAGAATGGAAGAGTTGGGAGTGATCGAGAGATGTATTTAGGAAAAATAGGGGGTGCGATTCTGCAGTGACCTAGACTAAATGAAGATTGTAATGAAACCCTTTTTAGACAGATTTTTATTATTCAACCAAAAAAAGTTGAATTGAAAATTGTAGTAAACAATGGCTTCCTTAACAAAGTTAAACATGGAATCCACAGATCCTTTTCTATGGGACGGATTGGTTTTGATTGGAGATCCAAAAGGTTCAACCATCCAAGGAGTTGGACTCAATACAATTTTAAAAATTGAGCCAACTATTGCAAGAGAGACTTGGAAAATTTAGATTTCCGAGGTATACTGTATATGACAAGAGAGAGGCGAGAAAAATTTTCAACCACGAAAAAGATGGATCGAAAACGTTAATTTCAAATATCACACCAGAGGAGTTGAGAAAATTTTGTGTATTGAAGTATTATCTACGTATAATTATGACGAGAGGGTAAACTTGGAAAACTTTTCATCTTTCAAGTTATGTGCACATGATAAGAGTAGAATATAGAGAAATTTGGACTTTTGAGATACATAATTATGATTTGGATAAATTTCAACCATCACTAAACTTTTGGTGAATGATGAGACGCCAAAATTTTTCAAAATCCCCTTCCTCCCCTCCCCCTTCCCATAGAAGAGGATTCCTACTAAACCTTCATTCAAATTAGGTAGTTGACAAGATTGCAGGCTAGGAAAAGGATTTACAAAAATCAGGACTCGACGTCAAGATTTTCAAATTCTGAACACAATCAACTTGAGAGCAGAAAGAGGAATTAGTTGGTTTGTATGTAAGTAAGAGAGGTCATAGAACTAATCATGAGTGGAGATTGAAAAAACTTTAACAACCAATGAAAGTCAACCTATAACAAATACAAAATGTCAAAAACTATTTTAAATGGGAGAGAAGGAGAAAGGGGAAGGAGAAAATGAATCAAAAAATCTTAGAATAGAAACAATTTTCTCCTCTTAATTCGCAGATTAGAGAAGGACGACATCTAGAATTAGGTAATTACCATAAATGAATAATCAGAGGAGATAGATGCAGAAGACTGAAGAAGAAGAAGAAGAGGATGGGAGGGAGAAATGGAGGAGCTGACGAGGAGAACCACTGAAAAGAACAACTTGGAAGACTCAGAAAACGACAAAGAAAAGTAAAAATAAGATTGTATGGAGGAATAGGAGAGAAAGAGTGTAAAATAGAAGGAAATTGAGGAAGAAGAAAAGCTTGAAAAAGAAATTAAGTAGATTGAACAATAAGATGAAAAGATATTTAAAAAGAAGGTGTGCCTTTCTAATTAAATCCGAATAACATAGAACCCCAAAATCTGTAAATAACAGAATAAAAGTAGCTATGAAAATTTTGTGCTTGCATAAAAATTTTAAAGAATAGTTCCTGCAAAAAGTGATCCGGAGGATTTTCATTTCTTTCAATATCCAATGATAGAATTATCTAGATAATTTAGTGAGGTTATTAACAACTATTATTCCTGTTTACATGTTCTCAAAAAAAAAAAAAAAAAAAAAAAAAAAAAAAAAAATTGATTCACAAATAATTCATTGCTGTTTTGTAATGAGCGATAGGCAATATGAAGAAATATTGAAAAATTTAAATCATACAAGTATCAAAAAAATGCACAAGATTAAATGAAGAAAAAAAAAAAATAATAAATTCAAATTCTGGAAATGGAGAAATATCTAAAAATAAAAACACGTGATAACGAGAGAGGCGCGCCGTCTTGCTAGTTCTTGTATAGAATATGTACTGTATTTCCATTCATACTTTTCGTACAACCGCGTATAAAAATGTAAGATCGAGTTCGTTCAATAAAATTGAAAAAGTCTTTTCAAATACGTACAATTCTACTTTAATAGTTGCTTTTACAAAAGTACTTTCGGGTGTTAACCCATCATCAGTTGTGTCGCAACTGAAGAAAAGGCCTTAAACATGAGTTTTTATAGTATAGCACTGTGATCTTATTGGCTGTAACAATGCTGTGCTGTGATTGGTTCACTCAGAGACTTATTCTTACACTATTTAGACAATGCGTTCTTATTGGCTAAAACATGCTGCTTAGTGCTCGGTGATTGGTTCTCATTCTAAAGCTAAATACGGTGTTCCTAATGACTAACTGGTTTTCTGCCATCTTATTGGTCAACTCTGTTCTTCTTCTCTTGTCCAATCACCAGGCCGAATAATTTTTCGCTGTCGAATGTGACCACATTGTTCAAGAGGAAGGCTTTCTTCCTCTTGGCTTTTGCAATCTCCATTTGCTCCCAGAGTTTTCTTCTTTTCAAGCGATTCTCTACACGTATGATTTCAAATATCCCATCTCCATTGTGGTGTTCCTCATTACAGTGTTTGCCAAACAGTGATTTGCCATCTTCTTTCTCCTTTGACTTTTTGTGCTCCTTCTTCCTGATCTCAAACTTTCTCCCAGTCTCACCTATATGTATATGCCCTCGCACTGGTCACAACTGAGCTTGTAAACTCCACTCAAGCTCCCCTTGTCCTCGGCTTCCGTCTGGTCGTTGCTAATTCTTTTCACCATGGATAAGTTATTCTGGATACCCACATTTATTTCATAGCCATTGAACGCCTTTATCACTTTATTTGTATACTTTCATATGTATGGTATTGATCCGGAGTACTTTCTCACCGTGCTCTCATGGGTTCCCTTTTTATTTTCCATTTTCCTAAAGATTGCCTCCACCACACCACTACGGTAGCCATTGGTTTTTGCAATCTGCTTTACTACCTCTATTTCTTTCCTCTTCTCTTCATTGTTCTTTAGTACAGCAATAGCTCGATGGCAGTAGTTCTGAATTGCCGCTAGCTTGTGCTTAGGGTGGTGGTAGGAGTCATTTGGGATGATGGTGTCCGTGTGCGTTGGCTTCCTGTAGATTTTGTACTCTATCCTATTACTATCCAGGGTGAGTGTAAGGTCCAAATAGTTGATGGTCTCATTGCCTTTTTCTACTGTGAATTTGATGCTGTCATTCATCGCATTCATTTCCAAAAGCAACAAGTCCACCTGTCTGTTAGTGCCTGTCCACACAATCAGGATATCATCTACATATCTGGCCCAGTGCTTGATTGAGTTTCTGAACTTACTGCCCTTCAATATCTTGTTTTCCATGTCGTTCATGGATATCTCTGCCAGGATTGGTGACAACGGTGATCCCATCGCAAGTCCCCTCTCCTGGTTGTAGAATTTGTTATTGAAGCGGCAGTAGTTCTGGCTCAAGATCTCTTCCACTATATTGGCGTACTTTAGTCCATCAGGATTCCCACGATATTTATTCTTTTTGAGCAAAGTGAGAAGTTCCACCTTCGGTATGGTTCCAAACATGTTAGTCACATCAAAGGATATCAGTTTGTCGTTACTCTTGATTTCCAACTTGTCCAGTTGCTTCATCAGTTCTCCGTTGTTTTTGATGCTCTTTCTTGTAGCAAACTGGTAGTTTTCTTTCAAGAATGTGGCTACAATCTTTGCTATCTTGTAGCAGGGTGATTGGATGCTATTGACCAGGGGTCTCATTGGACGGTTTGCTTTGTGGAGTTTTACAAGCCCCTTGAGTCTTGGTGCTACCGGGTTCATCTCAAGCGTCCTGCCATTATCAGATACATTGTTCTGTTTCAACACAGCTTTCAGGTCCTCTTGGTATTTCTGTGTTGGGTCCTTTGTCAGCTCTTTGTATCCATTGGCTGCAATGTACGACTTCACTTTTTGGGTGTAGTCATCCTTATCCATCAACACTACCGTGCTGCATTTGTCCGCCTTTGTCAAAATCAGGTTGTTCTGTCGGATCTTCTTTTGGAGATCTGTGACCTTCCTCTGCATTACTTGCGTTCTGACATCGGTTCGGCACAGATTCTCTTTAATGTCCAACAGTACTTTTCCAATTCTGGTTCGAGCTTCTTGCCTCACATCGTATTTCATGGTTTGGATTACTTGTTCGACCTTTTCAATTTTAAACGCTCTACTTACACCTTTTTCCACTCAATATGAGTTTCAATAATAACGTTCAATAAATATACGGCCTTTATGATCACCTCTTCATTTTCACTACATACATACGATATCTATTAATAGCAGCACTCTTTAATGTTGAATTCTATTGCCCATACTCACATGTTGATTTTGACACGATCCCTGCTGTAATTCGCCTCGAACTTGCTGAAATGCTGCGTCGACACAAACTTCATTGGTAGGGATGTTGAGATTATCATCATCATCATCATTGTCACCAGGCATTTCTATATCGTAATTGCGTTCAAAAGCTAAAATAGAACCGAAGAAGGTATTACTCACTCGTAATGCTGCAAATTTTCCGTTTGAAATGATGAAATTGAATAAAACGAGTGAGGGAAAGAAAAAAGTATGAAATAAAATAAAGCAACGAACTTACTATTGACATCACCTTCATCTTCACCGAACGCCGTGAATCCTTTAAATCCATCAACTGTACATAATTATAATCAAACACAGGTATACTGTTAATATAATTATCATCATTCATCACTTTCTTGTTACAATTATTAAAAAACAATATTATACGAAAAACGATTTACCGTCATTTCTGAGGTTAGCGATTATTGCTGTTTTCGTTCCTGCAGAATTGAACAATTGACCAATAAATAATATAATATTATATAAGCCATTGTACATCATGAAAAAGTACGCGAGTGAATCAGACGAGAATAAAATACGATACGATGAGGTACCTAGTTTTAGAAATAGGGAATGGGGTGAAATTTCAGAGACTCCAAAACCATTAAAACCATTTTCAGGTAAACAGTAAACACGACATCATTCTTATTGATGTACAAAATAGAAATTAATCTTTCTTTTTTTTTTTTTTTTTTTTTCTTTCTTTTATTTCCCCTTCTTTGTTTCCCCAAGATAGTCTCATAAAGAAGAGAGAAAATTCGACATCGAAGATAAGATTTTGCAGAATTTTTCAACTTGAAACATTTCAAAACTTTGCGCCACACATCAATAATCTCTTTGTAAAACAATTAATTGTAAAATTAGGATTCGTATTTACTTCTTGGTCTCTTTTTCGCCTGCTCTTTATTTCGAAATTCGTGTTCAACTCTTAGGCTCTTGGTGAAATGTGGATGCAGCGGTACGTTTGATTTGACTTTGAATAATGCCAAAACAATATCCGATAAGACGTACTCAGAAGGATACGGCACTCGATATTTCCTTTCATCCTCCTGTATCATGAAAAAAAAAAAAGAAAAAAAAAAAAACAAAACAAAACGAGATTAAAAACAGATACCTACTATATTATAAATTCCTAGAAAAAAATTTAAAAGAACTCGACTTAATTCTTTTAGTGGATCAAACATACGGAAATCACAATTGACACACGAAAGGGCAATATTTTATTTTCGTTCCAATTGAATTTGGAGAAGTTAGTAGGAATGCGTGTTGCGTGTTCGTTCTCCGCTATAAGTTCATGAACCGAAGATACAAGATGATAAAAAATAATAAAGACGACGAGAATACAAATGAGCGTAGATGATGAGAAAATTTTCACAGCGAATATACGGAATAATACGTATTGTTGATTATAAAAGTGTGAAGAGCGTACAGGACGAAAGCAACCAAGACACGCGCAACATAGCCTCGTAGTTGCGTATTTATTTGCCTGGCAGTTACTTACTATAGCATATAATAATTATTATCCTTGATTCATGAGTGAAGCATAAAGCTTAGAATGATTTTCGATAAAGCATGGCTCGCGCAGCGGTGTGGATGGAAGACCAAAGTATGCGGCTCTGCGCTGAACTCAAAGGTGGTACAGTATCTTTCATTTTACCCAAGCAAACAAGCTTACATTTTCGGCGTTTTTTTTTTTTTTTTTTTTTTTTTTTTTTTTTTTTTTTTTTTTGATGACAATGGTTGTAAAATAACTAAAACAACAAGCTACCTTGCTATCCGAGGCAGAAAGAGGGTCTATCAAGCACACAAGTAATTCTTTTAAATTTTCGTCGCGCCTAGTCTTGGTGCATAATTGCAATATTGAAAATTCCACGCAATCATTTATTCTGCTTGATACACCACTTTTATTTGTTTTGCTCTAAAAGTCATCTGCTAAGTTATTATAACAGTTACGAGGTAACGTAAAACGGACACACAGTGGTCGAAAACTGAAAAAAGGTGAACTTCATATACATATATGTAGGCAATAAAAAGAGAGGCAGAAAGTAAGCAATGTAAATAGCCCCGCATTTTCGACGCTGAGCTCATTTCATGACTTTTTTTTTGCCGAATTATATCCTCACCAAAAGGTGCCGTCGACGGCTACTACGACCTATGAAAAGGAAACTTGAAATAATAATTTTTTCAGGATTACAGAAGGGAAGTTGAAAGCATGAAATAAAAAAAAAAAAAAAAGATTAGAAGCTATTTTATTTGTTTGCGGAATACTCCATTTTGAACAAAAATATCAGAAAAAGTGGTGGCTAGTGGCACGCAACCTCGAGTTACATGCAAGGCGCGGCGTTGACCTCACTGCACTGCACACTACCATACACGATTGGGCACGTCCTGAAGCGTCCCATGAACTGAATCAATCAATCAATCAATCAATCAATCAATCAATCAAACGTTCGAACCTTCAAAGGCGTATGGATAGGCAACCATACATATTCATATACGCTAATTTTTTGATATTATGTAAATTGATATTTAATACTGTATAGTATACCATCAATTGAAGAATATACTGTGTATGTATAGAAGTCTCGCACGCCCGGAAATAACGTGTTTTCTCATAGCTCAAACAATTCGATGAATTTTTGAACCACTTCAATTATGGATGGGCTCATGGTTTCGAAATACTGTAATGAGTTGGTTGAATATTTCAAATAGACAAGAAGTTTTGAAAGGTCATCAGAGCTACTGAATTACGTACATCTCCATGTCCAACAAAAACTTTCATTTCTGGATTGAAGTTCTTTTTTTTTTTTTTCAGTTTCCGGCCACAATGGAACATGTATATCTATATTTATTTCTTGACATATATCCAATTTAAAAAAAAAAATCCTACTTCCACAACTTTGATATGGTTTGTTAGATTTTTTTTTTTTTTTTTTTTTTTTCAAATGTTGATATAATATTGTAATTTATTCATTGAAAAATATAAACGCGAAAACTTGAGGTTGATTAAATGCCCGGTTCGTGAGAAATCTCAAATTGAAGCGTAAACTGATTTGAGAGAATTTGCAGATACTCGAGCTATCAATATTTCGTAGTATAACACTTCAGGTAGCAATTTTCGTCATGAAGAGCGAAGGGTAACCACCTTTGATAATCACGTTGGTTGTCAGTGTTAGTACATAATTAGGTAGTTGTAGTTTCATTCATTTTTCAGGTTTCCTGTTCACACATGATTGTAAGGATATGCTTTTTGTTGTCGAGTTTGTCATGAATGAATGCTGTGTGCGTTGGTGTAGCATTAGTGCAACAATCCTCGGTTTATAATATTTTTTTTATTTTTTCAATCAAGTTCTTTTTTTTTTTTTTTTTTTTCAAATTAACGAGAGCTACTACGAGCCTGATATCAGGGCTACACGCATGACGGTGTTATTGAGTTTACATAGATGCGGGAGAGGGAATTTGATCGTTGGGCGAAAGTGCTTGGAATGTGATTGTGAGTAAGGAGTTGCGGAGTGAGGCTAATTTGCGGCAAGAATATACAATCATGTTGAATGATTGGTGATGAGGGGGGGGGGGGGGAGATACGTGATGAAATGGGTGAGTATGAGTCTAGATTAAAATGGCTGATTCTGAGGCTTGTGACGATCGATTATTTCTTCTCTGCGAGTGAGTTGATTGGAGGAGTTTTAGGGGTGAGAATATTTTATTTACCTAATTTGGAACAGTGTATTTGAAGAGGATTTGAGCTCAGACCGCAATGATTGAATTTTAGGTATGGATGATGTAAAGTACGTACAGTACTTGTGAATGTGGTTGGAGAGCTGGCTGATGAATGGTTGGTTATATGTATACTGTATGTTTAGCTACTTTTTCGACTATTTTTCTGTCTCTTGAGATGAGCTCTTGTGGTCAGGCAGGCACGCGGCAGATGAAGAATATTAAAATCGAGTTGAAATACGTACTCGTAGAAGAAAGTGATCAGAGCGTGAATTCAACGGCTCAGCTTATGCGTAAAATAAGGAGAAGTGAAGAGCGGCTGTGTATAACAGTAGTGGGCGAGATGATGGTGAGAATAAGTGAGTATTATTGAGAGAACGATTTATAAAAAAAAAAATAATTGGGAGTTTTGAACATAGGATTTGCTTAGTTTCAGGCAGAGGTAAAAAGTCGTGTGTCGTGTTTAGGCGGCTGCGTAAACATTTTTAAAGATCGTCATGATTTCCACGAACTACAAATAATGCCTAGCTAGCATCTGAACGCGACTCCAAATAAGGTCTTAGTGGTTGGTATTCTCGCTAATTTAAACAAAAAGTTACGATTCAGTTTCGTACAAAAAGAAGTAGGGCAGCGGCGGCGATAAGAACGCATACTCGCCGCTCCACGTCTTTTTCGCACTGAACTGTATCACCATTCTATCTTTCACGATATACTTACTACCTGAGTTTTCTTCAAATCCTCTGGCACTGCTAGTACGTTGCGTTTCTTAATTTTTCTCTCCAACAATTTATTATCATCGCATACAGGCATCCACATAATATTGAACAGCCCATCGACATCAATGAGTTTTTCTTGCACTTGGCTGAAATCAGAATATTAATAAAGTAAACATTCAGTTCATGTATTTGGCTCTACCCGCACATACGAAACAATAACGAGGTAGGTAGGTAGGTAGGTAGGTAATTAGATTCAACTTTTCGATTGACCCCGCAACCTTCATCAGAAAGGGAAACTTCAAAAATACCGGTACATAATTATGTAGTTTTCAAGAATGATAACTTATCAATCAACACACTTCATTTTTTCAAAATAAATATGACTCGACGTGTTTTCCGATGTATTTAGAAATTCTTCAACTACTTCTTGATAACTATGTCTATCAGAATTAGGAACGGGCGATAACATTGGTTCATGATCCACAGCTTCCTCTTGTGCCAATATTGTTGGCGCTAATACAGGAAATAAAGACACATTCATTGTTTCTGAAAAGAAGAAGAAAAAAAAATCTAATAATAATAATAATAATAATACATAATATTAAATGTTTAAAAATAATGAAAAGGGTGTACAAAAAGCGTTTGGCAAAGTGGTAGGTAGATACTCAACGAGTCCTTTAAATTTTGGAGAACATGGGCTGAGTTAAGCAATAGCATCATCAGAAATTGTGCCGACATAAGGAATTGATGTAGGTACACCCTTTGATAGGGCTAAAAGAATTCGTACATTCAACGCTGTGTAGTGCAGTGCAGTGCAGTGCAGTGTAGTGTAGTGTAGTCCTCATAGCTACGATATTTGACGACAGTGCGTGATAAACCATTTTCAGGAGGAGAAATTCTATCACCGTGAGTAAGTCTATAATATACTACTGCACTGTATATAAGAATGGTGTAAGCACGAATTGCACTTCTGGCGCCAGAATCCATCTTTTTGGGCATTGCGTCAGCAGCGAGGCCGAGAGGGCTCAGATAAAAAGGAATCTGGCAGTCACGATGTCATGTACGTAATATTGTTAAAAAGCAAACTTGCGCAATAAAAATTTCAAGTTTGTGGTCGACGCTCATTTTCATTTTCCGCTCAATGCTTCATCACAAACGGAAAGCGCGGCGCGGCGCAGGCAGTCAGTAACCTTTCACGCTTTCCATCGCATGAAACCACCGCCTACATCTCAATGATTTATCATCGTGCTGTCATGTCGCCCCCTCCCCCCTACATGAATAAGTCTGATTTTAATCGAGATAATATTTCGACCATCGATTTCATCGCCTCAGAGAAAGAGAGAGAGAGAGAGAGAGAGAGAGAGAGAGAAAGAACAATGTGTTGCCATCAATACTTTCAAAACTATCCGTACGCTGAGATACAAGAACGCAGTATCAGCAGGAATTTAAGAGCACTCGCAGTATTCCTCAAAGTCCCTCTCTACCTCAAGATAAATAGGGTAAGTCCGACTCCCATTCTTCGGGACCAAAAGTTGCCACATCGTTTTTGTTTTATCCATAGTTGGATACCGTGTGGTGCGTGTCGCTCAATAACCTCCTAAGATCTCTCCTCTCTTACGCCAAAAATCCGACATTCATTTTAGATCGCAGTACCTAGTACATATTTTATATAGGTAGGTAAATTAGATTGCGGTGAATGCAATGTGATGTGGCATTTACGTAGAGCAGACAGAGGTGTGTTCTTTACGTTCTCGGCTAGCCGAGACATGCTTCCGTTTGGCGTAAGAAACGCACTAGAGAAATTGATAGTTCTCACGCACATCAGCTTGGTCACAAATTCAATATACATCATGTAGCCTAGGTACTGTATGAATTATGAGAAAATATCTCACCCCTAGCATAGCCTCAAGTACGAGTATAGTGATCGGATATTTTTGAACAGGTTTGATACTTTTCCAGGATCGTAGTCTTTGCATATGCGTCAATTCAACTTTGTATGATGGCAGATTAGTATGAGTACATATACTGTATACATAGGCTACTACGGTACCAGTTTAGACAGCGCGCCGCGCCTCGCCTCTCTCGTTGTCACGTGTTTCATTTATTTTCAATCGTTTCTCATTTTTCGAAATTTGAATACTTTTTTTTCTCATCCAATCTTGCGTTTATTGCTCATTACAAGACGTAAGAGGTAAGAATTTTTTAATACCTAAATCATTTGTGAATCAAATAATTTTTATGGGCAAAATGTAAATTTAAAAAAAATAATCGTTCATAGCTCCGGTAAATTAATTAAATTATCTAGATAATTCTACTCCGAATATTAAAGAAGAAAAATTAAAATTCCCTAGATGACTTTTTCCTGAATCGTATTTTTAAAATTTTTATGCTAACAAAATTTTCACATCTACTTCCAATTCTTCTGTTGTTTACGAATTCAATTTGGGTAAGGTACATATGAGACAAAAAGAGTAATTTTGGGGTTTTTAATCTTATTCAGGATTCACTATTATTAATTATTATTACCGTATCAGTTTTTTCATTTCATCGGACAATCTGCTTAATTTTCTTTTCGAGTTTTTATTTCTCTCAATTTCCTTCAATTTTACACTTTTTTCCACTTGTACTTACGACGTACAATCAATCGGGTCCTGTTTTTTTTTTTTTTTTGTTTTTCTTCCTCCTTTTCTTCATCATTTTCCAAATCTTCCATGTTGTTTTCTTGGTCCAGCATCATGATGCTCTTTCATTTCTTTCTTTCCTTCCTTCTATCTTCTGCGCATCCATCTCCTCTGACTATCCATAATATTATTATGATTATAATTAATTCACACCGACACGTTGTCCTTCTCTAATCTACAAATTAGAGAAGGAAGTATCACCTATTGTTAAAAAATTAGCAGTGCGCGTGCGCGACCCAAGAATGCGACAGATAATATCATCTTCGAAGATTTACGTAGCAATATTTATAAATTTTTTATTACAAACGTTCCGTTATTATTGCTTCTGCACTGCAACTTATTTAACCTATTGAAAATAAATTAATTGGTATATTAAATACAGTAGGTCTTTGCCATTCTTTTACAAAATCCACGCAACCTTTCGTAACCCAAACACCCCTGATATGTAGAGAGGTTCCCGGATCTGTTTGGCGGTTTTCTCCCTCAGAACCCATTTATAAAGTTTCTGGATCTTATTCTGGTTCCCATTTCCGGCTCTCAGCCTTGCTTCGTATACTGTATAGCCTTTACTTATACACAGCGGTAAACGGGGTCTAGGCTTCCCTTCCAATCTATTTGAATCCATCTCGTGATCTCATCTCCCCATCCTAGGCCTATATACTAGGACTAATTCTCCTTTCCTTTAAACTAGGAAAAATTATGCGCGAACGAGCAGAGCGAGTGACCGTGACCCTCTGAGAGTTACGAATTCGAGATACTGTAATATAATTGTCTATAAATTTGAAATATTCACGATCTATCAGCAGTTCACGATAAGTCACTCATCGTCCGTTTACTTCACTTGCCTTTGGCTCGTTTTGTAAAACTCGCACTTGTGTAATTTTATTATACCTACGTATCACTCGCTTTAGGACCTCGTCCTTGTGTGTAATGACTAATAAATCGTTGTACGAGTACAGCTATACTCCGTATATTCTTGTACGTCGGCTACACTCGCAGACAGGGTAGACTGCGGTCGTTCTTGACTCTTGTTATAAGATGAAGATCAATAGAGAATAGATTTAATAGGCTAGCGGGTTATCAGTTGATTTACGTTTTTTGTATTCTACGTGAAATAAGATCGTTCATTAGTGATGACTCGGTATCTAGGTACGTACAACGAAATTCAATTCTGGCAAATCAACTGACCATCACGGCGCGCCGCGCCGCGCCGATTCAAAGTTTGGTATATGTACACAAGGAAATTCTTGTACACGAATAAATACGCTGATAAATTTGTGTAAAAAGTTCACGATTAAAAATTTCCTTCAAGTTCTATCATCAACCAGTCATTATTATTCTACGTTCGAAGACAAATATTAAACAAATAAAAATCAAGGCTTTAGTGCTCTCTACTCTAGGAAGAGAGACACGAGGCGAGGGTTTTGAAAATGGATGACGTGGCAAAAAGAAAGAAAGAAAGAAAGATCCGCGGTGCGGTTGAACACTATCTGGCGGCGGCGGCGGCAGCGGGCAATACCACCAAGAAGAAAAAAGAAAAATTATTCATCAAAAACAATCTCATAATGAGAAAAGGAAAACAGTGGTTGTGGTTCAAACCATTATGAGTAGCTGAGCGAGCGCGCTCTAAAGTCTTGACACCACCACTTGAAAAATGTTGACCCTTTTTTACGTATAATTGATTATGTATTTCTATCCTCGCGGAAGAAAGAGCGCGCGCCCTCTCCAGCGATTTCGATCACTTCTTCTACCAACTAGTAACCCAATACAGTATACTGTATACCATACTTAGTATACATATTATTGATCCATGCTCTTGCGAAAGACTAGCTTGAGAAAGGAAAGGTCTCCCAAACGAAGGTGGATCGATCAATTGCCTCATGTCCTTCATTCCACTTCTATCTTCTCGATGATCTTAGTAGGAACGATATCAAAAGTTTGCAAATGTACTCCCTACTCCCAAAACAACTTACAGGAGGAGACATAAAAAATACAGTACAGTACATATCTTCATTTTTTGCGAGTCGGCAGAATGCCATTTTCTTCTTTTTCTTTATAGTCACATTTTCAAAATTAATTAGCCGAGTGAAATAATTACGGATTCGATTTTAGAGCACATTAAAAAAGAATGTTTGCACAGTAAGAACCAGAAAATTAATGAAGTTGGACGGGGGAGCAGTTGAAGTTGATCCATTAAAAATACCTAATATTATTTGAAAAGTAACAAAGAAAGAATTTAAAAAAAAAAAAGGCGAAGACAGAACAGTAAAAGAGCGTGATAAATTAACAAATGAAGTTTTCCATCCGTTTCCATCGACCATAGCCTATATGCAATGTGGAAACTGCTGACGACTTACTTTGCATTGATGCTCTTCACAATTAGGTATGTACGAGTATAATCTGGAATGGCCCGCATCCTACCATTCTGCTAGCCAATTCCACCGAGGCCATCACTCTCGGATTTGTAAAAGTTTCTGGTTCACCTCTAATTTGTTTTATGTGCTACTTTTGTGCGGTACATGATAATTATAGAGCAGTGGTCTTCAAACTGGTGGGAGGGAGGGAGGGGGGGGGGGCGTGGTCCACAAAGGACGAACTAGGGGTCCGCGAAAAATGGAAAATGTAATTTTAAAAAGGTCCAAGCAAATATGTAGAAATGTGGAGAAAGCTGTATCAAATCAGAAATGAATATTTCACTTATGGATTGTATTTAAAAAGAATTTTTTTCTGTGGGGCCCGCGGAAAAAAAGAAATCATTGGAGGGGTCCGCAATCTCCGAAAGTTTGAAAACCACTGATATAGAGAAGTACATGAAAGCACTTCTCGCAACTATCCAAGACAGTTTGAAAAAACGACATCTCTTAAGTTACAAAAACGCAAGAAACGTTACATGTCCAATAAAATTTTGTTTGCCTGTCATATTAATTGAAGAGGTATACAGTATATGTAGAAAAAAAGGACTTTGTTCCATAAGAAATACATGGGGAACAGGGGTCCTTCTTACTGATAACTTCTCGATTGATTGAAAAAAAAAACACAAACACTTAGGGCTTTGCTCGCACTCATCAAAAATTGTTACTGTATAATACAGTATTATTAGTCGACGTTTCGGTCACTTCGTTCTTATTATTCAAGACCGATATTTTAGTAAGCTGACATATATGTATAATTTTTTTCAACAACTATCATGAGCGTTTTAGATTTATGTACGAAGGGAAGGACTACCTACCATAGAATGCATTTCTTAGGTATTACATACATATACTATAATTAGGGATGACGATAACAAGATTATAATGTAAATACATTATATTGTATAGAAAGCCTACCTACACAGGCAGGAATATTCATCAACTTTCCAAACCAACCCTATCAATCACGTTAAATTTAATACGGCTGTAAAAATAGCCTATGTATAAAAGAAAATTGGCTCAAGATCAGTGATTCGAGGTTGCGTAATGAACTCAAAAGGGGAATTGGAGCAAAGGCTGGCTAGTAATGGTCACTCCTGAGAATTTATTACTAAGGTAATTAATTTTTAAGCGTAGACGGTGTAATAACGATAATGGTAGGCGTAGTATTCGGGAAATAAAAATTTTGTGCTCTTCACTACATCGGCCCGGCCAGAGCGGGGTCTCATCATCCAAAAGTTTTTCAAAAAAAGTTGGATCCTAAATTTACTTCGGCGTGTTCACTTCTCACAACACCTTACAAAATCTAATATTTTCGAAAACTAAAGATACAACCCCCTTAATTAAACGATCGGGTGTTGTTTAAGGTATTCCGTGCTCTGACTGCCCCAAAATGTTGATATGTGGGTGAATCTATGCAGCGTTTACGGTAGGTACCCTAATAATTACTCAACATAAATACGACGTGAAAAAGAGTAACTAATGATGGTACGACTGGTCTGGCTTCGCATGCTAGGGAGGAGAATCATAAGTTTACGTAGTTTTGATAATAAGTATTAAAATTTTGACTCATGAAGAAAATTGTAAAAAGCGTAAAATTCGCGAGGTTATTGAAATACAGTAGAAGCTCGGTTATCCGACACTATAATATAAAATTTCTCATCCCTTTTTGCCAAATTGCTTAATGAAAAAGAAAAAAATTAAGAGAAGACATGATTTAAGTGGGCTGTGTAATAGAGTGTTGTGTTTTTTATCACCACTGCATTGATTTAAATTTCTATATTATAGTTCACCCACCCGATAATAGTGTAGTACTGTGTGTGTGTGTGTGTGTGTGTCTATTGTCGTGTAATTATCCCCCCACACATGCATTAACGCCATTTAAACCTTCAAAAATTTAACCTTCGGATTATTCGACACTTTCGATAATCGTCGCGACACACACCTCATCATTCACTCCCCAATTGTGTCGGATAACCGAACGTCAAAGGAAAACACGGTAAACTTTAAAAACGATACACTCAGAATGGAATCGTTCTACTCGACGGTGATTAATCGTATTTGCACGGTACAGACAAATACTTGACCTGTATCTCTTCTTGTTCTTTTTGTTTAACGTATATGTATGTATATTTTCAATCTACTTTCGTCGTTCGTTTTACATTCAGTCGTGTCTTGAAAATGGTCACGAAGTGACCGAAACGTCGACTAGGTAATATAAAAAATTTTCAAACAATGAATGCAACAAGGCAAAGTCCAAGTGTTTGTGTTTTTTTCAATTTATATAGATCCTTGCACGAACAAAATTTCATTTCTCAAGTCCTTAATTAATAATATTTTTTTTTTTTTTTATTTATTGAAAGGTATCTTTCTCTTTATTTTTTTCAAAGTACATTACTTTAATTTACTGCTAATTTCATCTAGATAACTGTTCAACATCAATGTTTGAATTTCTGCTTTTTAATGCTTAGTTCTTTTCTTTTATTGTGCGATTTGTATTTTGCTGTTCAATACTCCAATTACTGTTCATTATACTTTTTACTGTGACTTCGTTATTTTACTGCTCAGTTATCACATTTACTGTTCAAACATTCTGTTTTAGTGTATGCCATTAAAATTGACCCAATAATTACTCGACAGTTCATTCTAGAAATTACGTCTATTCATTGTTTTTATAACAAATTGCTTTTTTCGTCACACCTTACAATAAGGTACAGGAGACCACAATAGATCAGGTAGCACAAAAAATAAACTATGTACGTACATAATCGATATTGTTTTGCCAACTACTAGCTAGCAGTACTCAGACATCTATACACGATCAACTAAATCAATCAATCAATTGATCTTCTCGAGAAGATAAATTACCAACGGTGCATGGGAGTGAAAATTCTCTCCATTATTTTTACTACGACTGGGAATTAAAGTACCAAGGAAATTAGGGCAACTTTAATCTGAGCTGCCGAATATGCACATAAAACTAAAAGTAATAATACAACGACGCGTCATGTCACAGGACAATGGGCGACAGTATTCAGGCTCGACAGAGCAGTAGCGCGCTAGTGTCGCACCTTGATTAGGAAAAAACCTCTTCATTAATTTGTAGTGTTTGAGATCTTTCTTGAAATAAGTCTTATTTCATTGGAATTCAAGGGATTAGAAAAAAGTTATGAATGAATCATTCAGAGTTCTTCTGTAAAGTTAGAATATTATTCTACATTCTAACACTGATGTCTGATGACCTCGCCTCACAGCTCCTACTAAAGTTCTCTGGTTTGGACAACATCCACCAGATGTCGGCCTGAGAGTAATGCGAGGAGTAATTTTAATGAATGCACTAGCACGGCGGCGCGCCTATCGTGTTTTCTTTTTACGGCTGTCTAAAAAACTGTTCTACTGTAGAATATTTTGTGAAAAAGTTTTCCTTTTATAGATTATTTGGCACCTTTTTCAAAATATGAACATATTTTCTATTTTTTTCATTACAAGACAGAAGAAGTAAAAAATTTTCAATAAATCATTTGTAAATAAAATCTTTATGGAAAGAACGTGAATGAAAATAATTGCCAATAACCCAGTGAATTATCCAGATAATTTTGGATTGAAGGAAAAAGAAATAGAAATTCCCGAGATAACTTTCCTTTGGATTTTAATGCGAACACAAACTTTTCACAGCTAAATTTGAGTATGGTATACACATATAAGACAAAGAGAGTAATTTAATTCTGCGGTTCAATCTTATAATATTCAGGATTCACACTTTTTTTTTTTTTTTTTTTTCTAATTATTTGCTTTTGTGTCTTTTTATCTCATCATACTTGTACAATCTGATGGATTTTTTTTTCAAGTTTCTTTTCTTCTCGATTTTCTTCAATTTTACACTCTTTCTCTCTTGTTCTTCCATACAATAGTTTTCTTTGTCGTTCTCCAAGTCTTCCGAGTTGTTCTCTTCAGTTGTTCTCTTTGATGTCAGTATCATGCTCTTCCATTTCGCCCTTTCTTCCTCTCCTTTTTCTCTAATCTTCTAACTCATTTGCTCTTATTATTTATATGGTAATAATTAATTCTGTGCACCGTCCTTCTCTGATCCGCAATTTAATGAAAGAAAAACGCTTTGATTCTAAGATTAGTCCATTCATTTCCCCTTTCCTCTTTCTGTTTTTCTCGACATAAGGTTGTCTTTAAAATTTTGTTTTTGTTAGAGGTTAACAGTGCTCTTAATGGCAACCCTCTCTGTCCTAGTTTTCAAAATTTCTTCCTTCATGTAGCTCACTTGAAACAAACTTTCTCAAGGCCCTCCATATATTCTTTGGGGTCCACTTATCTCCAACTAACAGTTATTCTTGACACTGAGTCCTGATTTCTGTAATTTGCTATTCTATAGGGATCATTCCATTGAATCCTGATGATGTTAGATCCTCCCAGTTTATGTTATCAACTACCTTAATTTAAATTAGGGTTCAATGAGGAACTTGTTCTGTGAGGGTAAGGACTCTCGCCAATTGCCCAGAATGATGGTTGAGGTTTCCCAAGTCCTCCTCCTGTCATATTATTTCAAAAGTTGAAATTTCCCTCTCTCTCACCGTACATTTTATTGTAGTGTATTTCATACATTTGCCGGGTACATATTAATTGCTGTTAAAATCTTTCTATGGCAGTTCTCTTCCTTTTTTTGGTCGTGATTTTCCCTCTCGTTGTCGGGCTATTAATTTGGACCCGTTAATACGTAATATCAGTAAATTATCTAAATAATTTTATATTGGATATTGAAAAAAATAAAAGTTCTCCGGATAACTTTTTGCAGGCACTATTTTTTAATTTTTATGCGAGGACAAAGTATAAATAGCAACTTCAATTCTATTATGTATTTACAAACTTGACAAGACAGTAGTAACTCTGGGGTTTAATGTTATTCAGATTTAATTAAATAGGCTTGATGTTTTTTTAAATAGGCCTATCCTTTCATACTATCGTTCAATCTACTTAATTTCCTTTTCAAGCCTTTCTTCTTTCTCAATTTCCTTCTATCTTACATTCTTTCTCTCTTATTCCTCCATACAATCTTTTTTTTTTTTTTTTACTTTTCTTTGTCGTTTTCTGAGTCTTCCGAGTTGTTCTCTTCAGTTGTTCTCTTTGATGTCAGTATCATGCTCTTCCATTTCGCCCTTTCATCCTCTCCTTCTTCTTCAGTCTTCTGCATCTATCTCCTCTAATTATTCATACATGGTAATTAATTCTAGATGTTGTCCTTCTTTAATCTGCAAATTGAGAGAAGAAAATTGTTTCAATTCTAGGATTTGTTGATTCATTTTTTCATTCCCCTTTCTCCTTTTCTCTACATGATTGTTTTTGAAATTTTATATTTGTTATAGGTTGACTTTCATTGGTTGTTACAGTTTTTTCAATCTCCACGCATGATTAGTTCTATGACCTCTCTTTCTTACGTACAAACCAACTAATCCCTCCTTCTGTTCTCGAGTTGATTGGGTTCAGATTTTGAAAATCCCTTCCTTCATCTAGCTCAATTGAAACAAACCTTCTTCAATTTCCTTAGGGTTCATGCATCTTCAACTGACAGTTATTCTTGACGTTGAGTCCTGATTTTTGTAAATCTCTTTCCTAGCCTGTAATCTTGTCAACTACCCAATTTAAATTAAGGTTTAATAGGAAACCTATTCTATAGGGAGGTGGAAGGGAGGATTTTTGAAAATTTTTGCTTCTTATCATTTGTGAAATTTAGCGCGTAATTACGTCGTTGCGATCCATTGAACTAAAATAATAAAGAACTTTAGTTCTTATCATTTATCAAAAATGATGGTTGAAATTTATCCAAATCATAATTATGTAACTCGAAAGTCCAAATTTTTCTACGTTCTACTCTTATCATATGTCCCCATAGCTGGAAACCTGAAAAGTTTTCTAAATTTACCCTCTCGTCATAATTATAGATATATCTCAAAACACATTATTTAATTCCAATTCCGACTCCTCTGATGTTCATATATTTTCCCCAATTTCTTCTTCTGTTATGTATAGTTTGATGCTTGTTCGAATTATTTTTACATTTATTTTTTACCCTTTTCTGAAGTGCGTTATGTGTCAGCACTGCGCGTTGACACAACCCTCTTCGAAACTAGTTCGCGCGACAGCGCGAACATAAGATTTCTAGTATTACATTGTATCTCTCGTACTATTACGATGTAGCACACGTGTACTCTTTTAAAAGCCTTTATTACGAATAAAAAGCCTTATAATTCAAGTGAGTTCGTATTTACTCGCAACAATGCTTGATATTTAAAATGTTTTCAATCTATCTCCTTGGTGGTTGACAATTTTCCTTGCTTCCCTCCTCGTATACCAGGTGAGGCAAAAAGATGTTACCATTTAAATGGGAGTTTGCGCTAAATCCGCCCCAGCGCGAAAACGCGAAACGTTAGACGTATAGTTTGAATGTATGAAATTTGTATTCCAATTTTATCTTTAATTTGAGCCACAACCAAAGTTTCTACGACTTTTCTGAGCCGAGTTATGGACCAAAATGTGCCAAAAATTTATCAATTTGCCAAAATTAAAAATTGTTCCATTGACTAATTTGCAAAGATTTTTGAAATAACACATCGAAAAATACCCCACTTCCAAGCTTCATAGGGTTATTTGGGTATTTTTTTTTGGAATCAGCGTTAAATTTCACTTGGAAATCAAATGAAATATGGAAGTTGGAACAATTTTTAATTTTGGCAAATTGATAAATTTTTGGCACATTTTGCTCCATAACTCGGCTCAGAAAAGTTTCAGAAACTTTGGATGTGGCTCAAATTAAAGATAAGATTGAGATACAGATTTTGAACATTTAAACTACATATATGTCTTACGTTTTGCGTTTTCGCGCTAGGGCGGATTTAGCGCAAACTCCCATTTAAATGGTAACATCTTTTGGCCCCACCCTGTATACCTCAAACATCTAAATTTTTCCAAGTCTCTCCTACTATAGTTGGCTCAATTTTTTAAATTTTATTGAGTCCGACTCTTTTGATAGTTGCACTTTTTGGAACTCCAATCAAAACTAATCCGCCCATAGAAGAGGATCTGTGAATTCCATTTTTAACTTTGTTAAGGAGGCCATTGTTTACTACAATTTTCAATTCAACTTTTTTTGGTTGAATAATAGAAATCTGTCTAAAAGCTTTTTTACAATCGTCATTCAGTCTAGGTCCCTGCAGAATTGCTTCCCCTATTTTTCCTGAATACATCTCTTGATCACTCCCGACTCATCCATTCTCATCTTTTCCTGAGTCTCACCATTGTGTAAATCTTATTAGGCAGATAATCTGACAACCTATCACCTCTTTTCATATCCTGCTCTCCAAAATTAACATACTTATCACCTGCCCTATGTGATTACTCCAAAACAATTCTAACCCTTTCAACTACTTGCATTACTTAATTACTTCAACTTGTACATATCCGGTCTTCTTCTCTTGACAGAAAATTGAGGCCCTTCCACCTGTCTTGACTCCTTCTTTCAATTATCTTCCCTTCCCTATCCTCACGTTAGTGTTGTTTGTATCCTTTTAATTTACGTCACTCTTATTCTGAATGCTTGGAGACAGCCTATTCTTGATATGACGGTTTATTATTGCTTGTTTTTATTTTCCATCTTCCTAAAAAAACTGCAGCAACCATCTTTGGATCCAACTAATAATTGTTTCTCAGGTGCAAATGGATGAAAAATACTGAATAGAGAAGAATTTTTCTCCAACTTTTTCTCTCTTGCTTACATGGTTTAATAAACAACAATCGGACTATTTCTTAATTTATAATTCCAATAGAGAGAAGCCTAAGATAGTTTGGACGCTAGATATTACACAGTGCACAGACACCCTCATTTCTTCTTCTACTTCTTACATTGAAGTCTACCCTGATGGGCGGTCGTTGGAAAACGCGCGAGGTAATCGATGTGAGGATTAGATCATTTTTTCTTCTCATTTGCTAGGCAATTCGTCATTGTATGCGTGTGTATAGATATAGTATTAAAATACAGTCAATATTCGGTTTTAGCTATTTTTTGGCTAAATTGTATTGGATAAATCAGGTATGAGGTGCAAACGGAAATTGAGCGAACCTTGGTCGAGATACTTTTTGTTCTAATTTGCTAAGCAATGTTTATTTTACGCTCATATATATAGTGATACAATACACGTAATTCGGCGTTTAGCTATTTTTTAGCTAAATTGTATCGGGTAAATTAGGTATGAATCGCGGTGAGGAAACGGGAACGCTTTTTAGTATAATAGATTAGCTAAATTGTATCGGGTAAATTAGGTATGAATCGCGGTGAGGAAACGGGAACGCTTTTTAGTATAATAGATAGATAGATAGATAGATAGATAATTGCTAGGTGTATCGGGTAATTGAGTATGACGCAGAAGGGGAATCTTTATATATGCAATTTAATTTGTCGACTTACGACGATTTTAGCCATGTTTTGATGCGGAAGGAGAAAATGAGATCGGTAGATAGAGTAATTTGGCTAGAAATTTGCTATTTGCTAGGTAATTTAATTTGTTCGAATACGACGATTTTAGCCATGTTTTTGATACCCTCGTATCGGGCTTGAGGTGCGGAAAGGAATGAAATCGATATATATAGTAATAGAATTACGTGTAAAATCGAGATTTGGCTACGTTTTAGCCAGATTGTATCGGGTAATCGGGTATGAGGCGGAAGGGGAAAATGCTGCCGATTAATAATATAGAATAGAATAGAATAGCTACGTTATTTCTGTGGCTATATTCGAGTTACTCCTCGCGTTACTCTCTCGAGTATACCTTCGTTCGGTGTGTCTGGCTAGAAACTTGGCAAATCAGATTAATTCTGTTAAAGAAACCGACCTTACTGCCAAAAACACGTCACGCGGGAAAACGCGTTCAAAGGAAAGCATGTTATTTTGTAAACTTGAAATAAAAACGTCGTTCTAAGCGGACATTTTCGTGTTCTTTAAATTTTGCGTACGCTCAAGTGAAACAAAATTCTATTTTCTATAAGAAATAATTAAAAACTAAAAAATTTATATTTTGGCAGTAAGGTCGGGTTCTTTATCCCACGTCCCTGAATTCGTTGCCCTAATACGTGTACAATAATAATAATAATAATAATAATAATAATAAAACAGGGAAAGTGTTTCTAGTGGATATAGCAGTACCTAACTCAGCAAACATCAACAGCACCATAAAAACAAAGGAGGAAAAGTATGAACCACTAGCATTTGAAATGAAGAAAGCAAATAAAGGCAACTCCGTGACTGTTCTTCCCATAGTGGTGTCGGCAACGGGAATAATCCCACGTAAGACCATCAAAAACATGGGTCTACTTCTCCCAAAAAATAAATACATAATTGAAGCCATGCAGAAAGCTGCACTGCTGGGAACTGCAAGAACTGTACGCAAGGTACTATCGGTGGATACGTACATGTGATTTACAGCCCTGGTTTTGATACCCGCTGTAAATCAAGAATACCACCCGTGGAGTAGGGTGTGCGCAGACAGAATAATAATAATAATAATAATAATAATAATGAAAGTAACCCGTTGTGCAAAATGCCGTCACGTGACGCGATCGTGACGGCGCACATTTGCGCCACAGTTGGGTCACAAAGAGGGATCACTGTACTTTTTAAATGGGTATTCGCCGTCACAAACTACCGTCACAAGCGTCACAATTCTCCTCTGTTCCCAACTGTGACGGCATTTTGCACAACGGGAAGATCCATTTAGGCATAATTTTGAACCAAAAATTACTCTTAAAATATTTCGGACTCGATGATTGTTACTACTAACCATTGCTTTGTTGAAAATCTTGAACATGAGAACACGATAAACAAAAACCATCTTTCGGTATCAAGTCATTACATAAGATGCCGTTAATTCTGTAAAAATGACGAAGGTTGAGAAATAAAAAATCACTTGGAAATAATTTCAATTTTAGTTCCAACATACTGACCCAAACTCTTCTTTTTTGCCTAATTTATCCAGTTTATTGTCGTACATATAACAACTTACAACATCCTTCGTTTTGATTTTTGGGCACTCATTCAACTTATTCCGTATGGAATATGGATCCATTCTTCTAATATCTTTTTCGTTCCACTTCCTGATGGTGTTCTTACCTACGGCGAAAAAAAAAAAAAAAAATGATTGTACCAATTATAATAATTGATACTGCATTGAGAGAAGGAAAAATAATTTAAAAAATAACAAAACGAACTCACGTATATTATTTGAAATACAGACGTTTTCAAAAGAGTGCATAATAATTCCTTTGTCAACATTTTTTCGTCGCTGAGATCTTGCACGTTCGTTACCATCACCATTCTCACCACAATCTTCTTCCACATTATTTTCTAATCTAAATAAAACAAAGGCGATCCGTAATCAAGCAGCTTCTCAATGACCAATAAGAATATGGTCCCACTCACTCTAATTTGCGAAATATAATTGTAAATGCGAGTATCTGCTCTTGCAAACTGTCCACTTTCTTGGCAAAAACAGACGACAACGTTTGCATAACCAGAGCAGCTTGAATGAAGTCTATCGGTTTGTTTAAACGTATCAAATTTACCAAATACTCCAGGTATTTCTGAGCAAACTGCGAATATAAAATGAATAAACGAAAGACTCAGCTTAGCACTTCGTCACATAAAAAGCGTGAGAAATGCCATGGATTTACACGAAAATTACGATTATAAATGAGAGCCAAAATTGAGATGAAGAAGACATAAAGCATGATGTAAAATTTTTTACATTTTTCCGCATAAAAAGCATATTTTTAAAAAAAAACTGACGAAGGTCAGAAACGGTGAGTGACATCGTAACATACACGAGTATTTTAGTTGATAGATAAAATTTGGTTCCCTGGCATGAAATGTACTTCCTTACCTCGCCGCGGATATTGATTCGTCATTACGTAAGCCAGCTAAAGCATCAATAAGACACCTTGCAAAGAAAAGCTTTGGTAAAGAATAAAATAAAAAAAGAGCTTCAAACAAAAAAGAATCACCCTGAATAATTACAACGTGACATAGATCTAACAATCAAGAGAGTTAAGCAAGTTCTAGTTCAGCGGCCGTCGTACGTGTCATCAAACAATCAGAGTGTCGTACTTTCAATTCACAAATTGTCAGTAAATTGTGAAAAATAAAATGAATGGAAATACTTGATTACCACGACTTTAATCTGAATACTTCTAGTGAAAGTAAGAAGTTGCTTATGCATAAAGTACTCACATCCTGATTAATGTCCATTTTGGAGATGTTTTGCAAGGTTAGGCACTCAAAGTCCATTTTAGATTATTACGGAGCTCTATTTCGTCAAAAATACAAAAAAATAGTCAGAAACTTAATGTTTCACTAGTCGAATTTAGTCTGCAACAAAATAAAACGGATCATTTAAATGACGAATACATATTTTTTGTTTAAACAAAACAATTGTTCGGCGGTAAAAATCGACGGCGAGATTATTAATAAGTGCAAATATATTTCCATTCATTCAGTACCTATTCAAAGTATAGTAAATTGCAACAGTTCGTTCCACCTATGCTGGAAAGTAATCACGAGCAATCATTGCAAGCAGGGTATTAGTTAGGCAAATGAGAGAGAAATTAGATAAAAGAGGAAAAACATAATAATGAAACTGTTAAAACAGAAATCTGAAACGAAACACTGATGATAAACATAAAACAATGCGGTCAACATTCAGTGCAAAAAAAAAATATAAAAAAGCGCAGAAAAATCTCTGACCCATCAGAAGATTTCCAATACAGTCCTTACCAGAAACATATAATCCATCGAATCCGTAACAAATTTTCTGAAAATATGGGTGCCCTCATTCGTGCGGAAAGTATCACTACTTAAAAGGGCTCGGTTCTGTGAAAATTCCATGCTGCTATTACCTGCTCACAAAAATAAAGTCGATTTTCAGGGAAAGATGAATAATTAAGATGATGAATTCAGAACTTGGAACAAAATTTTAGCAAGCTGTCGCCAAGAGACTTTGTAGATAAGTAAATTTACAATCACGTAATGGAATACGAGGAAATAATCCAACTTGAGAGTCTCGTAATACATTTTTTTTTCAACTTTACGTTCGCATCTGAACGCAGGAAACATTGATCACAAAGCAGATAATAAATGAATGAGTTTTTAACAATACTAACCTATTATTCGTATTACTCCAGAACAATCTCAAGATTAGTTATCGGGTATTTGTATCAGTATTATGAATGTGAGATTTACCAAGTAGAAGAAATTATCTCCTATTTACCGAATCTTAATAGAGAAACGATAAAATAACTCGAAAAAAAGAACCATTTCTCCAGATCGTGGTACTATCCGGAGTTTATACTTGAATTGAAATAGGACAGACGATATCACATTGCGTAAAATGTTACAATTATCTATCATAAAACCTGGTACTTGATTATGATACTGCTTTTAGTATACCTAAAGAAATAACGAATTATTTATAATACAATCAAACTGAAAAACAGGAATTACCGAATTAGGATACTCTAGAGAACTGACGCAATGTTCACTGATAACATGATTTCTCCGAAAATTGATCAGTTGATTTTCAACTACGGTATAATTACCTCAATTTTCTTACTAAATAATGAACATCAGTTTCAATGCCAAAATAACCATCTGATCGACTGATCAACACAAAACTCATACCTCTTTTGAAGATTGGAAAAGAAAATAAAAAGATCGTTATTTTTTCTCCTAATTCTGAAAACTGCCGTACCGCACCAATATAGGCAGGTCTAGGCACGGATAAGGGCACGTAAGCTACCGTTCATGTATTCACCGCAATACGCAAATACAAGATTCTGATTGGTTTGTAGAAGACTTCTGATTGGTCTAGAAAAGTTTGGTTCATTTGAAACTTTTTAAAATGTAAATTAACATTGGAGCTATTTTGATTAGCGAATAAATTTATAATTGTACATATTTTACGAACAGAGAGTATTGAATGAGAAAGCTAGCACATTGTAGATTATAAATATTACAAATCCATCTCTTAAATATCTTTGGTTTTGATTTACTGAACAATTTTTTCGACCAACTTCTCATCTTACGGGAATTTACATGTATTTTTGTTTGTTTACATGTTTCTTATCTCGGCATGAGTGAAACGTGATCTGGACGGCTATTCCCACCTTTGAACATAGAGATACATGGAATGCGTGTAATGTACTTGGCTCCTTATTTTGCTTCGGCTCACTATTTTCTTCCCATTACTTTAACACAGTAACAAGCCAAAGTAGTAAGCCAAGGTACATGTGAGCGTCAACCAAAACGTGATACACGCATTCCCTGTATCTCTATGTTTAAAGATTTCATTCCACTAACAAACTGCGATGAAGTATGCAAGCACTTTTTCGCACTTGATGAGAGTTGTAATTACACTAATCGCGCACTTACTTTTACTTAGCGTGGTGAGAACAATTGCACTTGTGTGATTGCTCGAGGTGGACCTTGGGTGCGCGCGTACTTTTTCGCAGTTATTTCAGTGGAATAGCCGCCCAGGGTTGGTACTTCTGAATTTTTATTTCACGTTTGGAAGGAAAAATGACCACAGAAATGTGAGAGAATAATGTTTTTGTGTAAAAAACATTATTCTTTCGCATTTCTGTGGTTATTCTTCCTTCCAAACGTGAGGTGAAATAAAAATTCAGAAATATGAACTCTGATCACATTTCAATCATGCCGAGATAAGAAACATGAAAACAAACCAAAAATGTGAAAGCCTATAATAAACACGGCCTTCTACATGGTGATGGGCGGTTATAGGTTATTTCAATATACTGGTTAAACGGAATGATTGAAGATCATCATAACCAGTTAATCAGTTGAAACCGCTCAAGTGAACCAGTTAATTGGTTAACGGACCGTTTTTTTGTGACGTCACAAACTCCACATCTGTTTACTCCAACGTACCCTACAGCCCGTCAAAATTGTCAATCTTACCCTAAATTACCAACTTGGTTCGTAAACAAAAACAAACTCCATAAGAAATACACAGGAGCGTTTTGATCTCACGTTCAGATTTGAAAACCAAAAATAAATAAAGAACCGCAGGTATATTTTCAAATACTTGAGAACTTCCTACTTCTGAATATAAACACGTAATTGCTTATTTATTCCTAATTTTTCAATTTGAACTTATGATCAAAACGTTCCAAAGTATTTCTTATGAGAATCGATATTGTGATAGAACCAAGAACAATACAATTGATCACACTCAAGGGTTTTTGAAGTGTGTTTGCAAGTGTTCGCGCATTGTTGGTAGGGAGTTGGCAATGAGTGACGTCACAAAAAAACGGTCTACTGGCGGTTATTTGAATCTCATACAGTTCTCAGAAAATTCCGCTAGGAGCGCTAAGGTTTTTCACATCTTTTGCCCTCAAAATTGCAAAAATTGAAAAAAAAAAAAAGAGAGGAGAGGTATTTTAGACTCTGAGGTGCCGTGCTAATGATTAAGAAATACCTCAATTGGAGATTTTGGCAATTAATCAGTTATTGCATTCTATTAACTGGTTTTATGTTCATCACAAATAAACCAGTTTTTTGGTTGAATTTTACCAGAATACGATTTGAAATAGTTGAGAACATTTAGATTCTGAGCATGGAACTTTGATTTCTTATTCATTTCTCATCATTGAATATTAGCAAATGATCAAATCGTTCCCATGTTATTCTAATGGCAGTTGATAAAACAATGGCACCAAACTCAAAAATAATTGTATACTATCGATCATATTTGTGGGTATCTTTGCTCTTTTGCTCACGTTATCAGTGCTGTGACGTCACGTGGGAAAAGGTCTATTTACTGGACTTTGGATAGGATCATCAAGTCAAGAATTATTAGCGTTCCGTGATCTTTGATCTTGCTCATCTTGGTTGCAACTTGACTCGCGCTATTATTGGTTTGTTGGAGCGTTCCCAGTTTTTAGTAACAGATTCTGGCTAAATAAGCATAACTGGCTCAGGTTTGTATTTGCACGTCTGTAGTCTGTCCCTGTATGATCAGATTACTGTTTTCTGGTAACCCAAATTAGAGCCCTATAATAACAAGTGAGGACATGCGTCGCCATATTTAGTTGTTACAGCATGAACTTCCCTATTCCTGTTACTGACAACAATTTATCAGTAAAGCAGGGATAGGGACGTTCATGCTGTAACAACTAAATATGGCGACGCATGTCCTCACCAGGGATGGCAAACGTAACAAAAACGTAACGTTATTTAACAAAACAAATCATTTTTTTGAGAAACGTAACGAAAAAATAACAAAAATCCACATTTGAAAATTAACAAAATGGAAACAAAAATGAAATTTTTTGCGAGGCAATGCAAATGTACCGAAAACGTAACGTTATTCAACAAAACAAATCATATTTTTGAAAAATGTAACAAAAAAAGAACGAAATCCACCTTCAAAAATTAACATAACAGAAACAAAAACAAAATTTTTTTCGTTTGCCATCCCTGGTCCTCACTTGTTACTATAGGGCTCTACCCAAATGAAGTTGTTTCACTTGATTTACATATGACTTTGTTACCAGCTTAGGTGTTACCTTCATTGTTTCCCTCCAATCATTTATTCTTCACAAGTCAAAGTTTTTTTTGGCATTAATTGCCAGATGGTGGGGAGCCAAAGTTCATCTCCTTCCCCAAAAAGGGGCTCCCCTTGTTGAGAAGCAGTATTGGAATAAAGGAGTAAATAGGGCAGAGAAGTTTGATGAGTAAATTATGAGACAAGAGAGAGACTAAATGGTAAATGTAGATGTGAACTGTTTCCTGTTGACACAGCAAACTTGAGTTTCCTGCATACACATCACAGACACACAAAATTCAAAATGGCAAAAAATTGCGACATTTCAGTATCATTTTTAAAGATCTAGTAGAGTAGACCAAAATTTCTCAAACTTTCTGTGTTTGAGAAAATAAATATTATGATGTTCCCTTTAGGCCGGTAGACTAAACTTAGCAACGTCGCAATCAGCCTCCTTTGATAGACGTTTCAGTTGGCGTGCGGTGAAGTGTTACGGTACCGCACTTTGTCCTCTATCACGACTTTTCATGTTCAAATGATCATATCTCGTTTTCTAATGAACCAATTTCTGCGATCAAGGGCTTAAAAAAAAGGAAAATTTTCATTTTTCAAATTACGCACCATATTTGAGAACAAATCAAATGTTTGCTTATTTCCCATAAGAGCGTATGTAAACGTCAGCCCCTTCCCGCTGTTGTCATTTTTCAGCCTACCGGCCTATAACTAGGGACGGCCATGCCTTCTCACAGATAGGTGTCAAAAAATAAAGAAGAGGAACATTATGCATACAAAGTATATAATATTAATCCAATAATAGTCACATTAAGAAATAAAGAGATATCTACAATGCCACAAAACTTGAGTATACAATCAGGCAGACAGTGTTGTTAAATGATTAATGTATGTACACAAAATAATAAAATCAATAAATGCGAACTATAGTACCCTAGGAGAGGTATATCGCTGGGTAGAGTGAAAAAGTGTCTTGTTCCCTAACAGGTGAGCAAACTACCTCTACTAGTGCACAATGATTTGACATCATATGAACACAAGGATTACTTCAAGAACATTTTTATTTGGTGTTCTTGCTCAAAAATGAATTAGTGACTAGCTCATTATTGTTTTTTCCATCCACAGTGTGTATTCTCTATTGACATTGAGGAAGGAGAAACTTGATTCAAATATATAACTCTAATTGCTCTTCTCAACTGAGGCTGGAAAAAGAAACATCAATAACTAGATATATCGACAGAAAAATGCAAAAATCATATTTCAGGAAAATTAGATAATTGTGCCCTCGCAATGTTAATGCTGCATTTTAGTATTAAATTATTTGTAAGTTAACTGAAGGTGTAGGGAGAATCTCAACATACATTCTATCACTGTTAGTGCTTATCTCTAATTTCAACAGAATATTAGTTCCTTCAAATTCTTCAACCATATTGATAACTGAAACTCAAAATTACACTAGTTACAGATCCAATAGCTTCATTTGTATTTGGTAACAGCTCTAATAGCGCAACATAATATTAGGGAAATTATTAAACCTGTGAATTCTACAATACCAATACTAATAAAAAGGATGATCACAGTTGTCATGTTTTCTTGCAGTTTTTCTTTCAGCTTCACAGAACAACCCTGTGAACAGATGTTCAAATCACAAAAAAAAAAATAAAGAAAAATATTTATCAACAAATATGTAGGTACTCAAGAGTGAATTAGTAGTCACCTCAGAATAAATAACGTTTTTATCAACTTCTTTTGTTTCCAAAACACGAACAGCAGAATTGCATTTCTCAACAGGTAGGTTTGGCTTACAACAACTTTTAGGTATTTCAAATTCTTTCATCCTGGATTGACTTGACAAAGTCAACACAGTTTCATCACCTTTCCATGAGCTTGAACTCCAATCTTCTGGTCCATCAGCTCCACAACATTGTAACTATTGAACAGAAAAAAAAACATTTTGTATAATATGTGCATAACAAAATAATTTTCTAGAAGACTAAATTTGAATGACTTCATTCACAGATATTTACTGATGACAGGAATCAAGACTCGAGATAATGCCTTTGACCAAGGTATTTGAAAAGAGGTGTGCTAGGCTCAATGTAAACAACAAGGCGCTAAATCAGCTGATCTCCATTTAAAACAATATAAAAACGGAACCAGGTAACGTCGGCCAGTTCCAAGTCCTAATAAGTTCCATGTATTTTTAAAGAGCATGCGGGTTGCGTTCTGTTTACATTCGAACTGAGCACACCTCTTTTCAAACACCTTGGTCCTCCATGAATTGGTAATAATGATAAGAACTACACAGGGTTAAATGGAGGATTGTTGAATATGAACAGATGCAATGCGCATTGTTGAAAAAGGACACCTGGTTGAAGTGTGCGTTGTTATTTCCGGTGTTATTTGCTCAAGTGTGCGTTTTTTCGACAACGCATACACAGGCAAAGTGTCGTTTCGCCACCAATGGACATTGCCTTTGTTAACATTGAACTTTTTGTACTATTACCAGCCCACTGTATGGTTCTACAGTATTTTGTGTCAGATCAAAAGAGGCTATCAATTTCCATAAGAATACTGAGGGATCAATTCTATCATACATTCAAATTAGAAAATTGGAAATAAATTTGCACAAGGTCACCACATGCTCTGTCTCCAAATTTTCGAGAAGACGAATTAGTTGACGGAACGTTCATTGGGTTTGTTGTCTAAATTGTAATCCTCATCAGTTGAAAATATATAGGTTGAATTATTAACGAAAATACGTGGGCGCGAGTGATTCGCAAGATTGTTCAAAGTTCTTATTTTTTACATCGAATGATCGGCTGCGGTACCTCACAAAAGACGGTATTCAATAGCGTTTGCCCTCTCCATAAAACCCACATTCGCTGGTGTCCTTGTTGTCGATTTTTATTTCGGTAAGTCGCTTTCGTTCTTTACTTGATGATAATCGGTCAACCGAAAGCGCTCGCGGCTAATTGAAATTTTCTGCGACTCTGTAGTTCCTTCTGTTAACTCCTTGGATAACTCTTCCCATTCTACTCATTGAAGTATACTTCTGTTAACATTCATACTTCCTTATCTTGTATCAATATTTTACTTACCTCTTTTTGAATCGCATCAAACGAATCCGTTCTTTGAGATTTGGGCTTCCCATATTCATACTGCACAGTTTCTCGAACAGTGACTCTCAACAAGGCTTCCAAACTATCTTTATTCGAGATGGCCCACATTCCGGCAGCTATTTGTGCGACTAAGACGATCAATAAACCGCAGAAGTACTGTCAATTGTTCAAAAAAAGAAAAAGACGGAATCAACTGTTGAAAAATTCAAGAGTTTTAACCAGACCTAGAATAATTAATTCAACTTACAAGTACTAACAAACGCTGGGACTCTTTGAATGCTCCAAGACATCCTAGAAAACCGACGACAAATAATAGCGCTCCCCCGAGGAAAAGTATACATATACCCGAGTTATAATCGCTTTCGTTTTGAGCCATACTGACATAGAATGTTGGGTCAACCAGCATCCACACCGAAAGAACCACAATTACCAGTCCAGACACCTATGAATTTTATGGAGATCAATGCAACAAACGGAAAAAATGTTGATCGAACAAACGGTATGCGCACGTACCCAAAAAATTAAATTCATGAGAAACACCAGGTACTTGAGTACCGCATAACACCCCGTTAAACTCATAATTTTGTACTTTGTTGATTTCCATAAAATAAATTATCATCCATTCATCATCATGGTTCCCGGTCGATGAGAGAGTAAAAGCAGCAGCAAATTCTATTTTTAAACATAACAGTGAGTTTTCACTCTACACCTTAGCTTAGACCTTGATGCGATGCGATGCGAACGTGCTGAGATCTGAACAACAACTATGGTGAAACAACATTGATTAATGATTAATTCTGCTGCGCAAAGTTTAATTAACGTATCTATGTAACGACAATCCTGGAAAAGTATCAAACGATACAAATCCAAAAATTTGATCCCAAGAAATTCATTTCACCAGAGTTCATCTCTAGTTTCAGTTTTCAATGAAGAATTCGATAATGGGTCAATTAGTTTTCTGTGATAACGAGGGATGGAACCAGAGAAGAGATGGCTAACTTCAATGCGAAAATTAGTGCCAATAAACGCATATATTTGCCACGTTAGCGCGACAATCGCTTCGTTATAATTGGCTAATACGCACGCTGCAACAGCGGTGGAGGCTGCATTCCAAATATTTTTGAGTGTGGTAGTAGAAAACAGAAGTAGGTGTGTAGTAGTAGTGGTGATATACAACAGCGATTACAGCGCTAACGTGGCAAATATATGCGTTTTTTGTCTTTAAAATAAGCCAAGAGTTAAATATCTCTTCTCTGGATGGAACTTTGAGTATGAATAGTAATGGAGAGGCAGAAATTGTCGTTTTTGAAGGTTCCGTGACAGGCGTGATAGAGCGCGCTGTTTCCATTGCGGTGCGTGTTACTTCTTGAGTGTATGATTGAAAACGTGCCATTTGCGTTGCGTGTTACTTCCTCTACTGGGATTGAAACAGCGCGCTCTATCACGCCTGCCAGAGTACTACTATTTCTGCCTCTCCATTACTATTCATACTTAAAGGGATGGAGAGCCAATCGTCAATGGCTTGAAACTGGCTTTTGGCACGGCCTACTACATCCCAGGCCGGAATACTAAACTTTGCAACGCTGCGCAAACGGCCGATGCTTACATCTTTGACTATACAGTACTTTGCTTGCTCAAATGGGAGAAACACTTGAAAAACACGCTAATTGTTAATCTTGAGATAGTATTCAATTTTGGAGTAAAATTAGATGAATAATATCGAAAGCAAGTAAACGATTCTCAATTTTTTGAGCTCAGTCTCATTGAGATTGAATCACTACAAAGCGAGTTAATAACGTTTGAAAAAAAAAATACGACAGGGGACGAAGAGTGATATGTACTGTGCTTTGTCCCCTGTCATAGTTTTTTTTTCAAACGTTAATAACTCGCTTCGTAGTGATTCAATCTTGACGAGACTGAGCTCAAAAAATCGAGAATCGTTTACTCTTCCAAAATAATTATTCATTCACGTTTCCTCCACAGAATCCATTATTATTCAAAAATTAACAATTAACGTGTTTTTCAAATGTTTTTCCCTATAGCGTTTGTAAACATCCGCCTCTTGCGCAGCGTTGCCAATCTTCAGTATTCCGGCCTGTTAGATGTGGTAGGCCGTGCTTTTGGGCTCTCCTACAATCAACAAAATTGACAACGAGCAACAAGCAATCTCCCGGAAACACCAATTCGCGTTACGCCCGTCCAGTAGTGGCGCTAGTGCTGTGGACAAAAAGGTGATCAGGGGAAAATTGCCATAGGCGCGTGTGTTAACTAAAACCATTTTTCTTCAGTCAAAACTGAAAAACAAGTACTAGTTGTAATAACATTTTTTCCATATTTTAACGAGTAGAATAACATAAATATTATGAAAATTAAAATTTCGACAATTTTTCTTTTTGTGCAGCTTCCACAAATGGCCGCTATGGTAAATGTAGAGGGCATTGGAGGGTGACTCTTTACAGGCGTAACGCAAATTAGACAGACCTTATGTTATCAACTGAGCAACCAAAACAAAAGATTTTGGTTAGGTTGCCCGTTGCTTGTTGCTCACATTGTTAATAGACCGTTTTTTTGTGACGTCACAAACTCCACATCTGTTCACTCCAACGTACCCTACAGCCCTTCAAAATCGTCAATCTTACCCTAAATTACCAACTTGGTTCGTAAACAAAAAAAAACTCCATAAGAAATACACAGGAGCGTTTTGATCTCACGTTCAGATTTGAAAACCAGAAATAAATAAAGAACCGCAGGTATATTTTCAAATACTGAGAACTTCCTACTTCTGAATATAAACACGTAATTGCTTATTTATTCCTAATTTTTCAATTTGAACTTATGATCAAAACGTTCCAAAGTATTTCTTATGAGAATCGATATTGTGATAGAACCAAGAACAATACAATTGATCACACTCAAGGGTTTTTGAAGTGTGTTTGCAACAAACATGGGGGAAAGTTTGTTTGCAAAAGCGTTTGTTTGCGAACGTGCGCGAGGAACGAACGAACGACCGCGAACGACGAACGAAAATTGCTACGGAACGAACGCGAACTGAACGAACGACCAAAATTTGCAAACAAACGAGATGAACGACTCGTTCGTTGCTTTTTGTGTTCAACTGTAGATGACGCCACTGAGGTGAAGGAAAATTCCCTTTCTCCAGATTGGTATTGCTCCGGAGCCGGCTCATTGTGCTCCGGAGTCGGTTCATTGCGCTCCGGAGCCGATTGTTGTCGTTCCGCAGTTGCATTTCATAGGTTCGCTAAAATCGCAACGAACGGAACGAACGAACCACGGCCGTCTCTAGTTATCAGGCCGGAATACTGAAAATCGGCAACGTCGCACAAGAGGGCGATTTTTATCAGTATCATCATTATTTTAACGTAAGAAGGATGGATATTATCCGGAAATCTTGACATTTTCGAGTTATTTTCGGAGAAGGATCAAGATGAAGTCAAATTTTCGAAGCTTTTAGTCCGTACAAACAAGGAAAAAACAATTTTATAATAATATTATCACTCAAGCGCGTACTATTTCGTGAGCGAATGTTCCAGGTGTACGTTCTCAAGACTGCTTGTCGAAGCTCGAAAGAAAATGTGGGTTGAATCTGTAAAATGTGGTTTTCAGCCCAAAAATATGAAGTTATTATGTATTCAGAAATAGTATTAACAAATTTTTATCGATACAGCTGTGACTTTTCATAATTTGGAGTACAGTATCTGCTACAATGGCATGTTCCGTGTAGATACCCATTATTCACGCTTCAGTCTAAAGGATCCAAAAAATGGTAAATTAATATGGTTACGTTGATACATTTCCGTGCTTATTGAATGATAATACCATTATTTTGTCATTGTTTTGCAAGAAATCGGCCAAATCTGTGTCAGAATCTGTGTCTTTCATTTTATCCTGTTGCAAGAAATCGGCGTCGGAATCTGTGTCTTCGAAATCTGTATCTGAAAAAATTGGGATATTTTCGATACTGCATCCCATTTCTGGTTCTGGATTCGTCACCTGAAATATCTGTGAAAGTTCGATTCTTCAAATTATCAACCTAACATGAAAAGGAAACTATGGAACTTATGAAAATTAGTGAGTATATCTACTTGTCGATGTTGAGGTTGTTTGTTTTTTTCTTTTGTATTCGCATTCATTTTCTTCGTGTTTACTCTCTTCGTATTCACCTTCTTTGTTTTCTGTTTCGTTCGAATGTCATCATTTTTTTTATTCTTAATCTGAAGAAAGTATACGTACTATATTATAATTTTGATCGAAACTTTGCCAATTATGGTGAATTATTATCACAGTACCTTCTCGAGTGTTTCAAGTTTTCACTTTTTCGTATTTTTGACGTCAGTTTTATTGCGCTTGAGAAAGTCATTTTTCACCTTCGTGTAGTTATTTAAACAAATATTGACGTAAATTTTTACAACATGATTGGATATTTCTCTCGTATTGGTCCCGCAGAGACATTCCTCGTTCATGTTGCGCTACAGTTGTGGTTCAATTTTCCGGATAGCCGTCAATATTAACTGATGCAGCACCGCTCTTTGTCAGCCTATGTTCATAAATTCCTTCTCATACGTTTCAGAAATGAGCACATTGACTAAACTCAGGGCATGTTTCCCTATCTTAAGCAATTTCTGGGAAGGCACCGTCAGTCCTCCTCGATTTAAAGTATTGAAATATTCACTGTTTGATTCTTCTTGACTGACAAGGTTATCATGACAAACATTACAAGTGGTTCGAGCTGAAGCTTTGAATGCCGCGTAGCCAGAAATAAATATTAACGCATCTTCATCGATTTCAGTTTCATTCAAGTAATCCGTTTCAATTATGGAGAAGAATTTTGGTAATGTCGGTACTTCTACTGCAGTATTTTCTATGGCAACATCGTTCATTTCCTGTTGAAAGAACTCAGGAGAGAAATTTATTTTTCCAAATTTTGCTGACTTCAAGCCAAGTAAGCTTTTCACCCTCATTTTTTTTTCCGATTCATAAATTTGAAATACTGATATATTATCAAAATTATTCCTGTAAAAAGCCTTGCGCTCAGCAGGATCTTTTCATTGGCTATCTTTACTTTCTTCACACAATCGAACGTGTTTTGGATATTCTTCCGGGTATATTGTCGGCACAGCATCTGCTTTCAAGTAAACTCGCTCACCATAATCGTTGATGTATTTTTTGTCAAAATGATTAATACAGATACCGTTATTTTTCGTTGGTTTCCAATTCTGATCGCGGTGCACGAATTTCACCCACTCATTTTTCCGATGATCATTTGGGACATGAAACGAGGGAATATACTTACGATCATTATTGTCACTTTTTTTAGGTCGATAATTCCTCGAACAATAAACCACACAACATGAATTAACCATATTATTGCCAGTAAATGTCCAACTTGCGTTTCGAAAGAAATGTTCAACTAACTTCAAATCATTGATTGCTAGAAACAGAATCTACGAGAATCTTTTACAATTTTTGACAAAACGTGTTCTCTGTTTCGAAGTATCGATACCCAGCTGTGCCATTTTGCGCGGATCTAATATTCTAATTGACCAGAGTAATTGATCGATTGTGGAACAATAATTAATCGATACATCACACACCCACGTTGATTCCTCCCTTCACCCTATCTGATTTTCCCTTTCATTTTCGATCTTAAAAATCAATCAACTGATACCCGGTGTAAAGATTCTTGGAGTTGGTAAAAGCTTCGTAGGTTCAAAGAAAGATGACAATCCTGTACGTAGAATAATTACTTGTAAGGAAGAAAATATTTTTTTAATTGAATTTAACTTTCAACTCGTATTTTTTCCAGTTTGAAATGAAGATACAAATGCGTTCTCCAGCAGTGCACGTACTCATACGAAAGAGAAAGAAATTATTCAATGATTTGTTTTTCAATATTGTATTTCACTATGATACGTTTTTCACTACGATATGTACCTATTTTTCTTAATAAATCACCTATCTCATGGATTAATTAATTTTTTGCGTAAAAAAGAAATTGGTGAGTACGATCGTCCAGTGATCGTCGTCGATACTGGTTCAACCGTGTTCTAGTGATGTTAACGGATACTATGCTCCGGATAATATCCGGATCTTTTGCCCAAAAATTCCGCTCCGGATCTCTTCCCTTGCTCCGGATGAAGATCCGGATCTTTTGGAATCCGCTCCGTGATCCAGCTTTTTAAAAAATTTTTGTTACACTGCTGTGATACTGCTGGATAACGTTACGTTTTTGTTATGTTTGCCATCCCTGGATTTCTGTTCATCTTTTTTAAGATACCTTATGTAAAGAAAACAATGCAAAAGCCTCAGATCCACGTTTTCAGGAGATGAAAAATATTGCCGGAGCTCCGGAGCTTTTACGTGGAGCTCCAAATGAAAAAAGAATTTCACCGGAGCTCCGGAGCTTATCCGGATCTTGAGGGTATAATCCGGAGCACAGAGGATCCGCTCCGAGACGATCCGGAGCACCAAAGATCCGATCCGTTAACATCACTACCGTGTTCTTACTTCTAACCCTCTTGACAACGAAAATTGCGACGTTGCCAAGTTTAGTATTCCGGCCTGTTAACTAGAGACGGCCATGAACGAACGCGAACGAAGGTTTTTTGTTCGTTCGTGAACGCAAACGGAGGCAATCTCATGAAGGAACGCAAACGAACGCGAACGTTTCTTTTTCAGAAGTGAACGGGAACAAACGCGAACAAAATTTTCGCGAACGTCCCCAAGTTTGGTTTGCAAGTGTTTGCGCATTGTTGGTAGGGAGTTGGCAATGAGTGACGTCACAAAAAAACGGTCTATATTGTAGAAGACACCTTAAGCTGATTGCGGATAATGATTCCCTAAAAATAATATGATCAATCATCTTGTGCCACGGATGAACTTCCGACATTTGGCTTTTGGCTAGGGCTTTCAAAATAACATGCAGCTTTTTGGGCAGTGCCTGTGCCCGTTATGTCCGTTATAAATTTCAGGCGGACTGGCATAACTGGCAGCCCACACGTTCATCAAAAAAGGAAATGCGAGTAAGAAAACAGCAGAAAGAGCTAAAAGTTCATGAGATAGAGATAAATTTTTGTAGGTAATTGTAGAGCTTTTACCAAAATAATTTCTAACAGGCAGCGGGCCTTTCTGGCAACAGTACAATACTCAAACTAGAGCCCTATAATAACAAGTGAGGACATGGGCCGCCATATTTAGTCGTTACAGCATGAACTTCACTATTCGCGAATGGACACTCCGCATGGAGCGCTGAGGTGTTGCACTAGAAAGTGATCACATGAAAATTTACATAAGAGCATATGTTAATTTAACTCGCTGTATCTCTGTTAATACTGAAAAAAAAGTACCACTTATAATGACCTTTTCTGTCTCTCTTGACTAGTAGAATAATCAGAAACTCATGAAAATAAAAATTTCATCAATTATTTGGAACATCACCTTCCAGTGCAGCTTTCACAAATAGCCGCTATAGTAAATGTAGAGGGCGACTCTTTAGCGTCCATTCGCGAATTGCTGTTACTGATAACAATGGGTCAGTAAAGCAGGAATAGGGACGTTCATACTAAAACGACTAAATATGGCGGCCCATGTCCTCACTCATTAATATAGAGCTCTACTCAAACAGGCATAACTGGCTGCCTGGGCCTGCACGCGGTATGATATGGTCACGTTTTTATTTTTTATATTTCTTCTTCTTTTCTTTCTCTGTTTGTCCTATTTTTTTTTATTTACTAAACACCACCACACTGCAATTATAACTAACTTGGTGAAAACAGAAACCTAAAGAATTTTATATTCATCTCATGAACTTTCAGCTCTTTCTGCTGTGTTTGGGGAATGTAAACATAACAAAACAATAACGTTATAGAAACATTCTTGGAACGGTTTTGAAGAAACGTAACAATTGAAAAAAAACGTAACAAAACCAGAAATGAAAACAAAACGTATAACGTTATGAAAAAACGGAAAAAATAACGTTACGTTATTACATTTTTTTTCTCTCTCCCATAATACCTATTTTCCTGATTATTACCCAATAAAAACATGTTTTCCCCCCAAAAAAAACGTTTTCTGAGATATAATAATGCCAGAGGCAATTCATTCCGCCCTGTAGGTAATTTATTTTGCTCCAAAGCTGGCTCCGGAGCCGGTTCATTCCGCTCCAACCCATATGAAGTTTTATAACGTTATAACGTTTCAATAAACAAAACGGAAGCAAAAAAATGATATAAAAACGTAACAAAATGTTTCTGAAAAAACGTAACAAAACAAAATAACAAAATGCAGGATTAGAAACGTAACAAAATAGAATGTTACAAAAAATTTATTTTGTTTACATTCCCTGGCTGTGTTTTTGCCCGCATTGCCCGTTTTGATGAATGGGTGGCCGCTGCCAGTTATGCCAGTCTGCCCAAAATTCTATAAAAAAAGAGCCGAATTTCTGAAACAATTGCTAGAAGCTCAGAAAATGGTTTGTAGATTAGAAAGAGCTAAAAGTACATGAGATGAAGAAAAAATTTTTTAGGTTTCTGTTTTCACCAAGTTGCTTATAATTGCAGTGAGGTGTTTAGTAAATAATAAAAAAATGGGACAAACAGAGAAAGAAAAATAGAAGAAAATATGAAAAATAAAAATGTAACTACATATACCGGGTGAGTCAAAAAGATGTTACCAGTTAAATGGGAATTTTCGCTAAATCCGCCGTAGCGCGAAAACGCGTAACGTTAGACGTATAGTTTGAATGTACGAAATTTGTATTCCAATTTTATCTTTAATTTGAGCTACATGCGAAGTTTCTACGACTTTTCTGCGCCGAGTTATGGACCAAAATGTGCCGAAAATTGACTAATTTGCAAAGATTTTTGATATAAAACATTGAAAAATCCCCCACTTTCAAGCTTCATGGGGTTATTTGGGTACTTTTTTCGGAATCAGCGTTAAATTTCACTTTGGAATCAGATAAAATGAAAAAGTTGGAACAATTTTAAATTTTGGCAAGTTGATGAATTTTTGGCACATTTTGGTCCATAACTCGGCTCGGAAAAATTGTAGAAACTTCGGATGTGGCTCAAATTAAAGATAAAATTGAGATACAAATTTCCTACATTTAAACTATAAGTCTAACGTTTCGCGTTTTCGCGCTACTGCGGATTTAGCGCAAACTCCCATTTAACTGGTAACATCTTTTTGACTCACCCTGTATTATCATTCATAAGAAAAGTAGGGATTGCGACCAAAATAATTTGAAACAGTTAATGGTTATTGGTCCAGTCAGCTTCAAAATTTAAAACAGCCAACGGTTATCGAGGGGTCACATAGAATATTTTTTTAAACACGTACACAAGAAATATGACTTTATGCAATTGATTTGCGTGGTAAAAGTGCGACTTTTTTTCTGAGACCATGAATAGTTGAATAATAGTCCCTGACAGCGAAATAATGATTCATTATTAACTGAGTGAAATAATGGAAGTTCTTATTTCGCTAATAGAGTGCGCATTATGTCATTATTCCGTGTTCTTGTTTTAAAAAATTAGCGTTTAGCCCAGGTATAGCTAGAGCTCTATAATAACAAGTGCGGACATGGGCCACCATATTTAGTTGTTACAGCATGAACTTCTCATGCCTGCTTTACTGATAAGTTGTTATCAGTAACAGGAATAGGGAAGTTCATGCTGGAACGATTAAATATGGCGGCCCATGTCCTCACTTGTCATTATAGGGCTCTAGTATAGCCACAGCCTACTTTATATAAGGCCGTAATGCAGCGATGTCACATTGTTGCAATCAAAAAGATGTGGATACAGATTTACATGTACACTTATGGGAGAAAACAAGAATTTTGATTTGTACGCAAATAAAACGGTGTTTTTGGAAAAAATGAAGAGAATATAATTTGAAGAGCAAACAATTTTCTATTTTTTAAGCCCTACTTTAGTAAACTTGGTGCAGTACAAGAGAAGTTATCATCGTTTTAAAATTAAAAATCGTATAGGGGACAAAGTGCGGTACAGTTTCATCATTGTTACACTGCACTGATGAACGTGAACCACCCCAAAACGTAACTGATAACAATCCACATGCGCGCTGTTGTCATTTTCTACATTACGGCCTTATATAAAGTAGGCCGTGGTATAGCCCATGTATAAGATTGGGAAATATATATATATATATTTTTTTTTTCCTACCATTGAGGAATGTATTTGTGCCGCATATAAGAAGTGCGCAATATGACTTGTCTGTTTGGCTGGTTGGCTTCACTCGCTAATCAGGCTCGTTTTGCAAATCATCAGACTTGTCATTAATCGCGCACTTCTCATACTTGTACTATAATATTTTATTTCAAAACAGTCGAACGGTTATGACCATTATCATAACAGTTCAAACTGGTTAAAATGGGAAAGAAAAAAACATTTTTTGGAAGAAAAAACATGTTTTCAAACATAAAAACATTGGAAAGATAACTGTCAAGATAACTGTTATGACCATTGAACAAAACGTTCAAACGGTCAAACAGTTATGGTCAGTCCCACATTTTACTTGAAAAGGTTATTGGTCAATTGGTCAGACATTCTCATTTTGTTTTGGTCACCAGTCATAACTGTTATAATAACAGTTATTCCACAATCCCGCAAGAAAGGAAAAAAGGTGAAAAATGATAGTTTTTCTGCATAACTCGTTGTTAATGGCTTGTGGCCTATTATGCCAGCTATTTATTTGAAAATAACTGGCGAATAACAGGCTTAACAGGCTGCCTGGGCAGCCAGTTATGCCCGTTTGAGTATTGTACTGTTGCCGGCAATGCCCGCTGCCAATTAAAAATTATTTTGGTCAAAAGCCCAAGTGGAAACTCTGCATAAAGCATTGTTACAGGCTTGTGGTGTGGCCCATTATGCCAGCTAAAATAACTGGCAGAATGGGTATACCAACCCTGGCAGCTAATTATTAGTAATGGGCATACACGGTTTCATAACCGGTTAAACCAGTTATTTTTCTCCTAAAAAAGAGAAATCTTTTGGTGGAGCCAAATAGAAAAAGATCATGTTTCATGTCTTCTATAAGGTAGCATGCTCCGATCGTTCGCCCCCATCTTGGTCTAGTACAAGTCTACCTAAGTATATTCCAGGCTGATGAGATTAAGGGACCTCACTCGCTCCGCTCGTTTGTCCCGCTTCTTGGTATAGTAAAAGTCTACTTCAGTATTTCAGGCTGATGAGATTATAGGGCCTCACTCGCTCCGCTTGTTCGTCCTGCTTTTTGGTCTAGTATAAGTCTACTCCAGTATTTCAGGCTGATGAGATTAGGGGGCCTCACTCGCTCCGCTCGTTCGCCTCGCTTCTTGGTCTAGTATTGGTCTACTTTAGTATTTCAATAAAGGGTATTCCTTCTACTTCAGGCTCAGTATAATGAAAGTTTCCGACGCACGGAGGGCGAGGTGGTATTCGCAAAAGCGGTGAGTTCACTGCACACATCAAAGAGAGATCTAGCCTAGCTAGTAGAGACTGATACAAACTTCCCCTTTGTATGAGCCTATGGTATGAAGGAGCTTAGTTTGGAAAAAGCCCGCGGTATTCCTAGTATAAAGCTAGTTTAAACTAGCATGTAAACTAGGCAAGGCGAACTATGAAGCTTCTCTAGGAGTCAGAAGATTTAAGCTTTCATGAAGTGTATATTAGGTTTAGTATAATCAGGGTTTCACTAAGAGTCAGACGACTTGAGGAATCTTAGTATGAAGCTAGTATAAAGCCACCATAAAGCTAGTATAATGATCGAATATAAACTAAGCAAGGTGAACTTGCGGGGTGAACTCCCAAATTTTTGAATCATCCACAGAGTAATCAGGGGGAAGGGTGAGGGGGGGCACTCGCGAACTCGCGAATTCTCAAATTAGGGATCAGGGGTCAGGTCAGCGTAAAGACATGAAACATGTCAATAACCTGATTAACTGGTTAATTGTACTTGGAAATTAACTTGGTATTTAACCAAGTACTGATGTGAATAACCAGTGCACCAACAGCAGTCTGCAGAGTTACAATTTCTCATTTTGACTGTGACGTCACATTAATTGAGGCGGTGGTTGCACTGAATACACAGTGCACTCATACCAGACAAATACTCACATGCTTCAAAAGTAGATGGATTGTTGGATACTACCACCAGATTGCGCTGCGTGTTGAGACAAGGGTGTAACAAAGAGGAACCAATCAAATACTCTGAACAATAATACTGGAAACACGCCTCAATTTTGTGGTTCAAGCGACTAGCGGTGGTGGATGGAACTAATATCAGTTGTGAGAGTGAGAGTTGTGACCATGAATTTGTGTATGTTTTTTGGGTGTAGTAGAGACGTTCATTGTTTGACAGCCCAAACAGCCCAAGATTTGCACACCCCATGCCGCTTGATGCGCTGCATTGCGTGACGGAAGCGCTCAATGTATTTAGATAAGAGTTTCCAGTATCATCATTTAGAGTATTTGAACCAATGTTCTCTTTTTGAGATGTTTCATGTCTTTACGCTGACCTGATCCCCCTGACCATTATTGAAATTTTGCGAGTTTTTTTAACGCGAGTTGTCCCCCCCACCCCCCTCCCTCATTACCCCGTGTGTGATTCGAAAATTAGCGAGTTTTTTAACGCGAGTTCAACCCGCGAGTTCACCTTGCTTAGTTTATATTCGAGCATTATACTAGCTTTATGGTGGCATAATACTAGCTTTATACTAAGATTTCTCAATTTGTCTGACTCTTAGCCAAACCCTCATTATACTAGACCTAATATACACTTTATGAAGGCTTCAAGTCTTTTGACTCCTAGAGAAGCTTCATAGTTCGCCTCATTATACTAGCTTCATGATGCCTTTATACTAGCTTTATGGTGGCTCTATACTAGCTTTATACTAAGATTTCTCAAGTCGTTTGACTTTCAGCGAAACCCTCATTATACTAAACCTAATAGGTATACACTGACTCCTAGAGAAGCTTGATAGTTCGCCTTGCCTAGTTTACATGCTAGTTTAAACTAGCTTTATACTAGGAATAACACAGACTCATTCCAAACTAAGCTCCTTTATACCATAGGTTCATACAAAGGGGAAGTTTGTATTAGTCTCTACTAGCTAGGCTAGATCTCTCTTTGATGTGTGCAGTGAACTCACCGCGTTTGCGAGTACCACCTCGCCGTATGCAAATGACCATGGGTCTCTGAAGCTTTCATTACACTAAGCCTGAATCAGTATGCTGTAGTAGGAATAGCCTACATTATAAAGGCCTAATATACATATTTTAGCTTGAAATGTAAACTAGATTTATACTAGATCAAGCCAGATTCCTACACTGAATTTGAAATATGCTTGCGTACATCCGTGCGTCGGAAGCTTTCATTATACTGGGCCTGAAGTAGAAGGAATACCCTTTATTGAAATACTAAAGTAGACTTATACTTAGGGATTGCGGAATAACTGTTATTATAACAGTTATGACCGTTAACCAAAACAAAATGAGAATGTCTGACCAATTGACCAATAACCGTTTCAAGTAAAATGTGGGACTGACCGTAACCGTTTGACCGTTTAAACGTTTCGGTCAATCCGTCATAACAGTTATGGTGACAGTTATCTTTTTAATGTTTTTATGTTCAAAAACATGTTGTTTTTGTTTTTTGAACAAAACAAAACATGTTTTTCTCACAAAAAAACACGTTTTTTCTCCCAAAAATGTTTTTTCCCCATTTTAACCGTTATGACCGATTCATTTTTCAATAATGGTCATGACCGTTTGACCGTTTGACCGTTTTGAAAAATACTCTATGTGACTGATAACCTTTGACCGTTTCAAATTTTGAAGCTGACCGGACCAATAACCGTTAACCCTTTCAAATTATTTCGGTCGCAATCCCTACTTATACTAGACCAAGAAGCGGGACAAACGAGCGGAGCAAGTAAGGCCCTCTAATCTCATCAGCCTGAAATACTGAAAAAGACTTATACTTGACCAAGAAGCGGGACAAACGAGCGGATCGAGTGAGGCCCCCTAATCTCATCAGCTTGAAATACTGAAGTAGACTTATACTAGACCAAGAAGCAGGACGAACAAGCGGAGCGAGTGAGGCCCTATATCTCATCAGCCTGAAATACTGAAGTAGACTTTTACTAGACCAAGAAGCAGGACAAACGAGCGGAGCGATGTGAGGCCCCCTAATCTCATCAGCCTGGAATATACTTAGGTAGACTTGTACTAGACCATGATGGGGGCGAACGATCGGAGCATGCTACCTTATAGAAGACATGAAACATGATCTTTTTCTATTTGGCTCCGCCAGAAGATTTTTTTGACCTTTTTTCAAAAAAATCCTTTTTTATTTTTATATTAGTTGAGAATTTGTTTACTTTATCTTTAATTTCTTCTCTTTTTTTTTTTAATAATCAATTTTGCCGTATTTGACATACATATGCGCATTTTATACCTTACATCTACTTCACACCAAATATATTGGATAAAGCTTGTACAAAAAATTGTCAGTATAATTTTCTTTACTCTGCTGCTCAACCGACAGCGCACCCTGGTGGTAGTATCCAACATATATAAAATAATGCACAGCTTTGCCATCACAGGTTTAAGTATATTTTCACAACGCGACAGGTACAGATACAAGAGTACCTACGTGACGTTTCGCTACCGTCGGTAGCATCTTCAGACTAAATTTTAAAATACAATATACAGTACAAAGAAAAAATTAGAGCAGGATAGAACCAAAGATGAGTCAGTGACGAATGACCTCAGTGTACACGTTCGACATATTATTAGTATCTGTTTTCAAATTTACATTATTTCTGTATTTGATAATGTTTATTACTTCGAGGATTTTTCTCTTTTGGTCGTTGGATTCAAAACCCAAAATAGAAGGTTCTTCGAACTTAAAATTCTGACCCTCATTACAGGTATGACGAGCTAAACCATAATCGTATTTTAAAGCACAAATGTGATGTTAAATTAAGAAATAAGAATACTGGTTTAGCTCGTCATACCTGTAATGAGGGTCATAATTTTAAGTTCGAAGAACCTTCTATTTTGGGTTTTGAATCCAACGACCAAAAGAGAAAAATCCTCGAAGTAATAAACATTATCAAATACAGAAATAATGTAAATTCGAAAACAGATACTAATAATATGTCGAACGTGTACACTGAGGTCATTCGTCACTGACTCATCTTTGGTTCTATCCTGCTCTAATTTTTTCTTTGTACTGTATATTGTATTTTAAAATTTAGTCTGAAGATGCTACCGACGGTAGCGAAACGTCACGTAGGTACTCTTGTATCTGTACCTGTCGCGTTGTGAAAATATACTTAAACCTGTGATGGCAAAGCTGTGCATTATTTTATATATCTAGATTGGTCTATCACGAAAAAACCTTTCCAATAGTAGTATCCAACAAACCACCTACTTTTTTGACAATACATACATGTATTTGTTTGATACATGTGTGGTTAATGGTGGGTGGAAAAAGGGCAATATGACCATTTTGCCTCTTTTTTTTTCTTTTTTTTTCCAGTTTATTTTGTGTTTCAATATTCAATACTTCATAACCTCAGGTATATCTCACAAAATTTTGAAAACATTCCAATGTAAACTGACTGTAAACAAAGTGAATGTATCCATCATTTATAATTCATAAGTTGAAATTTTCTAGGTCTACCTAAAGATTTTTTCTGGTTGGGTAATGGGTCCTGCGATTTAATACAGGGGAAAAATTATTGGCACATTAAAAGAAGTGGTCTGCACAATGAAAAATTATGTTTAAAAAATGAGGTTGCAGCAACATTAAATGTGTTATTGCACATCATCTTGTGCACATTATTTTCTTTGTAAATGAACATCAAAATAAAAAAAAACATACGCTGAGGGAAAGGCTGCCTGTTGGGTGATTCTTGAATAGTATTATCAATTTGGTGAGGGATTGGTTGGATTGACAAAACCCCGCATCTGTTATTTGTGTGCCCTACTCTATGATCGCTTCTGTACCTCTATTGTTATGGATAAATGCTCATCAATGGGCTGTAAAAAATGTGAAAGTTCTGTAGGAAACTGATGCAGACAGAACGGCGATCCATTATATGGCATCAACCACAGGTACACAACCCATAAATGGCAGAGTACTCTGTCTCCGCACGTTTAAAGGGAAACACTTGAAGTGGAACAATTTTGAAGAGTTCCAAAGCTCATGGTGTGTGGGTGGTGCATATAAATTTGAATAACCTTGAAAAATGTCGGTGTTTGTGTCCTTCCTTTTGAAAATGTAGGAACTGTGAACATCTCCTTGGTAGGTATGAGGATTAGATTGCAAATGGTGACAGTGCCAGCAGCGGCGAAGACTGTATTCCAATAGGCCAAACACATAAACAGGGCAGACCCAGTCTTGCTGCGAGAGCATTAATTGTTCAATGAAAGAAATTAATTTTTGTTTTGTTGAAAATTTAATTCATCATTTATTTTATTATGTTCGTCATGGTCATTTTTATGTGATAATTTTTTTAAATGCGCAAAATAATATTTTGATGCTCACTAACAATATTTGTTGTGCAAGTAATTTTTGAAATGTGTGTTCAGTGTAGCATTAAATCATGTTCAACTTAATTAATTCATGTGATTGAACGATTATTTTGTGTGAAGTCCCCCTTTTTTAATGTGCTTTAAATTCACACCCTATAATATAGCTTGATTTTCAGAATTATTTTGAATCCAACTCCCCCAATGGTTGGATTTTTTTCAGTGTCCATATCAAACAAAATGTTCTACTGTGGCTAGAGCTTCGACTATATATTATGCGGACTGCGCCTAATGGTAAAGAATTCAGCTCAACATCTAATGTTATGCTTACAGAGTTGTGTATGAGCTGACAATTGCAAAAAACACGGTTTGCGTGGAGAAGAAAGATATGACATGTGTGACTTGAACACTTAGCCTCGCAAACAAACGCCTAGTCTATCAGTCAATCCTCAAGCCAGTTTGGACGTACGGGCTGCAAATATGGGGAGTAACCAAGCAGTCAAATAGACTGGTAATCCAACGGTTCCAGAATAAAGTTCTCCGACTCATCACAAAAGCCCCATGGTTCGTACCTAATGCGGTCCTCCATCGAGATCTCAAGTTACAATATGTGAACGAGGATACCTCTCTATGCTGCAAGCCACGAAAAACGCCTCCACAATCATCCGAACGTTACTGCAATCCAGTTACTTGACACGACTAACGACATTAGACGACTCAAACGTCTAAAGCCGCTCAATTTAATCTAACTCTTATGTTACTAGTAGTTTTCGAGTAATTAGCTACTAATGAAACTGTGAATTGCGGGAGCATTGGCAACTGCGTCATCCTGTTATTTCTAAATAATTCATAAGTATTTGTGAATGCCTCGCGGCAGTACAATATAATATAATGAAATAAAAAAAAAAATGTGTGACTTGTCATGAGAAAAAACCCTCACGGTTGAGCTTTGAGGGAAAAACCCAGGGTTATGGATATAACTCTGTATTGTAAAACGGGCCCTTAGTCGTCAGGGAGCAGGAACGGTTTGATGTCATATACAAACATTAAACTGCTGATCCGTTCCTTGACGACTAAGGGTTTTTTCTTTGTACAAGTCACATGTGTATTTTGAATGCGCGTGTTTTGCCACCTACGCTTTATACACCTTATCACTATCTGTGAACGCTTCTTTTGGTTCTCTTATACACGCTTGCGCAGTCCACATAGTATACCGGTCAAAGAGCTAGAGAAATATAGAAAGTAGCGGATCAAAAAAGCAAAAAATAATACATTGGCCATCCACATCCAGTGATGAGTGGTTTGGATGGAAAATCAATAATATAGATATGCATTTGATTGTGGTAGAAGTAGGGCTCTAGTAGTAGTGGTTTATGTATACCTAGTTACAGATATATAATGAGAACCTAGATATTGGACTCGCCATCAGCCATCATGCGCGTGTTATGTGTTTGTGAGCAGTTCCAGTAGAACCATTCCCCTAAGAGAAGGCAAAACACAGAATTCTCATAAGCTGCTGAACAACTTAGAACTTGAATAAGTGAAAAAAAATTGATTCTTTTAAGTTCAAATCTTCTGGTAAATTTTTTTGTTATGTTCTTAATCAAGCACAAGAAGTACTTATCATCTTGAACAATTCAAGATATAGCTGCCATAAGAAATGGTGGTGTACCCTGCACCGCTCCCACAAGATGATGATGGGTGCGCCTGCAATGCTCATCCATGGCTCATCACAGTCCAAAGATACCTCAACGAGTCCAATTGGGGCAATTCACGCTGATGTCACAGTACCAATAGAAAAGTAAACTACCGATCTTTTAGTGTTCAATATTTCCATCATGAATGTAAACAATTTTTTGCACGTACTTTCATAAGATGAAATACAGTTTTGGAAATTGTTCAATATTTCCGGAATTGATTGTTTGTAAGGATTCAAAATTGAATTTTCAATTATTACAACGTTCCTAGATCATAATATCACAAGCTTGTCCCTAAGAAATTGTGTGTTCTTGTAACATTCAACAATTTCTAGAACTTGATTTTTGCCCATAAGGAAACACAATATGTAAAAAAAGTTTACATTTTTGTTGGAAATATCAATCTTATTCTCAGGTGTATTTTGTTGATTTTTTCCACTGGATAATACCATCTGACGTCAACCGTGAATAGGTCTATATCTATGTTCTTAGGGATAGTATTTTGCGTGTTGGCGTGTCGTTGGCACGTTCTGAAAACATGAACAACCCCACCCGTATTTTTGAAGCACCACTTACCAAAGTTGACCTTATTTGTTCAAAACAAACTATCAATTCCCTTAAGAAAATAATGCAATAGAAACGTTTTCATCATACATTCTTTTTAGGGTTGGCGCGCTTTCGCTAGCCGACCATATTACAATCACTTTTTGTTGGTATTGTTGTCATTGTCGTTGTCATCGGTTCCTCGTTTGTCTCCTTCACGTTTTTTCCGGTACCTTTTCTTATCTTCTTATCTTACCTTAGATACACAACACAATGGAGAATAGAATACCTTTATTATTATTATTATTTTTTTTTTTTTCTTCTTTTTATTTCCTTTTCCTATTATAAACTGCAGTATTCAGGTACTGGAGAAAATTCTTGTCAGTGCGTTTTTGACTTCCTTTGTGGAACATATCCCTCACATTCATTTCTATTTATTACTATTGTTGTTATTATACTATTATTTTATTTTTTATTGTTATTATTTTAATTTTTATTTTCATTTATTGTTTACAAGATCAGTGGTCGCATTTATTATTTTTATTATTATTTCTATTTCAAGTTTACTTTTATTTTATTATTCTTTCTTTCTTTTCCCCTGTCATAAACTGCAGTATTCTGGTAGCTGAGAAAATTCTTGTCAGTACGTTTTTGACTTTCTTTGTGGAACATATTCCTCCTATTGCTTTGCTTTTGTCACACATACTTCTATTTTTTATTACTACCGGTATTATTATTATTATTCCTTCACCGCACGCTGAAGTTTTAGCGGTATTTTATTAATAGTTTATGGCAGGTGTTATCCAAGGCCATAAACTACATGTATCCCCCAGTAACTGTCTCTCCTAGTACCTTTCGCACTATTTGAGTTGTTGCGAAAATAGCTGCCTTCTGCATGGTTTTGAAAGCTTTATTATTATTATTATTATTATTTATTATTATTTACAAGATTGGTGGTTGCAATATACAAGTTTATTATGGCCTCATAATTTCAACTTTATTTAGCAAAAAGGTATCTATATGAGATGTGACTGTAGATTTGAGTGAATCCGAGTTTGCCATCTAACCTAGATGTATTACCATAAAAATATTCATTGTTAGTTCTACTTTTGTTAAAGATATTGCATCAAAAGCTTAACATTTGATAGGTTCTTTCAATATTTATTAAAGTCTGCAAAATCCCATACAAAATGAGCTTTCTGAAGGCCAACGGAGTATCAGCGTGCAATTATAAAATTTTCATATAAACGTCATCACTAAACTGAATTATTATTTTTATGATTTTTAACAATTTTTTTTTCTTAACCTGTTAGAATCTGGAGGTAAGATTATTGTTATTACTATTACTATTATTCCTTAGCTATGGAGTTCATTTTCATGAAATTTAGAGTTATTGAAGTCATGGACGTGAATTTGCTTGTAGAGGCTATTTCTTCTAAAAATTGGATTACCTAATAGTTTTTGTGCGGTGAGTTGAATAGTAATAGGTTAACTAGCCCGCAAGGAAAGGAAAGGAATGTTCGCTATGGAATCTTTTTAAGGTGTTTCATGAAGTGTTTCTTTCTCAGAAGGAGGGAGGGGGCGAGAGTGAATGAAAAATAATTGTATATCCAAGAACAAAGTCATTTACCTTCGTTCTTTTCTGTTACTACTGAGGATGCGCAAAGCAAAAATATCCGCAAGAATATCCCTTAGTAAGAAACCAAAAGTCTTTTTTTTTTTTTCTTTCTTTCTTTCTTTTTTTGAATAGATTTAAAATGAAAATCAACCCGCCGACCCTCCTAACACCTCGCCCGAGGTGCTTGTTTAAATGTAAGAAAAAAATAGGAAAAGAAGAATTCATAATTGGAATCTGGAAGGCCTAAAGTATTCATAAATGTATCTGTAATTGAGGAGCGTTTTTCCAAAACTCGTTAAATCCATTTAGCAAATTTTTCAGGAGGAATAAAAAACTACCTCTATTTGTCACAGTGAGAATAATGGCAATGTGTGAATGGTTATAGTAGGAGTAGATGGTCATACATGAGTACAAAAATTGGCATCCACCTGCATTGGTTCATTAGCTTGTGAGGATGCGCCAAAGAGGAACAAATTTTGGACTTAACAAGTTTTGGAAAACTAATTTATCTTATTTACATGTATTGATGTCCAAAGAATATTGAAACAGGGTGCTAAAATAACACGGCTCATATATCTTAGACGCATAGATAGTGGTGCCAAAAATTATTTGACATTTTTATATGATGTATTACTAGAGCCCTATAATAACGAGTGAGGACATGGGCCGCCATATTTAGTTGTTACAGCATGAACTTCCCTATTCCTGTTACTGATAACAATTTATCAGTACAGTAGGAATAGGGAAGATCATGCTGTAACGACTAAATATGGCGGCCCATGTCCTCACTCGTTATTATAGGGCTCTAGTATTACTTGTATAAAACGCTAAACGCTAATATCTCAATTTTGAATAAAATGGATTTAAGTAATTTTGGAAAAACGCCTTATGAAGTCACTTTTTGTTTTGACTACAAACGGTAAACAGGGATGAGACTGTGTTTTGATTCAGTCTACAAGGTGAGGCAAAAAGATGTTACCAGTTAAATGGGAATTTGCGCCAAATCCGCCGTAAAATGTTAGGACATATAGGTAGTTTGAAAGTACAAAATTTTCTTCTCAATCTTACCTATAATTTGAGCCACATCCAAAGTTTCTGAAACTTTTCTGAGCCGAGTTATGGACCAAAATGTGCCAAAAATTCATAAATTTGCCAAAATTAAAAATTGTTCCAACTTCCATATTCCATCTGATCTCCAAGTGAAATTTAATGCTGATTCCAAAAAAAATACCCAAATAACCCTATGAAGCTTGAAAGTGGGGGATTTTTCAATGTTTTATATCAGAAATCTTTGCAAATTAGTCAATTTTCGGCACATTTAGGTCCATAACGCGGCTCAGAAAAGTCGTAGAAACTTCGGATGTGGCTCAAATGAAAGATAGATTGAGATAAAAATTTTGTACATTCAACCTATATCTCTAACATTTTGCGTTTTCGCGCTACGGCGAATTTAGCGCAAACTCCCATTTAACTGGTAACATCTTTTTGCTTCACCTGGTATATCTATGTGTGGTCACGGCCGACTTCAATTTCAGGCCTCACTGGTGATTTATTTGGCAATAGCGCTGCTAGACGTTTTGGTGTGCGTCGGGCAAGGTGTTGAAGTACCGCACTGTGTCCCCTATCATACATTGTTTTCTGTAATTTTTCCATAAGAGTATGTAGTAACGTCTCACCTACTAACAACAGCTGATGCACAGGTGTCAAGTTTACAAATGAGGCCTGTTGTAGTCTTTTCCAGTTAAGATCAATACACTCAAAAGTTCACACTAGTGCACCTGGGAGGAACGCGTAAATCAGCAAACAATCACGCGATGCGTGGGGTTGCGTGCAGTATGTGCATCTATTGTTTCTTTCCCCAGAGCTGACCGCACTGAAAACGGTAATATTGATCTCAACTGGAACAGACCTTTGGGCTTTGACAATATATTATGTGGACTGCGCTAGCGTGTGTAAAACGACCGGAAAAAAGCGTCCACAGAAGTGATAAGGTGTATAAGGTGCAGCCGGCAAAATACGCGTACTTAAAAAACACACGTCGCACCATTCCCCTCCTTGCGAACCGTGTTCTTTGCCAGTTCAACCTCATACACAACGGGGTAAAACTCTGTAAGCGTAACATTAGATGTTGAGCCGTAATCTTCACTGTTTAGCGCAGTTCACATAATGTATAGTCGAAGAAACAGACTGATGGTTGAAGTCGGCTGTGTATATGTGCGTGATTACGCGGAGCTTTGTTACTAACACACAACAAATTGCGCGGAAGACTTCATCTCGGTGTTTGTTGTTTTGCATAGTGCATACTGAATATTATGTAAAAGCATCTAGAACACCCCTGCCGTACAAAAAATAAATTATGTATGTCCAATGTTATTTAAATGGAACCTACGTCATTTATTTTTTGTACGGCAGACCCGAGTATTAACACGCGCCATTTTGACTCCTAGAAAGGACATACATACTCCCATAAGAGCCCATGTTGAATTTGTGATTCTTGAGAGAGGATTGCCCGAGAAAGGGTCGATGGATTTTCTCAAAATTACCCTAGTTAAAAAGGAAATTTCATGTAGAATAGATGAAACCCTCTTTGTTTTTACTCGTCAAAGCTCATTTACCGAGTTATCGATTGATGAATGGAAGTCATTTTTTGTACAAGTGCGCACCCGTTCACTTTTGTTTTGTTTCACGCCTGTCTTACTATGCGCGATTGTGCGCACTTGTACAAAAAATTAATGAGTTCCATTCATCAATCAATAACTCGGGAAATGAGCTTCGACAAGTAAAAACAAAGAGGACTAGATCTATTCTACATAAAAATATTTCCTTTTTAACTAGGGTGATTTCGAGAAAATCCATCAAGCCGTTCTCGGGCAATCCTTTTCAAAAATCACAAATTCAACATGAGCTCTTATATGTTCTTTTTAGGAATCAAAATAGCCTGTGTCAAAACCTGGGTGTTTTAGATGCTCTAATTATGTCCAAACGTGTAATTTTCTAATTTTTTGTGCCTATTTGAAAGTTTTCCCCTACTTTTTCAATTTTTTTTTCATATGTGATTTTTCTTTGTCAAGAGTTACGCGGTACACTCCAATTGATTTTTGATACTGAAATCCTTCCACACTTATTCCTCCCACTTTACGACCAAATTCTCTTTCTTTCACTCCTTTTACGGGGAGTGTTTCCAAAAAATTTTATGTTATGCGAAAAATTTTGTGTTACGCGGTACACTTGTCTTTTACTCACACTGCTGATGAAGTATAAATCAAAAAACGAGGTACCGCGTATCATAAAATTTTCTGGGCACCTCTCATGGATTGAGTGAAAGAACGTCAAATAAAAAACGTCGATAACAAAGTGAAAGGAAAGTGCGGAAAAAAAATAAATGAAAGGATTTCAGTATCAAAAATCAATTGGAGCGTGCCGCGTAACTCTTGACAAAGAAAAATCACTACAACAAATATACAAAGACAAAATAAGATCTAATATGTCATAAACTACGTTTGGTGGTCTAGTGGTCAAGAACATGCCAAATATGCGGCACATGTGTTCGCGTTGTCTACACCAAACGTGAAAACACACATATGTTACGCTCCAGCTGGGTATAGCGTGCGAGTTTTGCTAATGTTGATGGGTAAGTTTTGATAAAAAGCCTAACACATATTCATAGGTCAAATTCAACTTTGTACGGCAGAATAATTGACTGTAGCCGACCTTCGTCATACCTCGCTAACCAAAGTCGTGTTATTCTCTGCAGACTTCCCTAGAACTAATAGGATGTAGGCCTATCATTTTGAGACTCAGGAGAATATTATTTAACAACATTTTTGCAAAAAAAAAAAGTAGAAAATTCTCAAATTTTCTAGAGAACTAGCGTACTTATTTCCAAGACAACATGTGTAGTCAAATTTGCCTTCTTTCGATGTAAATTTGATGATAAATATTAGGAAGTTTCTCCAGAGTCCAGATTGTATTTCTGAAGAAACGCCCATTTCAATGTCATTGGTGAATGGTGATACTCTTCAAGCTGCAGATTTTTGCGGATCTAGTGATGCAAAATTAATGATATTGATAAAAGCTAAGTATTGTACATTATTATACTGTAACAGGATTGAAATTATCATGATCTGGAGAACTGCATGTACTGTATTTGGTCCTCTAGGTGCACTGAAGTACCTTCCTCCAGAACAATACATTGTCGCTCGGTTAGAAAGAAAAATGACGTCACACTGATTCAGGCTGACTTCACAGTGCAGTAGTCACAGCTTGCAGCACTCATATTATCAGGTGAAAGTACCCATTCTACTTGATCGGATCCATGATCAACATGGGAACATTCCAATCATTTGTTCACACTTTAAATACAAATGAATTTATGAATGCCAAATGCATTTTTATGTACAGGAAACTTCCAAGATTGTAAATTTAAAGTTAAAATCCTTAACTTTTGGTTCATTTTGAAGTAGGTACTGATGAATGATCAAAACGTTCCTGTAGAATTCTTATGGGAATTGATATGCCAATGACAACAATATTCATGTGATTGATTGTTTTTCACAGATTTGACGTCACGCCTAAAGCAATATATTGATGCAGCATAAATATGTATTTTATTTTGATGTTCAGCGTAAAAAAAACTCAGCGCATAAAATTCCCAACCCTAGTCATGATTCATGGCAATTTGTTTATTGACTATCCGAGTTCTGGAACATTTGCCGCATTTTTTCTTTCAGGGAGAGAAGGTGACAAAGGAATAAATAAGATTTATATAGACCGTTTTTGTGGTGATGTCAAAATCGTTCATTAGGTGACCTACTTGGCCAACAGACCCTCTGACTCCCCAAAGAAAAGCACAGGGAGCAAAGATCATTGTGTCACTAATTGTGAATAAACAATTTCTTAGTATCCAGAGCCTTATGAATAAGTTCTACAAACCCTATGAAATAATTATTTTGATTATAACCAAAATTCATCGCTGGGTTCTCTTTTATCTTCCCTATAGTACACTAGAAGAGATAGTTGGCCCACTCGTTCGAAATTACCATTTAACGCGGAGCGCAAAATGAAAAGTTCGTTTTTACGCCACTCGCAGGCGATTGCAACATTTAGGTTTCAGACTTTTACATAGGCTCTTATGGAGAATTACCCTTTACGAGCGATTTTCTCAAGAAATATACATTTTGATGAAAAATTTATGAGAAAACAAATTAAAGTACGAAAAATTTTCTTCAAGTTCACCATTGACATGTTTGTATTTTAACGCATACTTTTAGAGAAAATCGCCGTTGAAGGGTTATTTCCCATAAGAGCCCATGTAAAAGTCTGAAACCTATTTTTCTACAGCCCGCTCTTACCCCGCCTTAGAAAAACGCAGTACTAGCGCTAAAATAACGACGGGTGGACGGTTTTGAATTAATGGAAAAGTGTCTCGTTTTTCGAACGAGTGGGCTAACTATCTCTTCTAGTGTACTATAATCTTCCCAATGATCTTTGCTCCCTTTGTTATTCTTATGGGAGTCAACTAGGTAAGAGTCAACACAGATTTATGAGAGGCTTGTAAATTTTAGAACTAATTTTTTGCTCATAAGTACCTTTAATCACATGTGAAAAAATTGTTCACATTTTTGCGTAAATCATCAATCTTGTACTCAGATGTTTCATTTTCTTGATGATTTCCATTGCATGGAGCCCTATCAGTCTATTACGGAGTATTAACTATTATCAATGCTATTATTCAGTGCCAATAACAAACTACATGGACCTACTCTACTCACAAAATAAAATTTGAGTGGATTTATTTCACATTCTTTTTTGTCTTATAAATTGTTGTACAAAATGAAAATAATTAATATACCTATCAATGATCTTTCTTCATCTGCTTTTCATTAATTCGTCTAATAAGTTCTGTAAAATTTAGAATACAAAAATATGGTTAATTGTTTTTTATACACTTACACCCACAGCTGTCATTGATAATAAAGAGTTATTACCCCATTTGTACCCTATGAGAATTGGGCACGCAGCATGTTGCACCCGAGTATCTTCAGTTCCATCTTTGAATAGATTAAACCATATGAGGGCAGCTCCTTTGGGCAATTCAACTTTCAAACCTATTTGTGGAAAAATGGTTGCTCCACCCATTTGAACTTTATTGAGCTGAAAATAGTATTAATTATGCTTAGTTCTATTTAAATTCTAGTTTTTATTTATTCAGCCAGTAATTTTCAGTTTTAATTTAATTCCGCTGAATTTTCTAAAATAAATTACTTTCAAGTCACTGTTCACCCTCTAATGAGATTTAAATGTAATATATTCTGGCGCACAACGTCAAAAATTGGTAAAAAGTAGACCCATATTCCAGATCCCGATGAAGCTGTAGAATTACTGCAAAACGTTGGTCTTCTTCACAAATAAAGTTTGTAGGTACCTAAACAGTCTAAACGATTGATTTAGAGTTCAAAAAGAAAACCTCATCTGCAAGCTCTCACTTACGCGCCCAATTTTTTTTTTCTAAAAATCCGTAGAACAAAAAATGAAGTCCTCTTTATTTTCTGTCAAATAATTTTTTTTTTTTTGGAATGTAAATCTTTTTCAACCTTTACTTATCAAAGATCAATTTAATCAATCGATTAAATATCTTCAAAATGTAGTAATCAATGCGTTTTTTGCAACCCCACATTTAATTGAATGAACATTTTCTTAAAAATGTAATTATCTAGTCAATATTTTTTCAACCTTATCTAATCATCATATGTGATGACACTCTACCTCTACATTCAGTTCAATACATCAACTTGTTCAATCAATATGTGCGTGCTCATCCCTTTTTCCTTCCTTAAAACACAACATAATTCATTCATAATTTTGTTGCTCGAGATTTGGGGTGCTGGTAGCGATGGCGCGCAACTGTCAACATCTCTAGTGACATGATCATTGGCAATTTCCCATTCAACTACAAGTTAACTAATCTCAAAATATCTCGAAAACAAAAGCTTTATTTGAAAAATTGAAAAGAATGAATTTTATTGGTCTTTAAATTATCTTTCAAATGAGACCATTCTCATTTTATTTCAAAAACTTTCGAAAAATGAGCAGTTCTTTTTTTTCACACCATTGAAATTCTAGAGTGCGACTGTTTTGCGCTTGCACTCCAAATTAGAACTACAATTCCTGTAAACTTTGCAGAAATTGGATGCGTGATTCTTAAATAAAACAATTCATTAAATTCAATCTCAGTTTTCTCAAAACTCATTTTTTTGGATATTGCCCTTTCTCTGCTAAAATTGAAATTTCATGAATCATTTTTCAAAAAGAGGTGTTGATCAATCTTTCTCAGGCGAAAACCAGACTGAATGCAAGTTGCGGAACAAATACATGAACGATTCACAAAATTACACAGTGCTTATGAGCAACGCGAGAACGACCGAGCAATGCGAGGGATTAAAATCCATTCTATTCGCTCGCATTCCGTATTGTACTCCGCAACTCGCATTCAGTTTGGTTTCGGCCTCATAATATTCAACTCTTGGGATACCAAAACATTTAAAACTTGACAACATTGGACAGGGCTGAAATTTGTGCAGTCTCTTATGGAAAAATATTGAAAAATACAATTTACAACAAATATTCTTGAGTTTTTGAAAAAAATTAAAAAAGGTGATTTTAAGATTCAACAATTCTCCAGTTTTTAAGCTAGGTCTTGTCAATATTGATCAACTACAGAGCAAGTTATTCACATTTTGAAAAAAAAAAAAAAAAAAAAAAAGGCCAAGCGCGGTACAACGCAAATAAGTTGCTTTGTAGTTGATCAATCTTAACAAGACCAAGCTCAACAAATCAAGAATTGTTCACTCTTTCGATATATTCATAGACTTTTCCCCTTTGGAGTTGAAAACTATTTTGCAAATCAACAATTGACGTATTTTAGAACAATTTTTCCATAAGAGCGAATATAAAACTCAACCCCCTGCTTTGCATCACCGCAACGTTGCCAGGCTTAATTTCCAACGTGTTATGGTGTTATCAAGTTGATAGTGTTGTGTTTCAACTGTCACCACTGTCACTGATCTTGGGTGTTGCCGGATTGCATATTAATTTTCATACTGGAGCAGTTTGCCATTGGGACCGGGCAGCGCTAGCGTCGCGCAAAAATTTTCGAATTTTTAAAATCTTTTGAAAATATTACCATCTAAAAGGAAATTTCCCGCTCTTCAATTTTGTTCCTTACAAGTACACGTCTAAATTCATTGTTTGCAGAGATATTTAGGGAAAACTAAAAAATCACCTTTAGTTTTGAGCTATGATCACCGTTTTCTTATGAGTATTTTCTATGTATTTTACGCAGGCGATGCTAGCAAATTTACAATATGCCCGGTCCAAATAGGAGGTACTATACATCAGAGCAGGCCCCGGGCACGGATTGGATCACGGATCAAAAATTGGCGATCCGTCTACATGCAATGTGTATGTAAAGTACAATTCCTGGTACAAATACAATTTTCTTTTAAATGTATTTTATCATCAAAATTGTGAAATTTAAAAATTGAAATGGAGTTCCACTATAGTGACAATGGAATCGATGTACCTAAGTAGAATTCTACTGCTTTTAGTTCACTGACAACTTCTTGCGAGTCGATAGACACGCTGCTAGTTATGAAATGTATGATGAAACACAGGTGGATAAGAAGGTAAATAAGTTTACTGATGAAATTAAAAACAATCCTAAGTATTTCAATTTGAAAATTGATTATTGAATCCAAAGAAACACATTTTTCCTTGTGTGAGACTGAAGATACAAGATCCGCAATTTTGATCATTTTTTTGCAATTTGTGCCCTTCCTGAGTAGCACCAGAGCAATGCTGTTAGAAATGCTACCAACGTGATAACACATAGGAAAATGAACTGTATGCAATTTGAAATGGGGCCTCAATTACGACCAACGTCACGTTTTTGTCACCTCTTTATCACGCTTAACAAGTGGATGATGGGTGTCGACAGGGATATACATAGAGAGTAATAGTATATTACATACCAAGGACTATGAAGTGAGAATTTTGATAACAAGTGCAAAATTTTGCAAAACGAGTCAAAGACAAGTTGAGTAAACGCACAAGTAGAAAATTCTCACTTCATGTCCTTGATTTGTTACATATTTTACTGTACAAAGGGCTGTAAAGTTTAACACCTTGAATGTAAACATGTACTTTACAGCCATGTTTGCAGTAAAAAATGTTTTGTCATTGGTCGTAACTGGGGCCCTGGAAAAGTCCCTCTTCAGTCTTTCACCATTGCATATTGCATCTTCATTCCCCTGTGTTCTTAACGGCAACTGTAATATCATTGGCTGATGTTCAAACGTACTATTATTACTATTGTAGAAACGCTAGAACGTGATATTCAGGTGATATGAATTTCCTTCTACAGCGTAAGGTAACCTTTGATTATACAAACTTACATGGACCAACAATACTGATAAGATTTCACTTTCCGACCGCGTCCAAAACGTACCTTTGTTTTTTTATATATGAAGGTTGATGTGGACGTTTTGGATGTGGTTGGAAAGTGAAATATTTGGCTTCAAATCCTTATCAGTAGGTATTGTTGGCCCACGTAAGTTTTTATGGTCAAAGAAAGTAACAAACTTATTACATTTTCTACAGTTTACAATAACAAGCTTGTTAGTAAGTACTAAGTATTTAAAATGTTTCAGTATAATTTGTAGCCTTCGCTGAAATGTTGAATTCCTGAACGCATCCATACACACACCATTTTCAATTAGTTGGAAGAAATCCGTATATTATTGTAAAAATGTAGACGTGAAACAATTATTATTCATTTACAGAAAAGATTCGGCTGTTCAGTTTTCTCGTTTGAAAGAATGATATTATTTCATAAGCGTTTGTTTACCATTTCACTGCCACTATGTTGAGAAGACAGGGAGACAAATATGCAATGGTAGAAGAACCTTATACCTATAGGGCTTTTCCAGTATTTCAAATTGTATACTTATTCTCCTACGTGTTATCAAGTTAGTAGTGTTTTTAACATTGCTCTTATGGCAAACCGCTCCGGAATGAAAATGAGTATGCAATCCAGCAACACTCAATGTTAAAAACACTACAAACTTGATAACACGCAGGAGAATAAAGTATGCAATTTGAAATACTGGAAAAGCCCTATAGGACCCCTCCCCTATATCATATTGCATACTTCTTTGCCTAATTCTTATCATAGTCGGTTTTAACTTAGGATTACAAATTTGACTCACCAATTATTCTGTAGTGTTCTAGTGTTGGTGCGTTATGAACATGAATGGACGCACTAACACTAGAGCACTACTGAATCATTGGTGACGTCAAATTTGTAATCCTAGGTTGAACCGACTATATAATGGTTCTTTGTTTACATTGGTCTTATGGCAGGGGAATAGATATGCTATTATTATGTATATTCCTTTCCCCATCGATAATACCAATGTAACCAAAGAACCATTTCAATAAGAATTAGGCAAAGGGGAAGGGCCCTATCCCTATTATGTCTTGTTCAAAAGAAATACAATATTACAATCACAGTACAATATAGAGGGTTGACACACGCACATCTTCACTGTACAAGACATTGTCCCACAAAACGCGTTAGTTCAGGACACTTCTCCAAATTGCAAAGCAATCTCTGTATCAAGGGACATTTTTTTGAAACAGAGTCTTATGTATGTTACCGGCAAAATTCCGTCATTTCATAAAATGATGATCATTTTTAGGCAAATTGGGAAAACGCAGTATAAAGTATTGAGGTAATTTTCCCAGGCATTTCATAAAATGACTAGGCTTTTTATAAAATGCTAACTGACCAATAGGCATATTGTGAAATAAGGAAAGTTCATTTTTAACAGAACTAAAAATGTATGAAATTGCTGATAAATTATAACAGGGGGAAGGGGGGGGGGGGATAGTTACATCAAAATTAAATATTGTCAACATCAAATATTGAGTAAATAACATCTTAAGGATAGTTATTATTTTTGATAAAAGGGGTCAGAAATTTAACGTCATGAATAATTACTCCCGTACAAAATGAAATCATTGTCTTTTATTTTAGATAAAATTACACTAACAGCACTATTACTTTTCTGCACTATTTTTGCATTAAAAATTTTTCGCCTATAGTCGACAAGTTGCGTTGTTAACACAATTCAACCTAACCTAGGATACACAGGTCACGTTTATGAAATACAAATAAAACAGGATAGTACTGCGTTAACTCTTCAAACGTCATTTAACCAGTTGCTTCTTGCAATATTTCAGAACTACTGTTCACATATATAATTGACCCTCTTTATCTTCAAGACTTCCTACTTTGTTCCTTATTTCATTGTTTGGAGGACCATAAGTCATATTATGTACAGTATAATATGATCTGCCTAATTTGCTCTTGTCATTTTTTGAAATGACTAAGATTTTTTAAAATGCAAAATGAGCAATTTATGACGTATTCCATAATTTAACGGTAACATGTGCATTCACCACTTTTTAAAAATTTTTAGAAGAATTAGAACGAACCTCGAAGTCTGAAACTTGGTCAGAATGGACAACTTATAATGCTCTATCCATTTCCAAAAGAATTACCCTATCAAAAAAATTGACCAAATCAGCTACTGAAAAGTAGTACCGAATTTGGCACAGTTTTTCAGTAGCTAATATGATACTGATACAACTACTGACAATACGTCATACCGGTACTTTGTGCGTTTCAGTAGTTGTTTCAGCACCAAGTCAGCTGCTGAAGGTACCGAAAAGTGTGCCAAATTCGGTACTACTTTTCAACTGCTGATATTTACGTAAACTTTTTGATAGGGTATCTTTGTTTGTGAATTTCTGTATCTTTTACAACCTTTGGAAAGTTCCTCATTATTGGTAAAATGGATTTTGACCAAAGAGTGCGACTTATTGCGATACGAGCAAAGCGACATGACACAACTCAGATACAAACTTTTTTTTTAACGTGTAACATTGACTACACACAATTGACTACAGACATATAGTCAATGTGTGTTATGAGTTTGAGTGTTGCGTTTAGCGACAATTATTTTTGCTTCACAATGCAAAGCGTTTATGCATGGCCGTCTCAAAGGAAGGCCGGAACGTGCACAGAACGGCAATGCTGTGAGAGTAGGCTGACTTTTTACATGACTGTGCTCTTGTGGGGAAAAAGTGGTTTTTTGAGGATCAGTGAGTACACGTTGAATTTTGTGAAAAATTGAAGAGATCAAAAATTGTAGGTCATTAAATTCTCTATCAGAAAATGTATTAAACTCAATTTGCACAATTTTGCATTAATCCATGTGTAAATGGTTTGCCTACTTAAAGTAAGACACTAAAGCCGGGAGATATGCTGGGACTCCATATTGTATAGAATAGATTGATTTTCCGTGACGTCATATCACTGATATCTGTAGACAAAAGTACCCAATAAGAAGAACATCAGCCTCCAGCAGCTTTATTATGCCCATAAGAATAACATAGGAACATTTCGATCATTCATCAGTACTTCATAATGAAAGAAAAGTTAAGAATAAAAAGTGAATTTTCACACACAGGAAAGCTTCAAGATCCTGAATATCAACTTTTTATCCTTAACTTCTCTTTTATTTCAAAATACTGATGAATGATCGAAACGTTCCTGTAGTAATCTTATGGGAATCGATATGCCGTTTGCGGAAATATCGCTGTTATCGATAGATGTAACTAGATGTAACGTCACAGGAAAATCGGTCTATTACAATACACTACCACATAGGCTGCACACACTCACACCAACACAAGACGCAGAAGCCGCAGAAATCGAATGGAGTGCAGCCATCAGCTACAGACTTAATTCTATACAATATGGAGTCCCAGCATATCTCCCGTCTTTAGTGTCTTACTTATAGCTGTTGCCAGATCTGCATGTTCCGGCCTTCTTTTGAGACGGCCATGGCTTATGCATTATGCAGGTATGCGGTCCGGTGAAGCTCTGAATTACTAAGGAAGGAGCGGCATGAGAACAAATTTGCATGACAAACTTTTGAGACTCACAAGCATACTCGCTTCTTCTATAACTCTACTAGACTGTAAAATGAACCAGGATCAACGTTTTGAATATTATGGATTCTGAATCAGTTCCTAGATCAGTAATCTACTACATAGCATTATGGAAAAACATCATCAACTTGGAGTAAAATTGTTTAAACAACGAAAAAGTAAATTGAAAGATAAATTAAATTGGAAGCTCTCTCCTATAGGTATTGGATAATTTTTACCAAACACATCGACGTTTTGGGTGCCTATCATGTTTCTTAATATCCTAAGCTTTCAGAGTTAAATAAAATATTGTGGTTGTAGCGGAAAATTTGTTTTCAATGCTATATATTAAAGGAAAGAGATCAACACACTCGGTTGACGTCACTAGTGTAAGACTTTTGCAGTATTTTAAATTGTATACCTACTTATTCTTCTGCATATTATCGAGTTGGTAAAGTTTCTAACATTGATCGTATGGGTGTTCCTAGATTACATAGGTACTCATATTTCCGTGTTTCCATTATGAAGCAGTTTGTCATAAGAACAATGTTGGAAACACTGCAAACTTAATAACACATAGGAGAAAAGGTATACAATTTGAAGTACCAGAAAAGCCCCTATGCTTTTACGCTTTTTATCACAAATACAAATATTTAAGCTAAGCCAATGATTTCATGGTTTTTGAGCCACCTTCAAGTCAATCAATCATTAATCTTCTAAGAGATAAGCTAATAAGTGATTAATTGGCTTAAAATGTGTTTTTGGGGGGAAATCAGATTTTTTGAAGGGAATTCATCATTCAAAAATTTTTGAAGCCAGCTAGGCTATTCAGCTAGGTATAATCTCCCAATTTGGCCAATGACTACGCCAATCAATAGAAAAACGTATCAGTCTAACAAACCAGCTTCAACATCCCTTCTTTTATAACTGGAAATACATGGACTTGGACAAAAAAGTGGAAATAGTAACCCTATCATGACTAAATCGGCTACTGAAAAGTGGAACCGAATTTGGCACAGTTTTTTGAAGAATTGCTGATCAACTACTGAAACGCATATCATTAATTAAGGGGGCGGGAGGGAAATTACATGATGTGCGTTTCAGTAGCTGAACAGTAGCTATTCAGACGCTCATCAGACTGCTTGAGGTACTGAAAAGTGTGCCAAAATCAGTAGCTTTCCAGCTGCTGACATTTATGAAAATTTTTCTGATAGGGAAAGTATGTTCTTGTATCAAATGAGGTTATCTTGAACATTTTTTTACGATAGAATTTTCAAATATATAATTTCGTTGCAGCTACAAGTGTGTAGGACAATACTTCAGTGACGTTGTATAAGCGCCAACCAAAGTGGGTTAAAATCTCCCTTGCACAAAGTAAACTAGATTAACTCACACTGTACGATATAGTTGCCAGTCGTCGTCCGTATTTTTCAACTTCTTGCTCAGTCTGAAAATTTTTCATTTTCCTTTTAAAATGTAAGTAGGTATTTGACAAGAAATATTTCAACATCAATCGGTGTCATACTTACGGCTTGATTTATATCAGAATGTTCGTCAAAGAATCCCCCAGCTCCATACAAGGTAACTTGCCAAGGTTGAGCAATGTTTTCATATAAACCTATCATATCGCTTGTCCGGCGTGTAAGTCGGCTCACTTCTTCAAAGCTGTCCTCTTTCAAGAATTTGAATTCGTTCAGATGATCTTTGAATTCACTTTTATCCAGTTGGTCTTTCGATCCTAGTGTTTTAAATATCTGTAACGGAAAGTTTTTAAAATATAGTTGATAATTAGGGCCAGGGGAGATGGTTGAATTGTAAAAAATTGAAACATTACCCGTTTTTTCCCCTCTTCTATGAACTTTTGTGATTCGAAATCACTCAGTGCGTCATGAATTATCATTATTCTCGGTTCTGATGATATAATTTCTTCTTTGAAGGGAGCGATGAGTAAGAAGGGATCATTCTTGAAGTTATACCGGCAACGAAGATTGCTCTTGGAAAAAATGGGCGATGCATTTGAGCATAGACGAGTCATATTTGCAAACTTTTCACGTTTTTTTAGAACCTACAAACATGCATATCTATACAGAATAGTATCCTTATGAGTGATGAACACCTTATGATTGAGCAGACTCATTTATTAAAAAAAAAAAAAAATTATGTAAGAACGCTTTACCGGTCTCACAAATTTTCGTGTTGGTAGCGTCGCATCGGCACTCGCAGTCAAGGTTGCGAGTTGCGAGTATACCATAAGTTACCGAGCTCTATTATGCCGGTGCTTATCGATTTTGCGGTGTAGTAGCCGGATGATCAAGTGGCATGAGGTGTAATGCCTCTAAAAGTAAGACTACTTCTGCTGAATTATCTTAACGGCGCAGGTATAGCGCAGGTACAAGTTAGCTTGACAAACCTCTGAGTCGCTACATTTTTATATTATTGCAAAAGGTGCCAGCAGCAGTCAATACTCAATACAGTAAACTCATTGTCAGGTTTCACGCTGAACATCTACGTTTAATTCGCGAAATACATCGAGTGACGCGCTCTCTGTTGGCGGTCTCTCTGATTGGTGAATTGAGATGAAAAGGTGATGATGATGAAAAAAGTTCTGCAAAAAATTTCAAATGGGGTCATTTAGAAAGAAGACTTCGACAGCTAAGTACCTATAATTTTTGTTGGGACATATTATATAATGGCACGCGCAGGGATGAAAAATATTTGCGCGCGAAAAAAGTAAACGCCAAAAAAAAATGAAAACAACTGATTCTTACATGATTCACGCGATAAAACTATACGATTATAAGTTAGTAGCCAATAACTGAATTAGTCGTATCTGAACAAGTGAATGTGAATAATGTTTCTAGGCATTACCATTACGAGATGAAATTAGCAGTTCTGTGATTACGAGTGTTTATTGCGGGTAGGTAGTACGAGTTCCCAGTGTATGATTCTGTGCGCTATAGCTTTTGCTTGTTCTCAATTTTCTTTGAAAGTATGGATTTAATGCGCGTTAGTGAATATCCTGACACTAGTGCAGATGAAATTAGTGATGTAGATGGATCTCCAAAACGAAAATGAAGAAAATTGATTCAAGTTTGGGTCGAACAGAAATTGTACAACACACCGGAGGAGGCCGAGTAATTGAAATTTTTTTCTCATTCCACCAAATATGTGTACTATACTGTACACTACAGGTATACCCCGAACTTTGGCCTTTAAATACGGCGCGGCAGAAGAAAGTGGTGGTGCCCGCGGCTGCGAAAACAGTTCCCCTCGGACAAAAACGGAAAAGAGGCAGACCAGCCTTGCCAAAGAAAGCGTTACTAATTTAAGTCAACACATTTTTCAAAACTTCCGAATTTTATTTTGTTTTCATCAGTAGCGTAGCTAAGAAGTTTCTTTGGGGGCAGTTTTGGAGAAAAAAAAAAAAAAAAAAAAAAAAGTAGCTACCAATGAAAAAAATGTATAATGAGTCTTGGAAATTACAAAAAACTCTTACATTTTGGAAGCTCCGGGGGGGGTGAACTATTACGCCACTAGTGTGCTAAAAAATGGCGTTTATTTCTTCTTTTCTCGTTTTAAATAATTATAATCGCGTCTAAGTATTAGTGATTACCCCTCTTTTTTCTCGTGTATTCATTATTCCTTCGCGTGCCGATTAATGCATCCCATTTTTGTTCTCTGTACTTCTTGATAAAAATTCATATTAAACGAGTTAGAGCTGGTTTTATGAGTGTATGTTCTTATGGCAAAAAATACGCGAACATCTTCTCATCCAGTTTCTGTAAATCGCCACCTGCAGCGCAACCGCTCCGTATTTCAAGAATTGTAGATAGTTCTCCATTTTTTTCAGGTGTATGGCTGGTCTATTGATTCCTCAATAAATACTTGAAACTCATCAGAATATTTTATGTCAATATAATGACATTATAGTTGATTAGCTGAATACTTGTACTAAGGTAACATGGAAAATATACTCTTATAGAGAGAGCCCGTATCAAATTCATTATTAATTACCTCCCAGGTCAATCATTTGCAACATCTTTATTTATTTTGTCTTTGATGCATATGTCAAAACAAAATCGAGCATTCGACTGGCTCTTTCGCTCAATCTAGCGGGAGTATTCAAGAAGCAGAGAAAACAAATTACTCTCGTTCGCTTGGAAATGTTTCTGAATTGCCATAATTTCCGTTTTAATGGGGAATTTGTTCCATCCTCTATTTTTTTTTTATTTCTTTTCGGAAAATTTGGCATTCCATCAAAAACTGACCTAGGTATACCCTAATGGCCTAATCTAATTAAGCACAGTGGGCTTCTTTCTCTTCTTTTTTTCCCACTAGTTTGGTATCGGAAAGTGGAACGAGGATAAATTCCTACCATCGAGTTATAAAGGGAAAGAGTTCGTGAGACATTTCAAAAATCAAGTTATCGATTATAGGAAAGGGGACTGGAAAAATTTCTATTTTTGGGGACTCCAATTTCGAATTCAGTTCTCGATACTGAGACTAAATTTGTTTCTGAGGACAGGTTCCTTAAATTTCTCTTTAAAGCTTGTTAATTGCATGAGGTTGAATATTCCATGTATGGTCGCTCTGATTTTGTTTGTGCAACGAGATTTATTGAAATACATGAATCATTGCCTCATCTAAAAGCTCATCAGTTCTGTAAGCTCGTGCAGCAGGGTTGGATAGGCCCACTGAGACACCGGGAATTTCCCGGTGCGCCTTTCTACGTCCGCGCTGTTTGCCGGCTTTTGAAAGAAAAAAAAAAAAAAATTAATGAAATATTTACATCTCTAGGTCAACTTATTCCAAAACAGAAACCTGCCGCCTTTTTTCCCACCTTTCCCGGTATAAAAAAAAAAAAAAAAAAAATGCCTATCCAACCCTGAGCTCGTGGCTACAGTTATTCATAGAAAGCTACGTTCAATATAGGTAAATAAGGAACGTACAAATTACACATTTTTTCTGATGTTTTGAAATTGCCCTCCGATTGTTTGTGTGTATTTCGTTCATAAAATACTGTAGGTATTCGGCTAAAAATAATTTAGTGTTCATGTTTCAGCTGAAATTACGGTCAAGGCTCTGAATAAATGGCATCTGCCAAGAAGAATGGAGCAGTATTTCTTGCAGGTAATGCAAAGCATAAAAGAGAATATTCTTAAAAGCTACGGGTCACGTCAATTTGAGAGAAATGTCTTGAACTTCTAAACACGGTTGAAAATAGGTATTTACAAATAGAAAACAATGTAAGCGGTTTTTGCCACCTCTTCAACGACATCCCAATTGCCGAGTTTTAAAAGCTACCTACTCCTTTAATTAAGCACACAATTGAAAAGAATAACCTGAAATAGGTACATACTTCATCTGACAACGTTGGCGCTCTTTTAAGTATAAGATTACGTAGATTTTCAATTTCCACACCAGGTGGTTTCAGCATCGAATATATGTTGAAATAATGCTCAGCATTCGTAATGTTACCTAGAAAGTGTAAAATAGTGTTAGTCTAATTGCTGGGAGATGAAATAAAGTGAATTTTGTTTTGTTATATCATCACCTTCAATTATGTTTGCAACTAGATTTGCTCGAATTACATCGGTCATGTATTTATCGTCTACGTTGGGAGTTGAAAAAAATTTAAGAGCAGATGCAGAAGCCCACTCTAGGGTTAAATTATAGTTATAATTGTTTTCGCTTCTTTTCATGAGGGCCAAACATTCGTCAACTTGAAGAGAAAAATATAAAATAAAAATAGTTAGGTTTGTATGGAGAAATAAGAGTCCAATCCGAAAGATAAATGATGTGTCTTCATACAGGTAAGCTGAACATTCGTCGCCAAAGGCCCAATTTTGCCAACTGATAAGTCAGTCGCTTTGTAACGATTAATTAGTTGTATGTTTAGTATACTATCTTGAACGCCCTCCCAGTCGTTTTCGTTAGGCCAAACAAGTTCGGTTTGATCATAGAGTTTCCTTAAAAAATCTGAAAAGAATGAAGGAGAAAAATAAAGAAAACAACTATCTACGTTAGGTACCAGAACAAAAAGTATGAATAGCGAGTGCAAAAAAATAGAAAAAAATATTATGGTTTTGCTCACCAGTGGCGTTATTCCGTTTCATTTTTTCATTGATAAGTTGCCAATCAAGGGTAAGTTTTTTGGTCAGATGATACTTACTGTAAGGATTTTCAAAATATTTGAATTTGTCAGCAGCACGTATGTTGTGTTCTTTCTGCCATGTATCAATGTATCTGTACAGATAAATAAGCGTGAACATTCTTCCGCCTTTGTTAGACAATATTTACAAATTGAGAGAAGACTGTAAGCGATCTATGAATTAGTCTCTTTTAAGATTATTGCATAGATCATGACTGGTAAGGCTAACATGAAATTACTCGAACAATAGCTCAGGCTGAACTGCCTCACTAAACCGGTTTACTCAATTTTTATTGTTGAATACATGGGTTCTGGGGTACCTAGAGTTTCTTCTAATCATTTAGAATGAATCGCAACGAACATCATTACATATCTAGATTTTGTCAAAGCGTATACCATTACCGCCATTACGATGGGCAAGATATTTAATGGTGTTGGGTCTTAAGTGGTAGGGATACAAGCCCATGAATGTTCGTCATGTGCGGAGCCTCCTCAAGATGAGGATGACAGAAAGAAGTAGCATTTTCGTAAAGGTTGGAAATCGCCGCGCTGTAAACTCCATACCTACCATTAAATACTTTACCCATTGTAAATGGCATACACCTCGGTGTTGGAAAACCAATCCAGGGCAAATAATTTCCATGTCCCTTTAACAGTTGACCTCTCTGCCGAATTCCTCTCCTCTTTCTCTTTTTCCAAATAAGACCAAGTGGATCCGCCTCCGTTATTCGGGATGTCATTCGTTGCAATATGAACCAAAGTTTCGTTGTTGAAGAGCACTTAAAGATTATGAAATTTGTCTTCATCTTACACAATCTAAAGATACAGTTCTCAACAGACGCTGTCCTAAATTTGGCCTCATTCAAACGTATTTTGGGTTGCGTTAGACTCGAGTGAGTTATACGTGGGACCTCCCCCTGACAATTCTCTCCTAAATGTTTTTGAGTTTTTTTGATACCTATTAAAAAATAATTAGGTACTATGGTTTGAAAGCGTCGATCTCGGTACATGAGATTATTGTTTTCCTTATCAACTCCTGCTTTCTTGTGTTGTGATAATATCAATTTGTTTTCTTTTCAGTTATACCTACGTATTTGTTCACTTCTTTTTGTTCTCGCTGATGCCGGCCGTGTGCCAGAAGATTTTTGCAAACTAAATAAATTTTCATGTGGTTGAGTGATTTGGCGTACATTTATTTGTACCAAGGTACCAACAAGATAGAGGTATTGACACTTGCATGAGCGCACCATAACAAACGTTGTCACAAGAAATGATAGTAATCCACCTTATAACGCCAGCCACCTTCCCTGACTTAACACAGGAACGCACTGCACTTCAAAAAGTCGTCGAAAATATTAGAAATTGATTGAAACTTGGCTCAAATGAACAATTTATCATCGTATTATGTGTAGGTATTTCAAAAAAAAAACATCCTTCCAAGTAAATTCTTTGATTTTATATAGGTACTTAATTTTGAGAAAATCTTCAATACTAAGGTGTCCAACTGTGTATGGTTATGCAATAGTTTGGTGATGTATATGTCGTAGGCGATTTGGAAAATTTTGTCGTTTACAATCTGCCTAAGGCAAAATGTAAATTGCCGGCAGTAATGGAAAGTGATCTGCCTGATTTTTTGAAGGCAGATTGTAATCCGCCCAAGCTCTCTTAGGCGCAGTTTGTGAAATATACCTTACGCAGTTTAATTAGCCTACCTTTATACCGGCTGATCACAAAGAGACTAAGTGTCTGCTGGCAGATTGAGAAAAAGAACGATTCACGAATTATTGCGTACAGAAAAGTGTTTCTTGAGTTAAAAATATTAGTATTAGTACGATAATAGACGTACAATGAATTGTAACATACGGAGACTTGGAAAAAATATCGAAAAGTAAAATATTAGAGAGGGGGACACACGACGTTAACGACTTATTTATTTGCGCATGAACTACTTTTGTGGCACCTCGAGTTATACAATATCTGGGCTTTGAAGCAGGCGCATCTCTTAGTGCGGCATTGCACTTTTGAAGCACTGCAGTTACAGCTTGTGTACCCTTGCCCGCCAAACTGCAACTCCATGGAGACTGCCTCGCGTAGAGAAATCACTTTGTCTGGCACATCTTCTACGAATGCTGCGCCACAAATACCAAAGTCATTACGAGAGTGCCAGTTCTTCAAGATTTCATTTTTCGCGTGCCAAACCTGGTATACATTATTCTCAATTTTTAAAATTCTCCCAATAAGATTTTGAGGGTCCAGCGGCCCGCGATCGACGTTGGGAATGCTCAAAAAAATACAATCACATACTTCTGCGCGGTTGCAGTTTCTCTTGGCATGTTCGACCATTTCTTCAGCAGCCCTTTTCTGCCCTCTGCGCGCTCCTTCTCGTTCAGCAGCTATTCGACTTTCTTACTCCTCGATGTGACGCTCTTCTTTATTTTCATCTTCTTTGTCTTCATCATGCTCTTCTTTGAGACGGGCAGCTATAAAGACCAAATTCCCTCATTTGCATAATTGCAGCTGGTGTGACTAAAAAATTTGTATAGGCCTACCTATTATGTTGGCCTATTCATAAAAACCACAGTAACACCAGAGTTTGTTCAAGAAGACTCATGAAATGAACTATACACCGAAATAGGATATTCCATCTTTTTTTCTAAGTATTCAGAAATGATATTTGTGAAAATTTGAGCGTATAAACACAATATTTATTTACATACTCACACAAAGATATGTGACCCTGTCTACAGAAACCCACCTTATGCGTTATCAGTTTACATATGAAAAGCATGCGTTACTGATAACGCATAAGGTGGGTTTTTAAATCACATTTACAGCTTTTCTTTGTTGTACTATTTTTCTTCATAAACTTACAGTTACAGTGACGCCAGCTTCCATTCAAGATATCATACAATAGGACTGTTTTCTTATGACATCACATATGAATAGATATCGATAGTATCGCAAAATATTGCGAACAGATTAGGTTTCTATGACGTCAAACAGCGAATAACTGTAGCAAAACTAGGTACCCAACCTTGTTCCAACTGACTTGTTGACTCCCGTATGAATAACATTGGGAGCAAAGATCATTACGTAAATAATTCAAAATTAGAAATAAATAAGAAATCAGAGATATTATTTAGAATCTATAATGTTCTCAGCATCTGTTCATCAACTTGTAGTTTCTAAGAAATTCCTCATTTTCAATTAGGAACACGTTAATCTTAGCCCCCTGTGTTATTCTTATGAGAGTCAACATGTCAGCTGGATCACAGCTTGAAGCACGCTCGAAGCCTGCTAGCGTTTATTCGCTGATTGACGTCACAGAAACCTGGGCTATGAGATCTTTTTTCTCTACACAACATTTACTTCAATTAGCAACTCTCATGTAATAGATATATAACTATAATAATACAATTATTATGTAGGTTCGCGCTTCTACAATCAAACCGTGTTACGCAAAAAAGCCATCCAAGCGACACTCAGTCATTCTTAGAAAGAGACCTCTAAATACTTCATAACAGTGTGCCCATTTGCCAGATGTAAAAAATGTTGCTTGGGTGGCTATTGCATAACGCGGTTCAATTCAGGTATTGCACTTTTGGGACTTGATTACAAACTTTCCTAATGAACTTTCTGAAGAAACCGATAAAGAGAAACCCCATAGTTTCCCCATCAAAATATAGCAATCTGGGGAAATTAAGGGTCAATTTGAGGTAACGCTCTCTGATTGGTCAACATTCTTATAGTCTGACTAAGCTTCTTGCGTTGCTAAAAGTTTCCCCACGTCACCCCAGAAATACAGCTTTTTCATTGGTTGAGAAATTTATATTCACACATTGCTCTCAGTTGACTATCAGTTGGTTCAAGTTGCCCCTCTTTTGGGTGAAAAAACTTGAGGAAACATAACGTCAACTGGAGGAAACACTTCCCAATCGGTGGACATGATACTCAGCTGATTCAATTGCTAAAAGTTTCCTCTTGTTACCCCAAAATGGCCGCTTTTTAGTTGGTTAAAAATTTATACTTTCTCGTTGTTCTCAGTTGCTTCATAGTTACCCCAAGTTCCTTACAAGCGATTCTATTCGTTATGCAACCGTTGTGAGGTTGAGCTTGCGTCAATTTTGTAGGCTTAATTTTGTAACAACAAAGTTTATTATACATTGCATATACATTGAAGTTGAAGGCAGTTATGTTTACTTGATCCCACATGCATATTAGAGTAAGATTAAGTTTGAACAAAATATCGATGCGACAAAAAAAAACTGAGATTAATATTTTTCACTAATGGATGGAATGGAATTGACTATCAAACAAGAATAAATTGTCGTAATTTTTGTATGTTTTGAAATGGCACAGTGATAAATTTGCATTTTCTTGTTAATATCTGTAGGTACCGAAAGTAATTACTCCCTTCTGTGACACGTTTTAATGTCAAAACTTTCAATTGAAGCCAAGCTTCTCTTTTACTTAAGTACAATAAATTTTACTTCTTGTGGGTTTCAGCATTTCACCTGACAAAGAATAAACACGGGTAATATATCCTTGTCAAAATTAGGAATAAGGACGAAAGGGCCGCTTGTACCAAAGATTAAAATAGGGTATTCATGAGGGAATCGTAGATTGGTAAATAATTTCAATGAGGATACCCGGGTATTCAACGGGTATGAGGGTATCGGAAGAGGGAATTGGATTCATTGGCTCGAAATACCCTCGAAATACCTGCGATCCCGGATGGAATACCCGGGAATTGATCGGGTATTCATAAGGGAATTGTAGATTATTATTAAAAAGTATTCGCTGATTGGTCAATTGAAATTATGATTTTTGAATTCCCTCTTGGAGCCCTCAATACCCGCGGGTATTTCACGGGTACATTCATGGGGAGTATAAATTCTTTAGCTAGAAATTTCAAAACTATAAGAAAATATTACAAATCTCTGCTAAATAAACTTGGTATAATGCGTAATATTTTCTATTTTCCAATTATCATTTTCAGACGGAACAATTTTTTTATGCTGATCCACCTAATTATCAAATTGATTTTTAAATTGATTTTTAAATTGATTTTTGATAAGGAATGTTGAGTTAGGTACTTTTAGTTTTTCTCAATGGAATATTCACAGAACAAGACTTGAAAACCCTCCTGTGAACTCGAAATGAGCTAAATTGTCAAAACTTGATTGCCTCATTTTTCAACTTAGAATAAAATGTTTTACGTTACATTTATGGATTTCCAAGCTCTACAAAGTTTATAATGAAACAGTCATTTTTTTAGAGAGCTGCTTTCAAAACCAATATTTACAAGATATTGTATTCGGGGGTCGAAAATAGGCGCCACGTAAAGTGTGCACCCCTTCCACCATGTGAACATCTTCTAATTGGAAGATCAGTGTATTAGCACCTAATTTAAGAATCTTTTATCTGAGATTCTTGCGAGCTATTTGTGAAGCAACTAAGAAGATACTAAACTAGAGGTAGGAATCGAGTACCAGCTCCGGAAATGCCTGGAGCTGGAGCTGTTCAAAGGAGCCAAAGCCCGGAGCTGGAGCGAGCTAAAGAAGCCGGAAGGTTGGACCCCGAGGCCTCCGCTTGTGAAGTCGCCAGCTCCATCAAGGCGGAGTGGCTCTGGGCGGAGCCGACGGTCGGAGCTGTAGGCTCTGAAGCCCATTTTCCTGCCGTTTTTTGCTTTTATATAATTATGGTCTAACAAAACAACATAGTTATTTGAACTGTTTAATTTATACAATATGTTAATAATTATGGGTACTTGGGAACACCTAGAACCATGTAAAACACCATTTCCTTATTTCGCTCTTTTATTTTGGAGTATGTATTTTATAAGAGACCCTGCTGGCTATCCACCCTTATTACGGCTGTACAAAAAAATAATTGACATATATCAATATCATAAATTGCATTTTGAAAAAAGATACCTCTCTTCCATGAACAGAACACCCACTTCCGCAAATTGTGATTTGTGATATGCGTCAATTATTTTTTTGTATGGTAGCTTATAAGTGTAATGAACCAAGAAGAAGCCGGAGCCAGAGCTGCCGGAGCCCATCTTTTAGTTGGAGCTTGAAAGCTCCAAAAAGTACCTGGCTCTGACCCAGGGAGTTGGCTCCTGGTTCCGGAGCTAGACGTCTGGAGCTGGAGCCGACTTTTCAGCCTCAACCTCTGAAAAACACCAGAGCAGAGCCGCTCTGAGAGCTCCTTTTGGTGCCAGCTCCCCACCTTTACTAAATCGCGAAAACACATTTTTGATTTAAAAAAATCAGATTTTGGTTTATTGATTGTCACTCTTTGGGTTTAAAATTCCTAAATTTTTCAAAAAAGAATTGCATTTAAATCAAAATCATCCAAGGATTTTTTTGATTGCTAATTTATACAAATTGCTCAAATTCACGATCACTACTGTTATAGGATCTATTTCAAAATTTCAGCCATCTCTACGATAGGTCCCTGTAGGTTAGTTAGTTAGGTCACGGATAGGTAAACCAGCGACACGAGTTCGAATCCCCGCAAGGCCTTGACTACTTATCATGCAAAATTGCTGAGTACCTAATTTTTTTTTCCTCAATTCCTCTTTATTTTTCTCTCAGTTTCACTGTGAGCTGAATCGCAATTAATTATTAATATTACAGTTGATAATTAGCTTAATTAGCTTCACCTAGAAGGGGAAACTTGGGCAAACTTGAAGCAACTGTGTATGTGGCAACTTAAGGTGACAAACAGCAATTTGGGGTAACTTCTATGAGGCAACTAGTGGGGCAATTATATTGTGAGGCAACTGGAGTCAACTAAACATCCAGCGTTGTGCGTTCTCTGATTGGTTGAAAATCGTCATAAAGAGGCAACTCTTGGGGAAACTACGGGCAATTTTGATTCAACTTGGGACATGGCAACTTGGGGAAACGGAATTTTTTATTGGGGTCTACATCCAACAACCAAAAATACAACTCGACACACCAAGTGTCATAGCATGACATCTGAAGTCATGACCGTGAGACAATGGGACGCGTAGCAAAAATGCTGGCTTCATCAAATGCTATCACACAATTTCAAATACTAGTTCTCTTCCTTTACTCGAAGAGTTCAGTTCCAATAGCTGATCCACAACTTTCATCATAACTCTTCTTTGTTCAACGTTTCCACAATTCATTTCACAATTACAATCATGTGTTTCTTCTTCATCTATTTGTTTTATATAATCAACTCACAACCGCAACACCAGTGACACCAAGATCTAATCAAGTTTGATTGCGACACAAAAACGCGCTCCTCATTTCTGTATAATTAAAAAAAGGGTATCCTTAAAAAAGAATAATCCGAGTGACAGTAGCCTGCGGACATTAAAAGACCAAAATGAAACAGTAAAGAAGCTAAGAGAGCATACTAGCAGACAAACATTAGAATATAGCATAACACTAGTCAACAGCCAAAAAATTGCTGGAACGAGAATAGGCGATTTTTGAAGTATTTTTTACGCTAAATTCAATGCCGTTTTCCGTTTTTTGCTAGCAGGTCTAGATTTCCTGTAATCGTTGCAACAACGTGCGGATTTTTGCAACGAACTGCCGCGCATCGTTGCGAATATAACGCAGGTTCGCAGAGTATGATACTGCTATCCTCGATGCGTTCCGCGACGATGCGCGGCAGTTTGTTGCAAAAATCAACACGTTGTTGCAACGATTACAGGAAATCTAGACCTGCTAGCAAAAAACGGAAAACGGCATTGAATTTAGCGTAAAAAATACTTCAAGAATCGCCTATTCTCGTTCCAGCAATTTTTTGGCTGTTGACTAGTGATAATGAAGCAGTAAATACAGTTCAATGAGCACAGTAACGGGGGAACATAATTAGAAAAGCATAATGAAGCAATGGAAAAAGTTTGAAGAAATTAATGAATGAACGATCAGGTTGTCTAAATACAAAAATGTGTGCGCGCGTGTATGTGCGTGTGTGTGTGCGCGCGCGCTGTACGTGTTTTAAACTTAACAGATGTTCCGCGTTTTAAATAGATGTTCCGTCCAATTGGACAAAAATTAGTTGAGTATAGAAACAAGATGTGAAAAATTCGACTCAATCATCACTACGTCAATAATTCCTCGTGCTCCTACCCTTATTTTTATTTTTTCAAGCAGATAATTTGTAAGCATTATAATTAGGCTCAATGATCAGACTGAAACTGTACTTGCCTCTGTTGAAGTCAAGAATAGGTATTCCTCTTAGCCAAGAAAGAAAGAGGGGACAGGGGACCTGCCGAAGCCAAGAGAGCGCTACATGTACAATGGACTCAACATTTCATTTCACTTCAGTTTTTGTTTTTAATTTTTTTTTCTGTTTTATAATTTAAATTTATTCTCAACCTTTCCCGCCCCCTCTCCTTAAATTTTGTGCTACTTTGTCGTCATAATGTCGGTCTATTTCATGTGTTGCTCGACATATGTACTTATATGTATTAATAATGCTAATTTGTCATTCTACTGCTGGTTCATTTCATATACTTGAATATTGTCCAGCATATTTCGATAAAGCTAAATATTTTAAATACTGCTATTTTGTTGTTATAGTGTAAGTCTCTTTTTTTTTATTGTGATAAAACTCTAATTAAATGCTGCCTGTGATATTGACATAATATGTCACGTCTAGTATCGAAAGTTGTATAGGTAGTATTGAAAGTCGCGCACCGATCACGCGTCAGCGTATCGCGTGCTTACACGCCTTTACGTGGAATCGAAATCGAACGCAGGTACTAGTAATTGAGAATGCCGATTCTGGCGTGCTCAGCTAAATCACAGATTTTTGGACAATGAAGTCACACGCAACACAGAGGCACGGGGGACGACAGCCAGAGACACCCGCGAAAGGTGTGAAGGGAAGAAGATGCCCACAACAGCAAAATGAGAGACGCGAAGGCTGAGAGAAGCGGTGTGAGATGAGAACAGAGTTCATTCATTTTTTTTTCTCTGTTTCATTTTGAAATTCATTCGTACGTATACAATATATGCAACCACATACCTAATTATGTGTACTTCTCCAGCGTGCAAAACGTCGCGTTCAACGTGTTTCTCCAAATAATCCGCCCGACTTTCAATACTGTAGGTTACGACTTTCGTTAAAAAATGGGTCTATGGCGCTTAATGGAGGATAGAAATGCACTAAATTCAGTTCCAGTTAAGAAGGCTCCTAATTTGCCTTTGGTAAGGGGGGAACTAACGCGTGATAGTGGTGTATAATGTGATTGGCTGATAAGATCAGAGCCCCGTCATAGAACCCAGTGCTGTCGTACAAAGTTGACTTTTCCACGTCATTTGCCGGTCATCAGCTAGCTTTAGTCATACGCGTAGCGTAATCATTACTATTACCTATTTATAGGTGTTTCCTCTAAAGCCATGGTCACTGTATTTGACATAGGTACCTAGCCATGCCGAGACCGATGATCATGGTAGAACTTTCTCTTATCAAACATCTTTCTCTTTGACAATTAGATGATGCCCTTACGCTTTTTAGAGACTTAAAATGTTCGTATACAGCCCTTTGAAAATTGTGCAATATGACTAATGGACCACTTTGAAATGGAGAAATAAGGTCGAATGGTATACGGGGAAACATCGATCCAATAGAAAATTTGAAGATTTTTTCACTCTCGAGTTATACATATACTAGGTACCTATGATATAGTAGGTATACTGTGTATCTGGAGAGTGACAAAGGCCCTGTCATGTATAATAATATGTACAATATATTGTACATGACAAGGCAACATAGAAAAAAAAAGCATTCTAGAAGGAAGATGGATGACTTTCTGAGATGGCCGAGCTCTGCTCTACTGTTGCACAAGATGGAATACCGCGATGAGCAATAGTCTGGTTTGGTTTTTGTTTCTGTTTCTCTGCCTCTTCCGCCCAGAATTATCATTTCCTGCTACATAATAACAATTCGAATAGATTCAATCGAGAACCTCTTCAGTCCAGGACTCGCCGGATCAACTGCTTACGTGTCTAAAGAAGTACCTACCCACGTTTCAAGTTGAATACTTGGCAACTTATATTCAAATACGTACTCTTGTATTTCTTGAAGTCGATTGCGTTCACTCATAATGTACTCGTTAATGGTTCCCGCAACATTTTTCTCGGTCTGCAGAAGCATGCGAATTTTCCGCGGTGATGTAAAAATTAGATCCACTTCTTTTTTAAGCTCCTCAGCACCAATACTGCCCGACGAAATGAATGCAAAAACCACACTGAAGATGAAATGTGAAATCACGACCAAACGAGAGTTCATTTTCTTTTCTAAATTCGGAAAAAAAAAAAAAAAAAAAACGTTATAGTTTTCTAATCTATTCGTTGAAATGGAAATGTGTAGTACTTTCATAATATAATTAAATTAATAATTAATCCAATGCGGTTGTCGAAATCATCATTAGTATTTGTTCGACTTTTCGGTACTCGTACCTTACTTCCTACCGGTAGTCGTTCGTTATCAATGGCTTGCCCAACTCTATCGGCGGTTTTGTTCGCTATCAAATAGAACATGAACATATACCTATATGACACATAACAAAGGTAAAATTTTTCTAATATTCCGACCAGCTGCAAAACTTAACTGCATTGTATTAACTCGGAAAGTTATAAGCGCGATACCAGGTAAGTATCGACGTATTAGGTAGGTAGGTACCAATACTAAATCATGCAGTGGTTGGAAAAATTTTCTACATAAGAAATCGCGAGACAAAATTACGTAGGTACTACTAGTTTTACCGAATATCGCACCGCTCTTTCTTCTCTTTAAGGACATTTTTCTGTTTTTAACAAGGAACCTGTTTCATGGTGATAAGAAGGGAGGATCGAGGGTTAATTTGAGGGGAAATGATAGCACCGTGTTGTAAAATGTGAGACTTGATGGAAGAACTTGCGAAAAATTTTGAATATTGACCTGTATCAGATAGACGGAAACTTGGATAAATAAGTATGGACTTTCAAGCTCAAACTTCCAAGATGGCGAGGAACAAAGTTCAAACTTTATTATTAGAAAAAATATGAACAAAAAAAATGATACAGGTTGCCTGTTCGCTTTGATTAACACAAGTGATAAAGACAACACCGAGCGGCTAACAAGCAGACTGCTTTACCTCATTTTAAATACTTAGTTAGCCCGAACCTCAACCTCATATTTTCCATGAAAAGAAAGAAAAAAACACTCACGCAATCGCGTGAGTAATACACGACTTTTCCTTTGACTAATCAAAACTCATCAAGAGAATCACTGCAACAACTTATAAATTTTATTTATTCTCTCGTCACCTTCCTTTCCTGGAGAAAAAAGTCGGCAAATATAAGAAAATTTTGATAGTCACTGAACAATTTGCTAGGAATCATGATGAAGGTAAACATTATCCATTTACCGGTACATGGAAAACATACTCTTTACCGGATCAATCAGAAATCACTTAGATGAATTAAGCTCATCCGATCCTCAAACAAGTTGTAGGCGCACATCTTCAAATATGAGACTATAACTTGCTTGAGTCTCGAAATAATACATCTAAGTATGTAGTTTTAGGGAGATTCGCAGACAGGAAAAAAAAAAAACTTGTAAGTCTAAATAGTAAATACAGGCCTATAATATTACGAATAAGAAAATCTAAAATTATTGCAGATTGAAAGTAATCTAGGATCTCCAAAATGTCGAGAAAATCCGCTTCCCCCTCCCCCTTTCAACCTTGCCATGGATTTAATACGTCATCTTTTGAGATGAAAAAAGTAAATAAAAATGAATAAGAGCTTCGCAATTACTCTTACCTATACGTTTTTCCTAGCCTAGTATTGTTCTAATATACATCTGGAGCTGATTGGTTTGATTCATGGTCACCTGCAATTACTAGCATGACTAAAAATCAATATTGAAGCGAAACCAGCATCGAATCACCCATCAGTCCACCCCTCGCCATCCTTTTCCTCAAGCTTCGACCTTTCCAAACGCTTTACTAAACAAAAAAAAAAAAAAAAAATAGAAAAATACATCATCAGAGTTTAGTTCACTCATGGGTCTAAACTAAATCTCGCTCAAAGACTATAGTCAAAAATAAAAGTTGGTAAGAATAATAATCCCATCTAATGATACATCTCAATTCAACTACCTATATGAAGTCCTATACATTTTCCGAATAAAAGTGATCTAGGACGTCCAAAACGTCGAGAAAGTTCTCTGCTCCCTCCTTTTCTCAACCCTGCTATGGATCTAATACCTCACTCTTTGAGCTAGAAAGGTCGGTACGAAAAAGAGCTTCACAATTACTTTTTCCTACACAATATTCTTATTCTAGTGTAAGTTGGTCTAGTATACTGTATAATTTTCATTCTTTCATAATTTGTCTCATCACCACAATCTTCCGCAAACTCCATCACATGATTCTTCATCTAAAAATCCAGTTACGAAGACAGTCCGGAAAAAATTAATATTCAAGCAAAACAAGCATCAAATCATCAATCAGTCAACCCTTCATCATTCCTTCCCTTACGCTCCGAACTCTTCATATACAATAAAAAATACACCCGACTCGAACCTTATTCATTCACGGCTCTAACCTCCAATCTCACTCAAAGAGCTATAGTGCTATAGTCGAAATTGAAAATAATACTCCCATTTCTTGAGACACCTCAAATCGAGGTTAAAGCCGTGAGTGAATAAGGTTCGAGTTGGGTGTAATCGTGAAGCTCTTTTTTTGTACCGACTTTTCTAGCTCAAAGAGTGAGGTATTAGATCCATAGCAAGGTTGATAAGGGGAGCGACTAGAGTCTTTGAGCGAGATTTAGATTAGATCCATGAGTGAACTAAACTCAGATTATGTATTTTCCTTTTTTCCGTCAAAGTGTTTGGAGATGTTGGAACCTGTGAGAAGGAATGATGAGAGGTAGATTGATGCGTAATTCGATGCTCATACGTAGGCCTAGTAGCTTTTGGGGGCGTGGTCTTGTATAACAAAAACCCAAAACCTTACAAGGTGTACTCGCAGATTTCTGAATCATCAACAGGATAAATAAAGATGATTTTATTCGTACATTTCTTTAATCTACAGGATATATTGTTTAGTAAATTCCTGGAGATGTGTTGAGTAATTTTAAGGAATTGAGAAGGGTAATATTCTAAATCACCCACGGTCGATTAATTTGAGGGAAGAGGAATGGTATAAAGAGGCAGCTCGCAGATTTCTGAATCAATTATGGGGTATACGCTTGCACACGCACATGAAGATCTCTCTAAAATATTTCAAGTCCCTCAATTTGGGGAGTTTTGGTTATTCCTCCGTTATGCAGTATCTTGATCTCATGCGAGGTGTATTCGCAGATTTTTGAATCTCCTGCGGGCTATTCTGTCCAGCGAATTTTTCGAAACTCTGTCCAGCAAAGTCCAGGACTTCCAGGATTTTTTTTCTTACAAATTTCAGGAGGTTTAGAGGTGTACTCGGAAAATCCCGAATCACCTGCGGAGCATAACATCTCCTGGAAGAAGGTAGAAAAATTTATGTTTTTTTTTAATCACCTAAGGGAAGAGAAATTTTTCCCAAAAATTCTCCGAGTCCGTTGACAGTAGTGGAGGGGGGAAGAGGAAGGGTATACTCGAAGATTTTCAAATTGGGACGCGGTAAGGCTAAAGATAAAAAATATTTCAAAACTTTTCTCCTAATATTTAAAATTTAAAATCAATTTGCTAAATCCTCATCCATTGAACGGGGAATCAGCGATATCCAAAAGCAGATGAAATTCATATTTTCCAAAAGAAAAGAACTGCAAAGAAAATAAATCGCACTAAGGAACAAGAAATAGAATTACGTACGACTACGAAGTCACCCGTCGTGAATCGCAAATTGCGGCATGCGACAAAATTAGGACTTAGTCTATACCTATGTCCTGGTGGCATCATCGCGAGGTATACCGGGTGGACCATAGAGATATCACCAGTTAAATGGGAGTTCGCATTAAATCTGTTCTAGCATAAATACGTTAAACTTGGTTGCGTACTTCAAACCTACAAAGTTTGTATCTCAATTTTATCTTCAATTTGCCGCCCGCCCTAACCCAACTTTTTACGACTTTTTTGTGACGAGTTATGGGCCAAAGTGTGCCAAAAATTGATCAATTCGCCTCGAGATTTCCGAAATAAGAAATTGCAAAATGACCAGCTTCCAAGCTTTACAAGGTTGTTTAGGTACCTATTTTTTTTTCGGAATCAGCCTTGAATTTCACTTTCACATCGAGTAAAGTTTGGAAGTTCGAACAATATTATTTTTTAATTCTTGAAAATTTTGACAAATTAGTAATTTTTTGGCACAGTTTGATCCATAATTCGGCTCGAGAATGTCGTAAAAATTTGAATAAGGGCGCAAATTGAAGATAAAGGTAAGATAAAGTTTTGGTTGGTTTAAATTTTAAAAAGTATAGGTCTAACGTTTCGCGTTTTTGCGCTGGAGTGAGTAAAGCGCAAACTCCCATTTGACTGGTACCGAACATCTTTCTGGTCCATCCGGTACACTGTACCTTCTTTACAAATCTCTTCTTTCTTACTTTTTGCATAAGTTATTTTTTTTTGCTGGCCAAATCCATATTGTTGAATCTCTTTTTCTCAAGGAGCGGAGCAACGTATCGGACAGGTAAAAAAAATTGCATAAAAACCATGAGAGAGAAGAGTGTTTTTTATACGTGACTTCAACATTAGTACCACCTGTACGTTCTATTTTCCATTGTGTACGCATTCTTGATGGAAAAATCGAGATGGAAGAAAGTGTCCCACGAAATGAATAATAGTACCCTATAGCTGTGCGTCCTATTTCGAGCCATTGTGTTTACAATTTCGGTCGGAATTGTTATGACTAGTGCCTCCCCAAATAGACCAAAATTGATGCGTAAAAGTACACTTATGATTAGGAATTCTTTACTGAGTGTTCTGCACGTTTAACCATGTCTGTATCTTAATTAGTGCTGAAGATAATTGAATATTAATTCATTTTTTGTAGCCTTAAACCGGTATCGATCGTCTTAGATTTTATCGTATAGGATAGATACAACTGTTGGACGAGAGTCTCCATTATACATCGCGTTCTTATTGATACTCATATTATGATATACGCTGAATATTGGTATAAATCTGAATTTGTCACTCGAAGCGGGCATTGGCAATCAGTGAGCAGAGTATTCCTTTTGGGTTGAAAAATTTACAGAGACCTATCCAAAAAATTATGCCTACCTTTATTCAAAAGAATACTTAGTTCGAGTCGTTTTTTTTTTTTTTTTTTTTTTTTTTTTTTTTTTTTTTCGTTGATGGTATTTTAGTCTACCTACATATATTTAACATGATACGGAGCATCTACATGCATTATTTTGTATTTGTGAAATAAGTACTTATTACTTTGTGAGAAGAGAGTGCAGTGATTCTCCTTCAAGTTACTGAGAAAACTTCCCTGAAATTTTCGCTAAAAATCGTTCCTCAAAACAACATTCTCTTAGTAGGTATCTCTGTTGCGAAAATAGTGGAAATTGAAATTCGAAATAACTTCACTTCTCGCCAAATGCAACCTTGAATGTCATGCAACGGACTTAGCTTTCGTGATGGATTTTGTGGTTGCGTCCTAAATATACGGCACCTTCGCTGTATGTATAAAACGGCAATCTAAACTTAGATTTTGACTAGTAGAATACGATCATAAGGTTTTTTTCCTGAGTAGATGCAAATTTAACCCGAAACGAAGCAAAATAAAAAGGTGCGTTTAAGCAGTAATATTACAATATTGTTCGGTGCGCTACGCGATCTCACGCGACAAATCGACTCGCCGCGGCGCAGCGAAGCTTTTCAGCAGAATGAAATGGCAACTTGAACAGAAGAGAAAAAGAAGACAACAATCTTAAGGCAGACTGACTGGGGCTGCGCCCACCCCCCGCCTTTGTTGTGCAAGCGGAATTTGAAATACCTAAATATGAGCATTGCTAAAAAATGTGAAAAAATCTTTTTTTTTCAACTGACATCGCGGAAGTGCGCGTTTTACGAGCTGTTTTCAGGAGCGAAAGCGTCCATTTGCAGGCGCGTTCGCTGCAAGCTAAAAAAAAAACGAGTTTCATGCAACGGTTTCTGAACTGTGACGTCACGATTTACGTTCCTGTCCTCCGAAATTACTTATCTGTCTCGTAGAAACACTTTTACGCAGCCGCTCATGAATTAGGTATATCAATAATTTGCTCGCGGTATTCGTTGATGTTCGTGCAATCTGCGAAATGAATGCTTTCGCTCCTAGAAAACAGCACGCAAACGCGCTTTCGCGATGTTCGTTTAAAAATATCTTCCAAAAGTTCCAAGACATGGAACGAGCGACGACGTTTTGATGACTCGTTCGGCTCGCTGGGCTCGGCTTCGCCTCTCTTCGCAACACGCCAAACTCGTCATCAAAACGTCGCTTTCGCTCCTTGGCTAGTAATATACTATTTTTAACCCTTATTTCGATCGAATACGTATTATTTAAAATAACATCTTTCAGAGAATAAAAGGCGGAGGGGGGGGGCAAGCCCCCCAGGCTGCCTTCCAATATATCTTAAGAAGCACAAATATGGTGCGCGATTTACTTTTTATAATATAGCGCCGCGTTGGACTGATTCGACTCGTCGCCGCGTCGCGTCCCCGCGGAGCAATAAATTGTACCTAATATTATTGCTCTTACGCACTTTTTTATTTCGCTCCGTTTTGGGTTAAATTTGTATCGACTCAGGAAAAAAAATCTATGATCGTATCAAAATCTAAGTTTAGATCGCCTCCTTATATGCATAGCAAAGGTGCGGTATAGTAGGTATTAGGATGCAGTGTTTAAAAACGTTTACCTTTGTGTACAGTATTAAGAAGAAAGTTCGTATTTCCAGACCAATAGGTACACTTCGATACCTAATTATTCTAATGTTCGGTCCTTGTCTAGCATAAATAAGTAGGTATACGTTTCTCATGTTCTTTCGTATGTTCGATGAATATGGTTTAACTGTATTTCATAATTTGGATAGAGGTTTACGCTGGGTAGTTTTTTATACGTGCCTGAGACAGTTCAAATTTTTATCATTAATCTGTAATTGTAGAGAAGCATGCTTCAGTACGTACTTTTTTCTGGGTGTGCAAAAGAAAAGTTTAGAAAATAAACATAATGTTACGACTAAATATAGTGGCCGGGTCCATGTCTTCATTCCTATTACATAGACCGCCAATAGCCTATGTAAATGACGTTATTAGTTGTTGGAACATAGGAGGTTGACTGTAAGTCGAAAAGGTTTGGCATGAATGGTTCGGTGCTTGCGACGTAAGGGGATATGAGCCATGCCACACCCACTGACATCAACGCCGCCGTGAGACCCTTTGAGTATGAATAGGGCTCTTCTACCATTGCATACCGTATTGTATATTCATTCCCCTACGATCTTATCGAAGTGGCAGTGAAATAGTAAACAAACGCATAGGTATCAATACCTATCATTCTTTTGAAAGAGACAGTTGAACAGCCGAATATTTCCCGCAAATGAATTGTTTAACGTCTTCATTTTTATTTATACATAGACCAGCTACATATTCCCTCACATTTTGTATACTGAGTACCTACTTACAATAACGAGTTTGTCATCTTACAATGTCGGAAGACAAACACATGTCTCTAATACACAGTAAAGATGAAGACTTGAATTCAATATCACCAGAATATCACGGCCTCGTGTTTCTATAATAATAATTAGGATATTCAAACAATTGTTGGAACATAGGCCGATGATATTTGAGTATTTGACTCTTTGTTTATTTTTTCACTGCCACTTCGATATGATTATAGGGGAATGAATAATGCAATATGCAATGGTGGAAGAGCCCTAAGTAATGGAGAGGCAGAAATAGTAGTGCTCTGGCAGGCGTAACAGAGGGCGCTATTTAAATTGTTGTAGAAGAAGTAACATGCACCTCAATGGAAACGGCGCGCTCTATCACGCCTGCCAGGGAACGTTCAAAAACGCCTCTCCATTACTATTCATACTCAGAGGTGAGACCTTACCGACTTACAGAGTCTCCTATGTTCCAACGAGCTTCTCATCATTATTAGTGGTCTATGCACTATATAATCTAAGCCTATTACATAGAGCATTACTCGAAGAAATGTTATTATTGGGACTCAAATGAGTTCCAATTCCCTCCACACGTTCTCAAACATGTCTTTGCAAAGCCCACTCACCCATTGCATCCGCCTTACTATTTATTTTTTTGCCTGAATTGATACATACTCAAATTACATTTAATTGAATTCTGGAACACAAAAGTTCCCAGAACATGATACCATGGAATTCACAGTTTTCAATTTTTTAAAAATTCTGGTAGCAAACCACCTGGCTACAAATAAAGTGAACAATGACAAAATTGCACAAGAGGTAATTTTCCTGTTGTTTGCACAAGTTTTGTACAGTACTTTTCACAACAAAATGGTGAAAAGTACTACAAAATATCTTTAAAAAAGCTATTTTCAACCATAAGCTTATAAAAAAATTATTTGCCTTCTCTAATTTTATACATATTATGGAACTTTCTCTGGAAAAATCGAATTTTTTTCTCCGAAAAACTTCTTTCTCAGCCCTTTCTTGTCCTTACTTCCTTGATGAAAATTTGTGGATTAACCAATTTTTTCTCAACTCTTTTTCCTTTAGCTCTGTTCTTCTTATACCATTTCTTCTCTTCTAGCATTTTTCCCCAAAAACAATCCCACATAATTACTCGCACACTATCATTTCAATACCCTTTCAATACCAAGTTCTTCCCTTACTCATGATGATCTTCCGCATTACGTGTCTTTCATTCAACGCTTGTATTGTTGTATAATTTGTAAGATATGATTCTGTCAAGCCAAGCTGATGACATATTTCTTTAAAGTTCGTGAAATAAACCATGATAAATAAATACAATTAAGATACTTATGATTTTTTTCGTGCAGAGAAAAAGTTTACAGTTTGAATGGTTAGGCTCTACTCGCACATTAAAATACCGACTTTTCCAATTGGAAAAGTGAGGTATTACACCCGTAGCAAGGTGAATGGGGGGAGGGGGCAATGAATTTTCTCGACGTTTTAGAGGTCATAGATCACAACTAGCAAAAAAAAAAAATTCAGGTTTCCTTATATATATATATATAGCCATATATATAGTCATATGTATAAGATTTTTTTGTCCGTGGAACTCCTCCGAAACTATCCGGTGGATTTTTTTGTAACTTGGCCATATTGTAGTATTATATCTGAATATGTGCACCCGCAATTTTTGTGAGAATCGGATGAGTAGTTCTCGAGAAATTTTCAATTTTTTGAGAAATTTTTCAGTATTTCGAGTATGTGTTTGTCCGTGGAACTCCTCCGAAACTATCCGGGGGTTTTTCCGGTAACTTGGCCATATTGTAGTAATATATTTGAAGATGTGCACCCGCAATTTTTTCGAGAATCGGACGAGTAGTTCTCGAAGAAGCTTTTAATTTTTTCAGAAAATCCGATGAGTATTTCTTGAGAAATTTGCATTTTTCTCACTATTTACAAGTAGTCGCTCACATTACCTGAAGCAAATTCCTATCCTTTTGTTATCAGTGCATCTATTGTGATGAAGAACCTTTTATTTGACAGGCAGGTTCATTTGATAAAGGGTTCATTAAATTAATTTACGCAAGAATGATTTACACACTGCAGTGAGGGCTTCTTTAGGTTAGGTTAGGTTAGAAATGTGCACCTGCAATTTCTTTTGAGAATAGGATGAGTAGTTCTTGAGAAATTTGAAATTTTTTTAAAAGAAATTTCTCACTATCACAAGTAGTTGCTCACATTACGAGAAGAAAATTCTATTCTTTTGTTATCAGAACGTCTATTGTGATAAAGAACCTTTTATTTGACACGTTCATTCTTGACAAAAGGTTAATTAAATTAGTTTACAAGAATTATTTACACAGTGAGGGCTTCTTTAGGTTAGGTTAGGTTAGGTTTAGTTATTTCCTCGACTTTTCTCAACATATCAACTTCCTCCGGATTGTCTTTTTTTTTTTTTTTAGATAGGGATAGTGACTTTACAAAGGGTTCATTGAATTAGTTTACAATTTACACTGTGATGGCTCTGGCTCTGGCTCCTAAAATTTATAAGTCATTAGTATGAGTGATTTGTTTTTTTTTTTGTTTTTTAAAGCGTTTGGAGAGGTCGGAGCTTGAGAGAAGCGATGGTGAGGGGTAGACTGATGAGTGATTCGACGCTTGTTAGGCTTTAATATCGATTTTCAGTGATACATACCAGTAATTGCAGGTGACCATGGCTCAAGATGTATATTAGAAAAAACACTCACGCAGTCGCGTGAGTAATACACGACTTTTCCTTTGACCAATCAAATTTCATTAAGAGAATCACTCCTCCTAATAACTTATATATTTTATTTATTCTCTCGTCATCATCTGTATCTAAAGAAAAAAAGTCGGCAAATGTTTCAAACCTAACCTAACCTAACCTAAAGAAGCCCTTACTGTGTAAATAATTCTTGTAAACTAATTTAATGAACCCTTTGTCAAGAATGAACCTGTCGAATAAAAGGTTCTTCATCACAATAGACGTTCTGATAACAAAAGAATAGAATTTCCTTCTCGTAATGTGAGCAACTACTTGTGATAGTGAAAAATTTCTCAAAAAAAATTTCAAATTTCTCAAGAACTACTCATCCTATTCTCAAAAGAAATTGCAGGTGCACATTTCTAACCTAACCTAACCCAAAGAAGCCCTCACTGCACTGTGTAAATTAATTCAATGAACCCTTTATCAAATGAACCTGTCAAATAAAAGGTTCTTCATCACAACACAATAGACGCACTGATAACAAAAGGATAGGAATTCTCACTTCAGGTAATGTGAGCGACTACTTGTAATAGTGAGAAAAATGCAAATTTCTCAAGAAATACTCATCGGATTTTCTGAAAAAATTGAAAGCTTCTCGAGAACTACTCATCCGATTCTCACAAAAATTGCGGGTGCACATATTCAGATATAATACTACAATATGGCCAAGTTACAAAAAAATCCACCGGATAGTTTCGGAGGAGTTCCACGGACAAAAAAATCTTATACATATGACTATATATATGGCTATATATATATATATATGGCTATATATATATATATAAGGAAACCTGAATTTTTTTTTTTTGCTAGTTGTGATCTATGACCTCTAAAACGTCGAGAAAATTCATTGCCCCCTCCCCCCATTCACCTTGCTACGGGTGTAATACCTCACTTTTCCAAGTGGAAAAGTCGGTAAAATACTAGACTGGGAAAAACGTATACGGGAAAGAGTAATTGTGAAGCTCTTATTCTTTTATTTTATTGACTTATTGACTTATTATTATTATTATTTTTTTTTAATCTCAAAAGGTAAGTAGGCCTACTGTATATCCATAAAAAGATTGAAAGGGGGACGGGGTAGTGAATTTTTCTGACATTTTGTACGTCCTAGATCACTTTAAATCTGCAATAAATTTAGGTTTTCTTACCTATTTATAATATTCTAGGCCTATATTCAGACTTACAAATTGTTTTTGTCTGCGGATTTCCCTAAAACTACTGGGATGTATCCGGTAAACATTTTGTTTCCCATGTAAATGGAAAATCGTCATTATGATTCATGGCAATTTGTTTGGTGACTATCAGAATTTTCAATTCCATTTGCCGACTTTGTTCTTCAGGAAAGGAAGATGACTAGAGAATGAATAAAATTTATAAGTTGTTAGTAGTAGTGATTGTCTTAATGAATTAAACCCATAGCAATGTGGAGAAGGGGAGGGTGCATTGAACTTTTTCAAAGTTTTACTACACTAATACCAGGCTATAAGAATCAATTTTGTAGGTTACAGTCAATTATTATAGACCGCAGAAACAACTGTTATAGCCTCATAGCAAGGTGGACAGTGTTAGATCAGTTCTAGACTAAAACTAAATAGAATGAAGGTTTCCCTGATGGATTATGAATACCTTTAGGAACTGCGTTATTAGTTGATGTGACGTCACGGTGGAGGAGGGGGCATTGAACTTTCTCGAAGTTTAACGAGAACCTATGCACTGATTTAAATGGTCGACAATTTGTTCAGTGGCGAGATATCAGAATTTTTGAACATTTGTCAACTTTTTCCCTTCAAAAATAAAGATGATGCGAAAATAAATAAAGTTTATGAGTGCTTTCTAGCAATGGGCCTCTGTGAATTTTCATTAGTCAGAGGAAAAGTCGTGTAGGCCTACTACTCACGCAACTGTGTGAGTGTTTTTTTTTTATGTGCGAGCAGAGCTTATCCATCAATCAAACTGTACGTAAATAAATACAATTAAGAAAAACAAAAGCCGCAAACAATTGTGACAAAAACTGATTTTTTGGCAATATTACGGGCTGAAATCATCACTTTAAAGCCCAAATTTCAGATGGAAGGAGAAATATCTTGAAACTTTTAAGCACTTCTCGCATCTGATTTTGCTAACAAGCACCTCGCAAAACTTGATTTCAAATTCAAATCTCATAAAAAGAAACAAACATTTGTGCATTATTTCATAATTTCTCAGTATTTCCTCTTATTCCTAGGTAACATTGAATTTTGTTTGCTCGTGTGAGATACAGGAAAATTACCATTGATCCCTCCTTCTCCGCGGTGTTGCCAACCAGAAATCTCAAAAATGTAACAATTTTAAAGAAGCAGTGGCACAATGGTGGCCTTCCCGGTAAACAATCTGAAGCACCCTGAAGCACTCTGAAGCACTTGGGAATTACTACCCCTGTAAAGAAAAAGATTTATACGTGCAAGGATTGCTAAGATCGATAGAAAAATTTTTCGGCTCTTCCCGCACATTTGCCATAAAAAAATAAATTATGGACGAGAGTTTATATTTATTTCACAACGTTTCGATCTACTAGAGATCTTCTTCAGGTGACGGTGAGTACAGTACTCACGGTTTTTCCCTTTTGAAGCCTGCTTGACGCCCGCTTGAAGTACCGAGAAGCCCAGGTAAAGCCCTCTTGAAGCTTGCTTGAAGCACTGAGAAGCCCAGTTGAAGCCCTCTTGAAGCCCTGATCAGGGCTTCGACTGGGCTTCTCAGGGCTTCAAGAAGCCGCTTCAATGGGAATTACTACCCTCATGAAGCCCTGATCAGTGCTTCAACAGGTGCTTCAGACGAGATTAATGTTTACCGGGATTTAAAGATGGTGGCACACTTTCCTTTTGCAAGTCAGAATGATAGTGTCAAAGTTGGCAAAATTGTACCTCAATTTATTGGCAACGCTGTTTATAAGATACCACCAGTAAGAAGTAATATTGAGCGACCAAGTTGATATGCTGTTTGAATAATACTGTTGCTCATAGGGCTTTTACAATATTTACATTTTTCATCAGTTTGCAAGACAAATACCATGAGAGCAAGAATGATGGTAAGATAGAGTAACTCTCATTCATCTTTCTTGCTCCCGTGGTATTTATCCTGCAAACTGATAAAAACGTAAACATTGTAAAAATCCTATTGTTTGGTTGCTGGTGCTTTTGTAGATTGGTCTTAATACATATTTTCATTCAAACATATAGGCTAAAACTAGTTCTTAATAGAACTATAATGATCAAGTAGGTAAGCATGCTGGTGTAATGCAGGAGGCAAGACCGAAACTTTTCTCATCAAATAACCAACTGATTATTTTACTGTTACATCAAGTCCTGTTTGTTTTTGCAGAATTATATGAAGTTCGAAAATGAAACCACGTAGGTAGTTTGACAGGAATGTTTGCTCTTAACTTTACCTTGGTACATAAATTTGATTGGCATCAGATATTTTTTCAGGGAGGTACATCTAGAGTTTGAGCTTTTTAAATTTAGTAGGTACTTACCTTTGTAGGAATTTTAAAAAAGTGACGAACAATTAATGAAAGAATTAAAATAAAATGACAAATTTTCTTCTTCCTCTTGATCGCAGGTATCTTCGGTACAACAGTACTTCTTAAAACCGTATGTTGAAATGAAACCATAACGATTTCAAAATGAACGCGGTAATTGACCTAAAAACAGTTCTATTGACTAAAACAAATAAAATTCGTACATTGTGTGTATTTGTATTGTGGTACGTACCGGTATTCGATGTCAAACAAGAATTATTCGTTCCAAATAAACTATAGTGAAATAAGTGAAAAACATACGTAAAGACTTTCCATTCCTTCAGCGAACGCATATTTTACCAAGTAGGTACTGATTTGTGCGTGAGAAAATTTGATATTTTCTCACAATACGAACTAAGACATCATGAGGCCAGACCAGATAAGTCTATAGATAACCAAACTCGCTATAGCAACTTACCTTTTGTAGATACAAAGTGAGTCACGCTGATTTTTTTTTTTAAACCATCTTCTATCATTTTACCCATACTAAGTTCTCACCACGCAGCGAAAAATTATATTGCCGCACTTTATTACAGTCATGGTATTGGTATAGGTAATATTTCAACCAATCTTTTCAGAGCGTGAAAAAATAAGGCTCTCACCCGTGCTCTGCCGTCCAAATAAATAAAGACCAGGTACCTAAACGATAAAGACGTAATTACGTGCAGCGTATCATGATCTGAAGAAGAAAATTTTCGACACAAGAAATGTGTTTCCCGTGAATTCACGTACGTCAAAATTTCTGCCGTGCAAAGTTAAATTGAGGGGTGTTCCGAGAGGAAATTATTGAGGGGAATGAAAACAATATTTTTGTCAAGTGACTAGGAGCTTTGTATTCCCACCCCTCCAAAAAAAAAGAAGAGAAAAGAGAAAGAAAGAAAAGATATATCGAAATTCGAAAGAAAGAAATCCATTTTTTTTTTTTCATAAAGTAAATTAAAATTCTCCCCCAAAAGTATTCTGGTGGCGCAAAAGGCTCAATGATGCGCAGGTTCATCGTTTCAGGTCTCCAGTCACCGTACCTCCAATTTTCAATGCTTCAAAATTCTTCACATTCCGTGTAAAGTAGGAAATATTCAAAAAACGTGTAAAAAATATGAAAAATCTTAAAAATTATGCACCTTGCGGGAGGTACTGCGCCCCTCCACATCGACGTAGAGAGCTCATACATACCTCAAAATGTCACATTGAACCTCCACTACTCGAATATCATACAGAAAACTCAGTTCTGAACAATGTATTTGGTGTAGAGATGGAAATGTTCAAAAACCGTGTGAAAAACATGAAAAATCCTCAAAATTAGGCAACTTGCGAGAGGCACTGCTCCCCACCAAATTGACGTAGAGAGCTCATATGTACCTCAAAATGTCATATTTAACCTCCACTATTTGAATATCATATTGAAAACTTGATTCTGAACAAAGTATTCGAGCCACGGAAGAAAAACCGCAATTTTGACGTATTTTTTGCAAAAATTGGAAAATTTGGAAATTTTTAATTTGAAATTTGGGGCACTTCTTGAGGTCGGATCTTGAAAGTAATGACTGTTTCGTATTCAGAAGGGTCAAAATATATAAAATTGACACCAGTACCGCCGAAATTGCTCACCCCACTTTTATGGAGGGGGACAGAACCTCAAAAACCGGTCCCCCGCCCCTCCTATAGCAAATTTCGAGAGGCTCCCCATCTCTAAAATTTTCTTTTGGTATCATTACCCACCATACCAATTTTCATCCACTTTTTTGCAGTCTGCCACTGTACTACAAGGGCTAAAGCCACTAGATGACGCACACGTAATGAAAAGTCGTCGTCTTTTTTTTTTTTTTTTTTTTATGTAAATTTTTGCAATTAATTTTTCTGAGATCAATTTTCTTAGTTAAATTTTCGTGCGATCAATTTTTGTGCGATCAATTCTCACTGACCCATTTTGTTTGTCCGTGGAGCTCCTCCAAAACTATCCGGTGGATTTTTTTTTGTAACATGGCCATATTGTAGTATTATATCTGAAGATGTGCACTTGCAATTTTTGTGAGAATTGGATGAGTAGTTCTCGAGAAGTTTGCAATTTTTTGAGAAATTGTTTAGTATTTTTGAGTACCTATGTTTTTGTTTGTGGAACTCCTCCAAAACTATGAGTGACCGGGGGATTTTATTTGTAACTTGACCATTTTGTAGTAATATATTTGAAGATGAGCACCTGCAATTTTTTTGAGAATTGGATGAGTAGTTCTCGAGAAGCTTTCAATTTTTTTGAGAAAATCTGATGAAAAGTTCTTGAGAAATTTGCATTTTTCTCACTATTACAAGTAGTCGCCCACATTACCTGAAGCAAATTCCTTTCCTGTCAGGTTCATTTGATAAACAGTTCATTAAATTAATTTAGAAGAATGATTTACACAGTGCAGTGAGGGCTTCTTTAGGTTAGGTTAGGTTAGAAATGTGCACCTGCAATTTCTTTTGAGAATAGGATGAGTAGTTCTTGAGAAATTTGAAATTTTTTTTGAGAAATTTCTCACTATCACAAGTAGTTGCTCACATTACGAGAAGGAAATTCTATCCTTTTGTTATCAGTAGGTCTATTGTGATAAAGAACCTTTTATTTGACACGTTCATTCTTTACAAAGGGTTCATTGAATTACCGGTAGTTTACTATTTACACCGTGATGGCTCTGGCTCTGGCTGGTAAAATTTATAAGTCATTAGCAGAGACCGGACTTTTTGGCATTAAAAATGAAAATTTCGGCACTTTGATGTTGCATTTTCGGCATTTTTCGGCATTTAAAAAAAAAGTTCAAAAAACGCGCGTTTTTAGAGCTATTACAAACTCACGACCAGAATTATTTAATTTCTGACCAAAATTGTGTGATTTTTGATCAAAATAAACGAATTCTAGGGATAAAACTCATCAATACAGAAATCCTATCAATTTTTCAATCAAAATTTTTAATTTTTCTGATCTGTTCTAAATTAAGCTCCATTATTTTTCCACCAAAATTGCCCAATTTTAGGCAAAATTCACCAATTTTTCGCTCAAAATTCCGTGATATTAGACAATATTCCACAAATTGCTCATTTTCGGCATTGTTCGGCTCTTAAGCCTGTTTTCGGCATTTTTCCCATTTTCGGCACTTTTCGGCAAAGTAAAATTTTTTCCCCGCCCCCTCTCACCATGATTCGCGCTCATATTAGGAAAACACCTTCCCGCCCTCCCTGGAAAAAAAGTGCCAAATGCCACGAAATCCGGTCTCTGGTCATTAGTATGAGTGATTTTGTTTTGTTTTTTAATGCGTTTGGAGAGGTCGGAGCTGGAGAAAAGGGATGGTGAGGGGTGGACTGATGAGTAATTTGACGCTTGTTTGGCTTTAATATCGATTTTCAGTGATACCAGTAATTGCAGGTGACCACGGCTCAAGGGTGCCCATACAACTTGCCATGCACCATTCGCCGCGGACAATTTGTCGCGGATGACTCGCCGCCGGGTACAACTCGCCACTGTAGCAATACGCCGCAGGAAAAAGTGTAGGCAATTCGCCGGCCGTCTGTTCCAGTTTTCCCAAAACGTGCACAAGCACATCCGCAAATTCCACCTGCAAACGCTGTACAAAAACGACGCAAGAATCAATTTGCATGTTAGTTAGAATTATTGCAGCCCTCGCTTTTGTGCCAGTCGATGACGTACCCACTGCATTCAAAGAGCTGCTAGAGTAACTCAACCCACGTTTGGAGGGACTCCTTGACTACCTCGAAGATTATTACGTAGTTCAATGGACTCAAAGATCCAGGAAAGAGCCGCGTTTTAAACGAGAGTGGTGTAACGTCTTTCAAAGAACGGTCAATGGTGACGCACAGACCAATAATTGTGCTGAAGCGAGTCACCATAAGATACAAGGGGAGTTCAACTGCGCTCATCCGTTGATATGAGCGTTTATCAACACTTTAAAGAAATGCCAAAAGACAAGAGACGTGGAGTACACCCAAGGAGAGATCGGTCTCCTTCCTGAGCTGTACAATTGGTAACTTTGCCATTAAAATTTCTGTACTCGTGGTAATTCACTTTGCGGCTAATTGTTACCCGCGGCAAGTTGGCTCCGCGGCAAATATCGGGGTCTCCCATCGCGGCGAGTTGAACGGGCACGCGGCTCAAGATGTATAATAGAACATTACTAGACTGGGAAAAACGTATGGGAAAGAGTAATTGTGAAGCTCTTATATTCATTTTTATTGACTTTTTTTTTATCTCAAAAGGTAAGCATATCCATAACAAGATTAAAAGGGGGGCAGGGTAGTGAATTTTTTCGACATTTTGGACGTCCTAGATCACTTTCAATCTGCAATAATTTTAGGAACTGCTCTAACCATTAGGCTTCCACACTTTTGGTTTGTTTACATGTTTCTTATCTCGGCATGAGTAAAACGTGATCAGAGTTGGTATTTCTAAATTTTTATTTCACGTTTGGAAGGAAGAATACCCACAGAAATGCGAAAGAATAACGTTTTTAACACAAAAATATTATTCTCTCACATTTAGTTATTCTTCCTTTCAAACGGGAAATAAAAATTCAGAAATACAAACTCTGATCACCTTTCACTCATGCCAAGATAAAAAACATGTAAACAAACCAAAGATGTGAAAGCCTAATGGACCGTATTTTTTCAAAGCCCCACCTTAACACAGTCTTATCCCAGTTTACCATTTGTGTTCAAAACAAAAAATAATTAACTCCACAAGAAATATACAAGGCGTTTCAATCATTTGTTGATATCTGAAAACAAACAATGAATAAAGAATTACAGATACATTTATGAATACTTCAAAACTTTCAGATTCTGAATAAGAACTCTTCTTTTCTTATTTTTTTCTTACGTTTAGATAAGAGTGTATGATCGAAACGTTCCCATGCATTTCTTAGGGGAATTGATAGTTTGTTTTGAACAAATACGGTAAACTGGGGTAAGTGGTGCTTCACAAATACAAGTGGGGTCGTTCATGTTTTCAGAACGTGTCGACGCCACGCCGGCACGCCTAATACGGTCCATACTGAAAGTTACCGCGTTTGGCTACTGATTTTATCGGGTTTCATTCAAAACCATCCCAACACGTTCAATCGTGACTCAACGCGCGATAAACTCGCAGAGGTGGTTAGACAAACAGATAGATAATTTTGACTGCTCTTCTTCAATTACCTACGACTATTCACAAATGACTGGTCATATTTTTTTACAAATTTTTCGATTTTTTTTCTTATGATCAACAAATATGTATTTTTCTTCAAATTTTGGGTGTTTTGGCACTTTCTTGGCATTTATTCCATTTTCGGCATTTATACCTCTTTTCGGCAATTTTCGGCAAAATAAACTTTTTTTCCTGGCCTCCCACTACCCCGATTCCCACTCATCTCCTATTATTGTTATCACTGAGTGTTAACAATTTATCACACTTTGAAAATTGTAAAAGAACAACTGAAGGGCATGCTCTATCTAATGCACTAACGCATGCAAAATACACTATACCTGCAGTACACCATGGGAAAATATCCTGGAATACTAATTACAATTTGGAATTAGCTCCAAATCTCTCAAAACTTTGTAATAAGTCAATACATGACACTATGAAGACCAAAAATTAGTTGATACTCGCTAGTTTCAATTATTAGTGATCAACAATCAAATGAAAAAAATGATTATTCACACGTTATCAGTTGAAAGGGGCAATACTTCTCACAATAGAATAAAGTTATTTGAAGTATAGTATCAGCGTTATAAACCAATTTGCGGTGTTTTTAGAACCCTCAACTTCTGATGTACCAAGTTTCATGCAATTTGGTGCGCATTTCAAGTAGTAATGACTAACGAGTATTCTCCAGTGTCTGTTTATTCCCATGCTTCTATGTGTCTTTGTGTTAGTAACTAAGTAAAGCACACCCTGAATTAATGTGCCAAACTGAAAATCAAAACTAGGTAAACCATTGAGAAATGCAAAATCACTATATTAATTGCACAAAATCCTCACCTATATAGGGAACTGTAAGGATAAATAATGAGGTAACAACTAAATATGGCGACCCATGTCCTCACTTGAGGGGATGGATGGAAGAAGGGCCTTAAAGACCTAAGGCCCTTTTAATAGGAAATTATTAAATCAAAATAAATTGATTCTACTGTCTATAAACAACTTGTCTAGAAAGTAAAAATTCTCAAAAATGATTCACAACCATGATAGAAGAGAATAGAAGAGAAAAAAGAACAAAAAAAAAAAAAAAAAACAGAAAATCAGATGTCAACGTACATTTTCATCGTTTCACGGAATAAGGGCACTAGAGTTTCATCACTTCAAGCGTTATATAAACTTTCAGGAGAAGATTTTTGAATAGCAATTGATGTGAAATTATTCTTTAGTCTCATACAAACAATAATATTCAAATTTGAAGAAAAGTTATAATGTACAAACAAAAATATTCCACTTTGAATTCTTTAATCAAAAACCACAGTTTTTTCTAAGGCCCTCTTTCCATCCATCTCCTCACTTGTTATTAGTGTTGTACTCTGGTAGCATTTCTAAAAAATATATATTGCTAGATTTTAACTAAACCCAATTTTAAAATAAGTTGTACTTTGGTAGCATTTCTAGGGAAATAAAACATATTGCTAAACTTTAACCAAACCCAATTTTTAAAAAGTTGTAAAAAAAAAAGGGGAAAAAATTCATCCTACATGAGGCTCAAACCATCAGTCATCAGAACTGATTCACGGCACCTTGTACCATTTGGCCACAGCAGCTGGTTGTCAATTAGCCGAAAATACGTGTTCTCAAGTGCTGCAAATGCGTATTTGCACCCCCCCCCGCGCATACGTACACCTACGTGACGCGCGCAATTAAAACACTAAAGACGGGAGATATGCTGGGACTCCATAATATTGTATAGAATTACAACACACTACCACATAGGCTGCACGCACTCACACCAACACAAGACGCCGAAGCCGCAGAAATCAAATGGAGTGTAGCCATCAGCTACAGACTTAATTCTATACAATATGAAGTCCCAGCATATCTCCCGTCTTTAGTGTCTTACCTTAGACAGTTAGACCATCCACAGTATAGACTCAGCATCTGCTGTAACCCTGTACAAACGTTTGACGCAAAGACATGACATGATAAGAAAATGAGCATAATGGACCTCAATGTAGGTGTAGGCTCTGCGGGTGAACGCGCAGAACAGTGAGGTCCATTATTCTTATTTTCTCATGTGTTTTCCCATCACGTCCTCCATTCAAAGATTCATTACTATGCTCAGTCTATCTGTTGTATGGTCCAAACATTCTAAGACTATGGGCCGGTTTTACCAAATTCTGTTAATCGAGATTAGTTAAACAGAGATTAAAGTTAACTGCCCAATTTTGGCCAGTTAAAAAATGTTGGTTAAACTCCAGTTTAAACTTTAAAAAATGGACAGTTTTACCACTGAACTCGGAATCAGAGTTTAAACTTGAATTGCGCAGTTAAACTTGGATTAACACGATTGGTAAATCCGGCCCTATAACTATCAGCCCAGGCCAAAATCCAGGATAAATCTGTCAACAAGGTAGTGGCGCATCTAGAAAATCAAAATGGGGGGGGGGGGAGGCATGGCCTCTTGGCCCCCTCCTTGGATCCGCCACTGCAATAGGGCGTAAAGGCCAAGTTGATGCTACTAGCATATATGCGCTATTCCAAAATTGTGTACTCTACACTTGAAAATGTGTGATCTACTACTCTAATAGCGTGCATGCTCTACCAAACGACGCATTAAAACTCCTACATAAGTTTGTGCAATGTAGCTCATGTAAACCGCAAGCGGCTGACACCTTTAGTTTGGTGTTTTTTTCATGTGTGGAATTGAGATGAGCCAGAAAAAGAGAAGGAGTTGTAATGGCGAGTGGACACCGATACTTTGCTGTACAAAGAAAAGTTGCCAGACTTTGCGTTCAATATGAAGCGGTTCCTTCTCCAACTTTACCAATTTGAACAATCGCATGAATTCTAATCTGATCTTGTGCCAGATATTGGAGTTGATGTTTGTGTTCATGGGTAGATCACAATTCAATTTGTGGTAGAGCACGTAAGCTAGTGGTGAAAATGAGGTAGAGCGCGTACACTAGCAGAAATATGACGGGTAGAACGCGTACGCTAGTAGCACCGCCAAGTTTTACTTTTTCATTGGCTCTTATGGAGAAAACTACACAGTTCAGCGTCTGTTTCTTTAAAAATATAACATTTTCAAAAAAAAAAAAAAAACAGAAGAGAATAAATGTTGTAGCTTGTGAAATTTCCTTTTAATAAGATAAGAGTCAACTCAAATTTTTCATGATAGAGGTGATTAACATGTAAATTTAGCTTTATATTCTACAATGTTGTCAAATAGTAGATTCCGGCCTGATAGTTATAGTAGAGCCCTATAGACTGTTGTCCTCTGACTTCATAGGATTGATAACGATTGGCCGGAGTACCTGTTCTGGTGTTTACAAGCCTCTAAAATCTGTTGACTCTCATAAGAATAACAAAAGGAGCAAAGATCATCAGGTGAATAAGAGAGAACCCTGCGATGAATTTTGGTTATAATCAGAATAATTATATGTAGAATTTTGACGTCACCAGGAAAACGGTCTATAATAACCGTGTAACATTTTAGGAGAAAGATGAACGGAAATTTTCTACTCAATACAGCAACGAAGATTACCGGTTCGGTATCGCGAGCGGACACACACTCACATCAACCAACAAAATTCGTTCGGTCAATTGCTGCTATTTCACGATATATTTGAATTTTACGCTTATTCCCAATGGTATCAGTCATTTTTAATAATCCCGACATAGCCGAGTTTGGGATCCTGAAACCTGCTTCAAAAGAGAGTTATTTATTTGTTTCATACGAAAAAAGATTTTCTTCTTCCGCTAAGAAAGTTACCTATTTCTTGGAACTATACAAAAGAACAGAAGAAAAAAGATGAAAATTTTCATCTAAAAAGATTTCAAACATTGGCTCACATATTTTCTCTCAATAAATATTTGCTTTATTAGACTCGCCCTAATTTTTTCTAATAAAATTATAATAAATACTTTTTTTAAGTTGTTATACTAGATTTATGAGGCATACTTTTTCTTCAATAAAGATAAAAAGAAAATAAAAAAACAGAAAAAAAAAAAAAAAATGATGGAACTGTCGGTATTCTACGTACATCAATTCTCAAATTTTTATAGAGCTTATGCTAAAAGGTAGAAATTGCTTTCTCTTCCGAAAATTTACTTAATCAGATATTTCAAGTTGAGGCAAATATTTCTTAATTTTGTCTCAAGAGATGCGCATGCGTTTTTGCACTGGCTCTGATGTGTTCAATCTAGAAGACGACAGCTCGGGCAAACTGTCTCCATTTTCTTCATATTCTTCATCATCTGAACTGCCCTGTATTCGAGAAAAAAAATAAAACCATCATAAAAAACTTGAATCATAAATTAATTCAAAAGTTTTTTTTTACTTTTTAGAATTCTATTCTGAGTTACTTACCTTATTTTGTTGGTCTATTAATTCACCAACCATCTGAATATTAAGTCGGAAATCTCTGGTTATGGTTAATTTCACATTGTTCAATAATGACATATCCTGTAGAACGGATTTAATCAGATAATTTAGAACCAATTATAAAAAGAACTGCCATCGAGTGAACACTCTGTCTTAATCTCAATACGAGAACTAAGAAGATCAAATTAATATTTCTGCCGTGCGAAGTTAAATTGAGGTGTATGTAAGGAGAACAGCGATCATGGAAAAGTATTGAAACGAGTCGGAAAATGTGCTTTAGAAGAAAATCACATCTTCGTCGCGTCGTTGTTTTCAAATATCAGTTTTCAATTAAGAATCCAGCGATAGGTACCTAGTTCATAATAATTATTACTTACAAAAAGTTCTCGATACTCAGATACGGCGCATCACAAAAATTGCGTGATTACGGAGCTTCATTACTATTACGGGTTAACACACTTATAATAAAGAATTGCGCGGAAGACTTTGTCTTCGTGATTGTTGTTTTGCGTGTACGACAAATTAAATTTGTACGGCAGATTTTCAAAATATATTCGAACACTGATGTTGTACGAGCACAATGTTCTATGTGACTTGATACACCTACATTACCAGCGTCATCTTTTTGTTACAGTATACCGCAAAAGATTCTATTTCTGACCAAAGTTTTTCATTTTACCCATTGAAATGTCAGGAAAATTAAATTCTGTACAAATGGAACCGAGCGACGATGGCCTACGTATTTTTAAATGTGCATGAGGGTTGAGTTTTGTTCACTAGCTATCAAATTGAGCACGTTTCTTCACAAACACCTTAATTATGACCAACGCCGCGCCGTAGGTATCAGAAGTTGATAAAATAAATAGGTCGAAGATCGATATAACCGATTCTCAATTTTGTTCAATCATCAATTGCATTTGAAGCGTCAAGTATACTATGTGTTTCTGCCTTTAAACGTGTTTCATGTCTTTTTTGAACACTCATCCTAATTTTTTTACTGACTTTTCGAAGAAATGAGGTATTACATTCGCCACAGTGGTGGCAGTGGGAGCAGGTGGTAATGATTTTTCTCGACGTTTTGTGGGTCATAGACAACGCCTAGACTATTAAAAAAAAATTTCAGGTTTCCTTTTATATATATATAGGGATATAGGGATATAGACCAAATTTTGTCACCTCTTCTCCTCGGAAACTAGCGATCCGATTTTTCTCAAATGTTGGTAGGTATGTTGTTGGGGTATATTTGAAGTGATACGCCTGCATTTTGTTTGAGGATTGGATGAGTAGTTTTTGAGTTATCCTCTTAGGGGTGATAAAGATAGAGCGGGGTTAGTCATAAGCACGTTGCGTTAGGCTACCGAGACGAGTACGTAGGGAAGTGCGCTACGGTAGGAGCGGAATTATGATTTTTTCATGGCAATAAGTGAATCCTTAAAGCCGATTCTCCGACATATGTATATTCGGCTGTCTTTCAAGACTTTACGCGTATTCTGGCTGTTGAAGTGATGAAACGGGAATTTATTTTCGCGTTAGCAGATGCTCGTAAAAAATCGGTAACCAATATAGGTCTAACTTTCAAGCTTAGGCTTTTAGGCAATCGAACGTATTTCGAATTTGCCACAAAAATGAAAATAGGAGAAATTTTCATAAGAAGTGGGGTATAAAAATGAAAAGTCGTGTGTTGCTTACGCTGCTGCGTGAGCTTTTTTTTTTAAATTTGCGTCCGTATGTTTGCTTCATGCTAGGCTTATACAAGGCTTAAACTAAACCTATAGGTACGCTTAACTTGAAGTAGGCTAGGGCCGAACAAGTTCGCTCAACATAGGGTACGAGATTAATACTGAACTGTGGCAGGGGACCAATTCCTCTTCTAATTCCAAAATCCTAGTATAAACCCATAGTACAAGAGTAGAAAGAAACAGCTTGTACTAGACTGCAGCACCAGCCAAGCTCGAATAGGACTCTACCATCTTTGAACTAGGCTGCTACGTAGTATGCCTACATTCGTTTGAGCTAGTCATCCCAACACATGAAGTATACTAAGCATACGTATACAAGGCCAACGCGCGCAAGCACACTAGGCTGTGTGTACAATTCTGACCTCTCTTTGTTTCAGGTTCATACTAGTCTTCCCCTGAACTTATACCGGGTGGAACGAAAAGGTGTCACCAGTCGAGTGGGAGTTTGTACTAAATAATATGTTCTGGCCCCAAAATGCAAAATGTTAGATAATTATGTGCTTCGAGTCTACGAAATTTGTATCTCAATTTTATTTCCAATTTGCGCCCCTACTCAACTTTTCACGGCTTTCTTGAGCCGAGTCAAAGGACAAAAATGGGATAATATTGAGATACAAATTTTGTTGTAAATTCAAAGTATACTCCACTGCACTGAACACTTAAAATTTCGCGTTTTTGCACTGCAGTGAATTTAGCGCAAACTGACATTTAACTGGTGACCTTTTTTTTTGTACACCCCGGTATGAATGCAATGTACTATACTGAAACTAGGCTGACGTCCCTCCCTGACATTTTCTCTCTCCTTGTATAATAGATTCATACAAATGCCGCATACTGGACTTGATTAGGCTGAGAAGTGGGAGAGCAAACAGTGTAAATTGTATGCCCGGCTGACTTGCTCATCTTGCTCCTACAGGCCTGAGGCCTGGGGCCTGACATTTAGCAGCGCGCTTCCCTCGCTATAATACATAATATATTGGTTCTAACTTACACCCGACGGCGACAGAAAATCTATATATGCGTTTATCAAGATCACCTCACTAAGTATGCGGTTTTGAAAAGGCTTAAAAGGAAGACAGGGGAGGCTGTCGCTCGCCAATTAGTCGAGATTTTTGGTCTCATTGGTGCGCCTTGTATTTTACAGTTCGATAATGGCCGTGAATTTTGTAACTCTGATGTAGATTGAACGTTTACGTTTGATATGGCCGGACCTATCTAGATCATTGTGCATGACAAAGCCCAGGCACAGCCAGTCGCGGGGAAGTGTAAAAAGAGCAAACGCTGACATTGAGGCAATGCTGTATACAGTACGTGGCAACAAGATAATAGAACAACAAAATGGAACCACGAAGGACTACCAATGATCCAATTTATGAAAAATAGGGTGTATCGCGGTGGAATCAAGCAATCACCATACAAGGCCATGTTTGGTGTTCTTGCAAAACTTGGCTTAGAAAACACAGAGATCTACCACCAGAACTTCTACCCCAGATGACGTAAGAAGATGAAGTTTCTGAGGCCCTTGAAGAAATGCAAGATACATCATGTACCACTTCAATTGAAGACGACTCCACCTGCACTGCTGGCACTGCACTGTTCATGACATTGATGACTCGTTGAGTAACAAAGCACAGACCGTCCTACCTACATGAGAGGAAAAATGCTAATCAAGCATTAGTGCAGCAAGCAAAACGTATGAAGAGAGATTCCGACGCAAAATTTCCCAAAGTTGACGTAGGCACTTCTGTCCAAGTACACCTGTTCCCAATGTAGATCGCGGGAAGACAGATGCCAGGTAAGTGTAAAAAAATCTGTATTAACGTGTGATATATCTACTCGACTCTCGCAAAGTACAGTATTTGTTTTCAGATCAGTTTCAGCACGGGTGATGAGAAAGACACAAGATGGCTCGTATGAGCTCGCTACAAATAACAGAAAACTGGCGTAACTATAGGCAAGATTGCAGTTTACAGTCGGCAAACAGACACGAGTTTGTAGAACTAGAAGATGTACCAAGCGAAATAAAAGAGTCGAAGGCTATTGGAGGATACGGCTAACGGTTTGTCCGATGCTGCAACTGAATTAGCAGGTGCAAAACTAAACGCTGTCAGTGTGTCAAGAATGGTACCTATAATTTGTTCATCACAGTGCCACTCGAGTAGCGCTTGTTGTAATAAGTGGTTTGAAAATTTTTTACTAATTAATAGTATAAGTATACTGTATACCTATTGTAAGTAATTGTGAATTAACTGTGTGCGCAACACAATAAAAAGGCTATTTACGTTAAGCCGAATCCGTCAAATTGCCCAATATTGATAAAATCGGCAGAATTTGTTGCCGATTTTATAAAATAGGCAAAATTTCTACTTGATCTGTACCTAGTACCTAGATGATAACGTTGAGAATATTTGCAAACAAATTCATGTGAGCACATCTGAAGCAAATTAAGGTTAACTAACCCGATAACATTTTATTAGTTGGCCAGGGTGAAATGATGATACAGTATCTACAAATGGAATAAATATGGCAGAGCAAATAATCACGCTAACATGTTACGAATGGAAAAATTCAATTTAAAAAAGTCAGAAAAAGTTAATCTTTGTCATTATCGAAGAAATTGAAAAATATGAAAAAAGTCAGAAAAAGTTAATCGTCGTCATTATCGAAGTCAAGAAAAAAAAAAAACAATCACCCCTCGTGATTCTGAAATGTACGCCCCGAATGGCAGGCCGAATTGCACACCCTCCCTCAAAGATTGTCATTGAAAGCAATCAAGAAGAAAAAAAAAAAAAAAAAAAAAAAAACAATAATTGGAGAACAAGAGAAAGAAATATCACCTATTATACTAGCGATGATTCAGTTTTGTTTCATAACCATGTTGGGAAAAATACCGGTAAAAAAAAGTTGGAAGAAAAAGAAATATTACACATACGAGACGTACATTCAACCTCAATATTTCAGTTGCCGATTTTATGAAATCGCGGCAATTTGACGGATTCGGCGTAAGATATATAATACATAATTATATTTTCATCTGTACGAAGTGTGTCTTATAATTACTGT